>JBAIZL010000033.1:207500-432500 GCA_036971475.1 Prosapia bicincta | reverse complement strand
TCTACTGCACAGCATTCCCAAATAATTTTACAGAAACTCGCAGTCTTCCTCTATTAGATACTCCACTACATTTCAATAAAGAGACAAATAAACAGATCAAATTGACATCAGCTGATGGTATCGCCATCTGGTATGTTTTTATTATTGACCATCTGACATATAGGGCTTGCTTATTAATAAAACCCACTGTAGTGATATTTCCATTACAAAATCATTGGATGCATCAAGGACAGTGGGGCTAGGTCCAGGTAATTTTGTACGTGTCTGACAGTTTTCCCACTGTATTTAGCCCTCGAGCTTTAAAATGAATCTAATAAGGCCATCTTAGTTTGTTCCTTCTCGAGAAATTCCATGGAGACCTATTCGCTTCCGGAATTACACATATATACATTTATTATAATAGCAATCGTGTTTTCCTTGGGGTAAACCTGTTAGAGGTAGTCCAATTTGGGATGGTTCAACTATAATTTGTCCAAACAGCCGTGCGCCCTGAAGCATTAGAGCTACCCGGCCTACCTGCCGCTAATGGTTCTTCTATGAATAGAGATAGTACTGTTTGCGATGGTCTGGTTAGAGATAGTTCGGATTGTTATGTTGTGGTTTAGAGATAGTCCTGTTTGGGATGGTCTGGTTAGAGGTAGTCCTGTTTGGGATGGTATGGTTAGAGGTAGTCCTGTTTGGGATGGTCTGGTTAGAGATAATCCTGTTTGGGATGGTATGGTTAGAGATAGTTCGGATTGTTATATTGTGGTTAGAGATAGTCCTGTTTGGGATGGTCTGGTTAGAGGTAGTCCTGTTTGGGATGGTCTGGTTAGAGGTAGTCCACATCGTTATGTTGTGGTTATAGGTCGTCCTGTTTGGGATGATCTGGTTAGAGGTAGTCCTGTTGGGGATGGTCTGGTTAGAGATAGTCCTGTTTGGGATGGTCTGGTTAGAGGTAGTCCTGTTTGGGATGGTATGGTTAGAGGTAGTCCTGTTTGGGATGGTCTGGTTAGAGGTAGTCCGCATTGTTATGTTGTGGTTAGAGGTAGTCCTGTTTGGGATGGTCTGGTTAGAGGTAGTCCTGTTTGGGATGGTCTGGTTAGAGATAGTTCGGATTGTTATGTTGTGGTTAGAGATAGTCCTGTTTGGGATGGTCTGGTTAGAGGTAGTCCTGTTTGGGATGGTCTGGTTAGAGATAGTTCGGATTGTTATGTTGTGGTTTAGAGATAGTCCTGTTTGGGATGGTCTGGTTAGAGGTAGTCCTGTTTGGGATGGTATGGTTAGAGGTAGTCCTGTTTGGGATGGTCTGGTTAGAGATAATCCTGTTTGGGATGGTATGGTTAGAGATAGTTCGGATTGTTATATTGTGGTTAGAGATAGTCCTGTTTGGGATGGTCTGGTTAGAGGTAGTCCTGTTTGGGATGGTCTGGTTAGAGGTAGTCCACATTGTTATGTTGTGGTTATAGGTCGTCCTGTTTGGGATGATCTGGTTAGAGGTAGTCCTGTTGGGGATGGTCTGGTTAGAGATAGTCCTGTTTGGGATGGTCTGGTTAGAGGTAGTTCTGTTTGGGATGGTATGGTTAGAGGTAGTCCTGTTTGGGATGGTCTGGTTAGAGGTAGTCCGCATTGTTATGTTGTGGTTAGAGGTAGTCCTGTTTGGGATGGTCTGGTTAGAGGTAGTCCTGTTTGGGATGGTCTGGTTAGAGATAGTTCGGATTGTTATGTTGTGGTTAGAGATAGTCCTGTTTGGGATGGTCTGGTTAGAGGTAGTCCTGTTTGGGATGGTCTGGTTAGAGATAGTCCTGTTTGGTATGGTCTGGTTAGAGGTAGTCCGGATTGGGATGTTCTGGTTAGAGATAGTACTGTTGGGTATGGTCTGGTTAGAGGTAGTCCTGTTTGGTATGGTCTGGTTAGAGGTAGTCCGGATTGGGGATGGTCTGGTTAGAGATAGTACTGTTGGGTATGGTCTGGTTAGAGGTAGTCCTGTTTGGGATGGTCTGGTTAGAGGTAGTCCGGATTGGGATGTTCTGGTTAGAGATAGTCCTGTTTGGTATGGTCTGGTTAGAGGTAGTCCGCATTGTTATGTTGTGGTTAGAGATAGTCCTGTTTGGGATGGTCTGGTTAGAGGTAGTCCTGTTTGGGATGGTCTGGTTAGAGATAGTCCGGATTGTTATGTTGTGGTTAGAGATAGTCCTGTTTGGGATGGTCTGCTTAGAGGTAGTCCTGTTTGGGATGGTCTAGTTAGAGGTAGTCCGGATTGGGATGTTCTGGTTAGAGATAGTCCTGTTTGCGATGGTCTGGTTAGAGGTAGTCCGCATTGTTATGTTGTGGTTAGAGATAGTCCTGTTTGGGATGGTCTGGTTAGAGGTAGTCCACATTGTTATGTTGTGGTTATAGGTCGTCCTGTTTGGGATGATCTGGTTAGAGGTAGTCTTGTTGGGGATGGTCTGGTTAGAGGTAGTCCTGTTTGGGATGGTCTGGTTAGAGGTAGTCCGGATTGGGATGTTCTGGTTAGAGATAATCCTGTTTGCGATGGTCTGGTTAGAGGTAGTCCGCATTATTATGTTGTGGTTAGAGGTAGTCCTGTTTGGGATGGTCTGGTTAGAGGTAGTCCTGTTGGGGATGGTCTGGTTAGAGGTAGTCCTGTTTGGGATGGTCTGGTTAGAGGTAGTCCGGATTGGGATGTTCTGGTTAGAGATAGTACTGTTTGGTATGGTCTGGTTAGAGATAGTACTGTTTGGTATGGTCTGGTTAGAAGTAGTACGATTTGTTTCTGGTTGAGGGGAAGTAGTACGATTTGTGTCTGGTTGAGGGAATATCTCAGTTTGATACACTTCAGTCTACAATGACCGTTTTGAGAGGCCCCAATTAGTGGTCGTCTGGATAGGAATGGTCCTGTTGAAACAGTCCCTCTAGTGACGGATCTGTTACAGATAGTCCGTTTCGTTTGTATCGCCATTTTGTGCTCTCGAAATCTAACCATTCGAATGCAATGTTAAAAGTAAGCTACCGTGTTTACACCTGTTCGGTTTATTTACTCCTCGTTGGTTTTCATTTAATGTTTACGGTAATTTAGTAATTTCAATCATCTTCGAGTGTCTCTCTGAATCGTTGGATCTGTTTGTTCTTCAAATCCTTTAACTTGAGCTGAAGAGAATATAATATACTGTAATATCCATGACTTTTCGGAACACAAAGCTATTCCTGTTTGAAACTAGTTCCTGCTGAAATTATGGGCAGCAACTGTATAAAACATAATAACTAAGCGTATGTTGTGCAAATGTCTCTTGTTATTTACAAAATATAGATCTTTAAGTTTTCTGGCGTTTTATTACATGATATTCCAGTATGGTATTTTATGTAATTGAAGGGTGGATATATTTCCTACTTTGTGATGACGCGATTTAAGTAATTCCGTTTGACGCTTTCAAAACGAGCCGCGTTACTTGATATTAAAAAGCAGTAACAGACCGTTATTTCTAGCGTTTTGCTCTGTGCCTGTAACTTCATTGAATGATTCTAGTAATGTAAAAGTAACGATTGCATACAGTTATGTCCTCGTGTACCGCTTCACACAAGTTTAACGTTACTTTCCTACACAACAGAATATTTATATTTAGCAATAACTCTTGTTCTTGGCGCCATCAGGTTGAGTTCAATATCCACTTCACTTTTGTTCTCCATCTTCCAACAATATTTAATGTTTACCTCCACACTTCCTTTAACAGAAACCCGAACTGTCTCTTAGTCCCAGATTCTGCGGGAGAATTGTCTCGGAAACTTATGAACTATGTGTTCAATCTTGTGTTTATTGTGCTATAGTGTTTATTCTTGTCAAGAGCTTCATTATTGTTTTATGGAATTGGCGCTTTCATATGGTTGTTTACTCCTTTACAGTGTATAGTGTGTCCTTCTCGGACAAAGTAGTACAATTTTGAAGCTTAGTCATCCTTCTCAAGTCTTGCCACAACCTTGTTAAACTCATGCCAAGATTTTGATTTTTGTATCTTAGAAGTAGTGCTTTCAATATCGTTCTGTACTCTTTTACAATCTATAGTGTGTAGTTCTTTCTTCGGCGAGAAAGTAAATTGCTCAGTATTGGTGTCCTTTGCCCTATTTTTGTGTTGGTTTCAAGAGTCCGACATCAGCTGTTTAATGTGGTAACCTTGACTCCTACAAATATTTTCCTGCGAACTTGTTTCTAATTTTCCAAATACTCGTGGCGTGCTCATTGTTATTTCGTGTAAATTTAAAACATTTTATTTTTTATTCCAAAAGAAATAACTGTTGTGTTACTCAGGATTTTCTTTATGAAAGTTTCTCCACACGTTCTCTTCCTGGCTGAACTTGTACACCATTTGAAATCACTTGATCCTCTTTAATAAATCAGCAATAGGTCAGGACAGCAATGCTCGCCTATTATTGAACTAACTTCAATCACGCACACTGCTGCCATCTGCTTTCCACGGCGCGGCGTTTCGAATTAACATAACAGAGTAAACACAAGTGTTCATTGAATTTGGTTCGCACTCGACAACTTCTGCATTCCTTCCGATATCATTTACATATCATTTACATAATGTCATGTTAGGCCTACAAAAGCATTTCCTAAATGTATTCATTCACAGAAGGCTATTTGCTCGTTCGTGACCTTTCCTAATAACAGATGAGTCACAAGGCAGGTGGGCGTATACGCTCCTACCTTTCTCTATACGCGATTCCAACTATTGCCTGATGCAATCGGAACTAGTTGGAAGATAATTCTCTTGCCCCAGCTATACGAATTGATCGGATCAGCTGTTTGGTAGTTTGGATCCGTGAACAGGCATCCGGGTATCGAGTGATAAATGTTGTACAGCAAATTTTGAGTGATCATTGAATTAGGTCTTGTTACGTAGACCGTAGTTTGTATAAATAGGCCAGTCCAGAAGGTGTAAACATTCTCAGCAAATGAGCAATGGTTCAAGGATACTAAGGCCTTCTCACAATGTCAGTCATACCGAACAGAGAAAACACTAAAATAGGCTTAGCAGCTGTTTTCCGGTTTGATGGTGTCATTACTATTTGCACATAATCGTTTGAGATTTTAAATTTTTTATTCAATTACAGTTTTTATTTTCCCTTGATATATCGTTATGGCGACTAAGAATGGATTTGAAGATGGTTGGATGTGAGCTTACTCATGCCACGGATACCACATTTTAACTATGATTGTAGGGTTTTTAACTGCGCTGAGTGCAGGGTCTATTACTGCGTTGAGTGGAGGGTTCAATTACGTCGAGTGGAGGGTTTGTTATCATGTTGCATGAAGAGTTACTACCGCATTCAGCGGAGGGTTTACTACTGCGTCAATTGTAGGGTTTACTGCTGCGTTGAATTAAGGGTTTATTACTGCGTTAAGTGGAAGGTTTATTATTGCGTTGTGGAAGTTTAATTACTGCGTTGAATGGAGGTTTTATTTCTGCGTTGAATGGAGGTTGTATTACTACGTTGAGAGGAGGGTTTATCTTTCCGTTGTGAAGTTTTTATTACTCGAATCGAGTGGAGGGTTTATTACTGCGTTGAATGGAGGTTGTATTACTACGTTGAATGGAGGTTGTATTACTACGTTGAGAGGAGGGTTTATCTTTCCGTTGTGAAGTTTTTATTACTGAATCGAGTGGAGGGTTTATTACTGCGTTGAATGGAGGTTGTATTACTACGTTGAATGGAGGTTGTATTACTACGTTGAGAGGAGGGTTTATCTTTGCGTTGTGAAGTTTTTATTACTGAATCGAGTGGAGGGTTTATTACTGCGTTGAATGGAGGTTGTATTACTACGTTGAATGGAGGTTGTATTACTACGTTGAGAGGAGGGTTTATCTTTGCGTTGTGAAGTTTTTATTACTGAATCGAGTGGAGGGTTTATTACTGCGTTGAATGGAGGTTGTATTACTACGTTGGGTGGAGGTTGTATTACTACGTTGAGAGGAGGGTTTATCTTTGCGTTGTGAAGTTTTTATTACTGAATCGAGTGGAGGGTTTATTACTGCGTTGAATGGAGGTTGTATTACTACGTTGGGTGGAGGTTGTATTACTACGTTGGGTGGAGGTTGTATTACTACGTTGGGTGGAGGTTGTATTACTACGTTGAGAGGAGGGTTTATTACTGCGTTGAATGGAGGTTGTATTACTACGTTTGGTGGAGGTTGTATTACTACGTTGGGTGGAGGTTGTATTACTACGTTGAGAGGAGGGTTTATTACTACGTTGGGTGGAGGTTGTATTACTACGTTGGGTGGAGGTTGTATTACTACGTTGAGAGGAGGGTTTATTACTGCGTTGAATGGAGGTTGTATTACTACGTTGGGTGGAGGTTTTATTACTGGGTTGAGAGGAGGGTTTATTACTGCGTTGAATGGAGGTTGTATTACTACGTTGGGTGGAGGTTGTATTACTACGTTGAGAGGAGGGTTTATTACTGCGTTGAATGGAGGTTGTATTACTACGTTGGGTGGAGGGTTTATTACTGCGTTGAATGGAGGTTGTATTACTACGTTGGGTGGAGGTTGTATTACTACGTTGAGAGGAGGGTTTATTACTGCGTTGAATGGAGGTTGTATTACTATGTTGGGTGGAGGTTGTATTACTACGTTGGGTGGAGGTTTTATTACTGGGTTGAGAGGAGGGTTTATTACTGCGTTGAATGGAGGTTGTATTACTACGTTGGGTGGAGGTTGTATTACTACGTTGAGAGGAGGGTTTATTACTGCGTTGAATGGAGGTTGTATTACTACGTTGGGTGGAGGTTGTATTACTACGTTGGGTGGAGGTTTTATTACTGGGTTGAGAGGAGGGTTTATTACTGCGTTGAATGGAGGTTGTATTACTACGTTGGGTGGAGGTTGTATTACTACGTTGAGAGGAGGGTTTATTACTGCGTTGAATGGAGGTTGTATTACTACGTTGGGTGGAGGTTGTATTACTACGTTGAGAGGAGGGTTTATTACTGCGTTGAATGGAGGTTGTATTACTACGTTGGGTGGAGGTTGTATTACTACGTTGAGAGGAGGGTTTATTACTGCGTTGAATGGAGGTTGTATTACTACGTTGGGTGGAGGTTTTATTTCTGGGTTGAGTATTATTCCGATGCATAAATTTGTAAAATAGTTGATCATTTTGAACGTTGTTACGCTTTGCACTGAGTGAGTGATAATTTTCAAATTTATCACTTCTGTTGCGTTAATGTACTTTAAATATTACGTCTTTGTTAATTTTTTGTTTTCTAGGCCTATTAACAGACTGAAACACAGTTTGGTAAATAAGTAAGATGTTGGTCTTTGGGTTAGAAAATGTGTAAAAGTTTTAAAATTGTTTGTAAGGTTATTCTGTGTGTGTGTGTGTGTGTGTGTGTGTGTGTGTGTGTGTGTGTGTGTGTGTGTGTGCGGGCGCGCGTGCGTGCGTGTGGTAGAGTTATTTTGAATTTAGACTTTTGTAATACAATAAGGCCTAGTATGGAATAAATACAAATATATTGAATTTTATAATAAAAAAAAACTTAGTTATTCGTTAGTAATGTATTTTGTAGGGCTATTAGATTTTATATGTTTTACGTACTCATTATATTTCTATAAAATAAATATTGGTGTAATTTGAATACATTATATTCTATTATATAATATATTCTATATTATATATGAATAGTATTATATGACGCGGAACGCAAGACTTGACGATGTTATTATAAAAATATCTCCAGTTTTATTTGGGTTTGTTTACGCGGGTGGCACAGTTTCTCCATAACCATGTCAATAGATATTTGCTCTTCAGAGATTCGTAGCCGTAGTGTTGAAAAGGATTGGCCGAGGTAAGATCAGACTCAATGGGAAAAGAGGGAATGAATCCAAATTGCCAGGTGAAAAGGCATAAATGCAGCTGGGGCTGCTACGTGTGTACTCTCCGGTTTTGAGCCTATGCAAGGCTAGGTTTTGAGCCTTGCTTAAGAGCAGATGTAAGCATTTGGAGGGGGGCGAGTGTAATGTGTTTACTTGCTTTGCTACGGGGACCGCGAGGGGCGCCCAGCTTCTCAGTTGGGGAGTCAGTGTAAGTCGAGAACTTACACGGAGTTTACATTTAAGACTGATGAACATGTTATCGATATGTACACGAGGGTGTGTTTATTCTGTAAGCTGTTAGTCTTTGTTTTTTGTCCTTTCCTTTAATCCTTGAATTTTTTAACGTTTTTTCGTATATCACTTTTTTACAGATGTTAAATGAATTTCTGTGATCAAAAGCATACAGTGGCATATTTGTTATTTATTTTGGGAGGGCTCGAACTCTACCCTTCTATCAAAAAGCAAGAAAAATGCTTTCACTTTTCATTTTTAAAGAAACTGTTTTTCTACTTCGATAATATTTAAAAAATCCACATGAAATTGTAGTAAATAATAAGTACAATCATTAGATAAATTTTTTAAATACAAATAGGCCTAAATACAAACAGTAAAATATAGAAATAAAACATAGAAAACAGCAATATACTCACAAACAATACACACGCACACAAATTATTTACTGCCACCGATACGTCGATGATATCATAACACTATACAGAGGCAACTCCCGTCAATGTGAAAAAGTCCTCACCTACACTAATAAAATACACCCAAAACTCCACTTCACTTCAGAAATTGAAACCAACCTATCCCTAAACTTCCTCGACCTAACCATAACAAAAAGTCACACACAAAATCAGAGCTTCAACATTTACAGGAAACCCATAACAACAGACACACTTATCCACACACCTCAAACCACCCTATCCAACACAAACACGCTGCCTTCAGTTCCATGCTCCATAGACTTAAAGAAGTCCCAATGACCACAGAAAACATGAACAAGTAACTAGACATAATTAAATATTTAGCATTCACAAATGGATACAACAACACAATAATAAACATTCTATGGTACAAAATACAAAAAACACTAAAATTAATACTACAGACAGGGAAAACAAATATATCACATTAGGATTCATAAACAAAACAACAAACAAAATAGCCCGCAAATTTCAAAAAATAGGTTACAAAATAGCATACAAAACTAATAACAAGGATAAACTACAAGCACCATCACAAACAAAACTGCGACGAATGTAATAAATTCTACATTGGACAAACAGGTCGCAGCTTTAAACAAAGAGTCGAAGAACACAAACATAACATCAACTCAACATTTTACAATCACTTAAAAGAAACAGGACACAAATACACACACATTTGTCATAATTTAGAAATCCTACACATCAACAATAAAGGACCACAGTAATAACAATTTATTATTTAAAAATTGTTAGAACCTTAAAAATTTTTCAAAACAAAATTGTATATGAAAACAATTCAACAAAGGTAAATATTAAAAAAGTGTATTCAAATCTCACTAAACTCTAGTTTATTTAAGTAGATTAGTTTCTACGACGATTTCGCCTTCATCAGTGGTTGGCTAACATTCTCAACACGGATCTGGATTACCTAACAAAAGTTTAGTGAGTTTTTGAGTGGACTTTGAGTGAAATTTCAAAGTAAATAATAATTATGTCTGTTAGTGAATACTAAATTTAATTTATTAATTTGAACCGGTTCATGTGTAAGAGGTTTTCAGAATGAAATAAACTTAACCTATATATAAAAAAAGCTGTTGTGTGAAATCACGTGGCTGTTAATGCCACATGATTGGCGAATCTGTGCTTCGTAAAGAATTTTTAACGTTACGAACTCACGGTTCTCTCCATCGTAAAAGGTGACGTTTATGGATCCATGGATTGTGGACGTTTTAAACCTTTACTCAAGGAAGTGATATTTCTTACAATTTTAAAGCGTACTCTACAGTTTAATACAGCAAATATGTATATCCGTGGTTTCTCAGCCCCTCGCAAAATTGTTCAGTCATTCGTTCAGCCGGGTTCTTTAAAACCTAAATAATTTCGCCGAAAGCCTTTAAATTGTCGCAGTAATAACGTAATCGCTTGATACCGCCGATCTGTACGGGTTTCGGTTGACTTGGGTCGTCCAGAAAAAGAGAGAAAGCCGCCAATCGAGTTGGACCGGTGCCTCCGACAACACTGAAAAAAAGTCTATATTCTGCTTTAATTGGCTACCCCTGTTTTTTTGCATCGTTGACCCATTTTCTTGGCATTGTTGTCAGATAACACTTTATTACGTTGTTTTTGTGACAAGGTTTGTCGACCTTTATTTCAGTATTTAGTGGTTTATTTCAGTTTTAGTGGTTTCTCTTGTAGAGGGAATTGTGTGGGGAAACAAATAATAACAACAATCGTTGTTCTCAATTTCGCCAACAACGAAAAGTCGCGCGCTTTTATAAATAAACCAACAATCGTTTTAATTAAGTAGAGATTTTTAAACAAAATATGAAAATACTAAATGTGTATAAATATTATTAATGTAACTGTGAAGAAGAAAACGAAAAGGGCCCAAATTAGGTCAATTAAGATTCAGCGTATAGTGCGGGCTACGTAACCGTGTCAGTATAAATAATAAGACAAATCATAAGTACAACAAACCATAAGACTGTCAAAACACTGACTTGCATGAGACGGTCGATATTAGATAAATTCGACGATAAGTTAACTTCGGTATGAAGAAACAATCAAACTTGAAATATGTGTAGACTTTATCGGTTGCAGAAGCTGTTGATGTATAGAACATTCTAAATATATAACTTTTAGAATTGGTAGTACATGAGATCTCGCAAGGCCAAGTGCACGGTTACGTGGTCCGCACTTATGCAAGCAAAACAAGCAATCAGGTGAAAAGTATCAATTGTCACATTTTAGCCGATTATTGTTTTGTAAATCTTGTTTTTGAGTTAAAATTGTTTCGAAATTGGTTTTCAATATTAATTTTTTTAAAAAATATAATAAGTATCCATACGTTCTGGAAAAAAGGCTAAAACTAAATTTCCCTATTAAAGGACTATCTCCTAAACATACGCCCTGGAAAAGAAAATTGTGACGAAATTGTTGCCCTATTATAGTACGTATTCTGGTCATACGTCCTGGAGAAGAATGTTGCAACTAAATTCCCCTATTAAAGGTCTATCTCCTAATCATACGCCCAGGAGAAGAAGGTTGTAACGAAATTCCCCTATTAAAGATCTATCTCCTAATCAAACGCCCAGGAGAAGAAGGTTGTAACGAAATTCCCCAATTAAAGATCTTCGTCCTAGCTGTGCACTATGTAACGTAAATATCGGGTTTGCATTTCAAAAAGGTGTGCGTAGATAAACAAAATTCTTTGTTGAACGCTTGCTGGATCGTCAACTGCTATGCCCTACATCAACACGCCCCCGCCAAGGCTAATCACTAGCCGAGGCAATAACTGTAACAAACTACCTGCGGGCTGCAAGAACGGGCGTATGGACACGGGTGATTAACTGAGCGAGCATTCTCTCCACGACCTCGTATATTTCCGATATACAAACCATTAATTAGGAAACGAGGGGGGACTGCCTTCATTCAGTAGAGTTTACTTTCTATCGCATCACTTTCTTCATCGCACAAGGTCAATTACAAAACCACCTGTCCCCCTCGCCTCGTCCGGCTTGACATCTGTCAGGGACGTGAGTTTGCCGCTTTTAGACGCATTATTCATCCAGCGTGTAACGGCCGGGTTTGTGGGTTAGCGAGACTCGCGGAAACTGTGTCAAGTAGATGCGGTTACGGAGTTCGCCAACACTTCGCGTTGCGGATTCTACGCGGGAATTGCCTCTTCCTTCCAATCCACAAGGAATTGTAAGATATTTTATAAATCAAGGTTTTCTTATGTTCATAAGTATTAAGTTATGCTACATTACAATATAGCTACAATGTAACCGCTTACGGTATATAGTAAGGCCTCGATTATCCGATGATAGGCTTTACCACGGATAACACGGACTCGAAAGGGAAACTTATGGCGAAATGAATGAAAACGCTATCAACGATGTCAAAAAGGAATTTTCCGTATTATCAGATAAAAATATGCCGTACATATTTATAACAAGAACATCCAGAGAGCAAAACGTGTACACTTATCGTATAATTTTTAGTAATTCGGTTGAACGGGGTTCGGATAATCGAAGATGTATTACAACTTGTTTAAAAAAAAGAATTACTAGTAATTCGTGAGGTAAACAGTGAAATAGATAAACAGTGAACAGATAAACGCATGAAGTGGAGACCGAATTGGGGGCCGAAATGGAGACCATTTGCCAACGTGTTAGCTTACATAAACATTTTCTAATAATTTTTATAAAACCAAATCATTCTAACAGATTAGTTTATAATTTAGTAATATAGCGCTCTTTTTATAAAGGATCTTGTCTGTATTTTGCGAGGTTATTTTATGTGCGTCAACTCAAAATGTTATTATTTTTTCTGTTTCTTCGGACGTTCTATACAACTACCTATAATTTATAACTCCTATAAATCGATTATTACCGAATATATTTGGGTGGGTAAAAGGCGAAAATAGCAGCATCATCTTTTGCTGTATCGAGGTTTTGAATTAACCAGAGTTAGAATAGGGACCATAGCTAAGCCTCGTCTATTGGTTGGCAAACTTCTAGCACGGGCAGTTGAAGAAGTCACTGAAATGCAACGTTTTACCACTTTAGACGATAATCATTAGTGTGTCAATAGGTTTAAAAAAAAGTTCAATCAAGTTTTAACGGTAAAGTTTTAAGTTCACGATGAAATATAATTATTTAACTATTTTACCTCAACTAAATAAATAAAATCTACCAGTCACAATACAAAAATCTTTATTACAATTACTTTATGTACATTCCGATTACATGATGATGATCTTCAGAAATACTCTATTTCTAAATAAATGAGTTAGCTGTATATATATTTCAACTCCAAACTAACACATTTATTTTTGCAAATTCTAATACTCTCTCTGTTAAGGGGCTTCTCAATTTAATTTTAATACCTCTTACAAAATTAGGTAAATACGTCTATTCTTACATTTTTTTGAAAAAATTGGCCCCTCTAACCAATTTAATTTTAAAATTCAATTTTCGAAAATAATTAAGCTCCTCAAACCGTCATTGTTTGTTGAGCACTGTGGACTTTTTAACCCACATCTTCAGAAGTACTGTTAAGATTATTACCATGTAATAGAAATGTACATAAAGTAATTGTAATAAAGCTTTTTGTACTGTAGTTGATGGGTTTCATTTATTTAGTTGAAAATTAGTCCACAGTGCTTAAAAAACGTATTAATATATTAGCTTAAATTGAATGGTAACATGATTACGTGCGACAACAGATTTTATGTTATTGGTTATGCTATAGAACAGCTGTTTAAATAGGTAGGCTATGATGCTTTATTTATTCTATATTAAGTTGAAAAGTTTTTGTTAAACATTTTTTATTAGATAATAAATGCATGAATGGATTATATTTCGGTAAATTTACTACATTTAATGAAATATAATGTTAATGAATTGTATAATTTCATTCCAATATTTTAAATGAAAACTTTCTTAGGCGCGTCTAATACTTGAACAGAATAAAAGATTTAATTCGTTGTACATATAAAATTTCTATTCAGTAAATTTTTCCAACATCTTATTTAAGTTTTCTCCTAACTACATATTTTCATTATTAACTACACAACCAGACTCTGTTATCTACATTCTTCGGTACCGTCGGCGTCGGCCGCGCAAATAATAAGGTGCTTCGGCTTTTTCACTAAACCTTTTCGTTTACTCCGCCATTTGGCCGGTGTTCTCCACACACGAAATAAACAGCTCTCCAAATCGTGTGGTGTTCGGCTCCTCTAATCTCGTTATAATTTTTATTGCGTTCTCGGGTGGGGAGTTATATTGCATACAATGGCGGATGCTGGCGACTCACACAAAGCCACGGTTTTATTTACTTATCATTCTCCGCCTATTTTAATAATTATAATTCCATTTTCCTTTTGTGCATTGTTCTGTTAAACAATTACTTTATCACTTTGTATTGATAGCGGATGGACGGTATTCAATCAATCGTCATGCGATGGAATAAATGTTTAAAGAGATCTGTGGTACTGGGACATTTTATTTTACTAGAGGGTTGTAGGGGCAAATTCATATCGAAACAAATTTTAAACTTGTCTATAGTAATTTTATTTTTAATACAATTTAATTTATTATAATTAAAATTTTAATAAACTTTCCTTATAAATTGTATTTTTGTAAATGGGGGTTCAATTTGATTTTTTTGACCAATCCTTGTTTTCAATATGTATCTTTAATCCATCTTGAGATTTTACTCCACTTAGTGCAACATAAAGTTGACCATGTATAAAAACAGCTTCGCTCAATTGAAGGCCTGCTCTTAGGAATGTTTGACCCTGAGCCATATTTATAATTATGGAAAATGCAAGTCATAAAGGAATTTAGTTTCTTTTCATTTGAAATGGCATGTTCGGATCTGTTGATATTAATGTAATTCTTTGCAAAAATATGTTTTCTTTTCCAGAACCAGTGATTATTTCTAATTTAATACACTTGTGAAACATTGAAGTATTTTAAAATCATACTCAGCTGTTTTTTTTTATTGCAATGTATTTCTTATGAAGATTTTGAGTATTTTAAGTTCCTCAAAACCCTATAAATGTTGTAAATTGAGAAAAACCTATACTTTCCCCGCTCCTTGGTGTCAATACCTTTACATTGAGCCATCTCCCAGCTTCCAAGCTCCCACAATTTTTCTCTTAAAATTCAGCTTACGAAATTATATAAATGGATGTTGAAACCATTCTAATGTAATAGCATTGCTAAAATATAAGTCTGTTTAAGCGAATTTGAAAACCGTGTTAATAATTTTATAATAGAATTATATATAATTATTTGTAATAATAGAAACATCAAGAGTATAGGTATTGCAGTGTACTTTAGAGTGTTTGTAGGAGGTGCGTTCAAAAAGTAAGGTTGCTTTTCAAATTTCCTGAGAAACGCACATTCTATTTTCAATTTTTTAATTTTGTTGTGTTGCTACACATGTTTTAAACAAATGTTCAGATATACTTACACTACTTAACTAAGTGTGAATAGGTAATTGCTTCTTGCTGACGCGTTTCAAAACGATCGTTCCTTTTACGTTTCAGTAGAGGGTTAGCTTCGTAAAAGGAACGATCGTTTTGAAACGCGTCAGCAAGTAAGCAATTACGTATTCACTTAGTTAAGTAGTGTAAAATTAGTTTAATCAGTGAATTCAAGATGATTACATCAAGAAAATTAAATGTTCAGAGTTTCAACAATACAGAACATCTATAGTTTTTTTTTATGACAGATTCCAAGGTTAGACTGATTTGGCATGCTTCGATTAAGAAAAGTTCAGTGAATAAATTTAATGTAAAATGTATTTAATTGGTTTCGTATTGTTTGACTGCTATCAATTTCTGTAAAGATTGTCATCGTATAATAACCATTTGTAACCTTTGAAAACTTTTATAGCGACTCGTATAAAAACTTATTGGATTAACATAAACATACAATCTCGCATATGTATAAAGTGAATTAAATTAATACATATGATTTGAATGGAACAGCTGATTTTGTGTTATAGGTTTTGTTGTAGAACAGCTGTTTTACACGTAAGTTGTTACTTTATTTATTGAACATTGTTAAGAAGAATCATATTATTAAATAGTTTTGATGAGTCAATAAACATTTTAATTTATTTAAATTTTGTTGAATCTCAATACAAATAATTCAATTTAACAATTTGTAAATTTAAATCTGTAAAAGTAACAATATGCCACTCAGGCATGAGTTTCCTTGCCTTAAAGTCTAAGGAAACCTATTATTTCAAGAAATATTGCTTATAAATGTTTTTACTTTACTAAATTGATAATGAGTAAAGAGTGATTTAATTTTGTTTATATTGTTTTAAGAATACATTTTTGAAATGAAAACTTCTGTAGTGACGCCTTCAAAGACTTATTGGACATAAACTACAATTCGCGTCAGTATAATTTCCGTCAGGTTACTCTTTGAGTCGCCTAAAAGTGAATTAACTGATAACACATGATTTCATGCAACAGCTGATTTTGTGTTATAGGTTATGTTGTAGAACAGCTGTTTTACATGACTATGTTAAATTGTGTATTGAACATTGTTAAGGAAAAAGATGATTATTAAATAGTTTTGATCAGTTCATAAAAATATTAATCTATTAAACTTTGATAAACTTCAATAGAAAAAAATTCAATGTAGTGAAAATAAGTTATGTATTTTTAATCCAATCTATGAAATGAAAACATTCTTAGGCACGGTTGATACTTCAAGAACTTATTTCAAATTAATTTGTTAGAAACAATTTTGTACACGTGGCTATAGAAGTTTTCCCGTCTTCCGGCACTCCCCGAGTGTCACAACCTATTTTTTTAAAATTCCTTCTATTAGCTCACTTTCTTCTAATATATGTCTTGTACAAATTTTCAATCGATAATAAAATACGTTTTAATTCATCCAATCAAGTTAAATAATTTTGTTTAACCTATTGTGGAAGAGAATCGATGTTAATACTATTTTTTCAAATATTTATTAAATAATTAAAATATAAAAATTGGGAGGGGGTTCTAGATAGGATTCGAACTGATTATCTTTATGTTCGAAGTCTATCGCGTTGGTACTTAACCAACTTTCCCATAGCTAGAAATGTAGGCTACTTCTCAAAGATGTATAAACATTTTTTTTTGTCCCCAACTTTTTGTCGTTGATACCTCCTTGCACAACCTTAAATTGTTGCCATGGTTACCACACAATATCATAATTAATGCTGTAGGATTGAAAATTAATGAAAAAAAATTAACACGCAAAACTGGAAAAAACTGTATTTAAACCTTGCTTCACAAATGGACAATTGGAAAGGAGAGCGAAAAGAAACTACAACACAATGGAGGCGACGAAAAAAGAAAGCGTATAAATAGTTAAATAGTAATAAACAAAAATAATAGTCCAACACCATACATGGAAATGATAATGGGAAATTGGAAGGAAATTCGCTTTCTATTTTGCCACTTATTGTTATTCTGACACACACACACACACACACACACACACACACACACACACACACACACACACACACACACACACACACACACACACACACACACACACACACATACACACACCCTCGCATATATATATATATATATATATATAATGTATTAAATATGGTTTCTTGTAATATAGTTAATAAATTAAAAATATTTCAAAAACAAGAATACTTTTAATGAATATATTTATTCAAAGCTTTTCGCCGATAAAATAGTACCAGCATCTTTAGGAAAATAATTGTCTAATAAAATATTTTTACAAAATTCCTAAAATATAATATATATATTATTTATTATATATATATATATATATATATATATATATATATATATATATATATATATAAATAAATTGTTATCCATTTATATAATTTCGTAAGCCGAATTTTGAGAGGAAAGTTTTGGGAGCTTGGAAGGTCGTACAGAGTTGGCAGATTGCTATAATTAAAGGTACGTATTGATCCGAAGGACAGCGAAAGAATATAGGGTTTTCTCGATTTTCAACATTTATAGGGTTTTGAGAAACTTTAAATTACCAAAAATCTCCATAACAAATACATTGCAATGAAAAACAGTTGAGTATGATTTTCAAATATTTCAGCTGAGAAACAGCTGTACAAATATTACATTAAAAACAGCTGAGTACAAATATTTTAATATTTTAAAACGTTTCCTCCAAGTGTAAGTTAACAATTATCAACTTTTGGTTAACAAATGTCTGGTCGCAAGTAATAGCAAAAGTGTATTTTGTAATTTACAACCAGCTCGTCATGAACAGCAACAAGATTTCGATATTTTAATAATATTCAAGATTAATTAGACATATGAACTTGGGATCAGGCACTAGTTAATGGAGTACGTCTTATCGTACTAAATATGTTTGACAAGTCTTATTATTTAGATATATCTACTGGATCTGGAAAAGGAAACATCATATTTTTACCACTAATTAAATTAATATCAACAAATTCTAACATGGCTTTTCAAACTGGAAGGAACCAATTTCCTTTAGGACTTGCATTTTCAATAACTATAAGTACCTGTTATGCATCAATCGACCAAACCTGTTTTTACACATGATCAACTTTATCTTACACAAAGTCGAGTAAAATCTCAAAGATGGATTAAGGTTACATTGATAATTCGATTGGTCAAAAAAATTAAATTAAAAACACATTCACAAAAATATGTAGTTTATGCGGAAATTTTGCTATGAAAATTTGAATTATATTAAATTAATTTCAATTAAAAAATAGAATTACTATACAAAAGTTTAACATTTATGTTAGTTTGAATAGAGGCACTTTCCCCTACAAGCCCCTAGTTACTGTATAAAATGAAAAGAAACTAAACAAAATTTTTCTATGTTGATTTAAGTAAGGAATTTACTTTAAACATTGTTATATTACTTGTTTTATTTTGAGGATTGCTTTGATTTAAAAACGTTTAAACTTTAATCTTGTGTATTTTACACGGTGTGGCACATTGTAGCATTGTTTAGTTTTTGTAACATGCGTATTCACGTGAAGATAAAACATCAAACTTATCAAGCTTTTTGCAGACCCTGTCACGTCTGCAGTTTATTACACAAAACCTCCTCGGAATGCGTTTCGAGTCTGACAAAAAAAAAGTAATAATAAAGAAAACGTTCTGAAAGAACTCGAGCAATGTCTGTTGGCAAGAAATGTTTTTTGAAAGAATGCTTTGAGGTTATGGCACGCGGAAGTGGTTGTACGTATTGTAAGCTTCCCACAGCTGATTTGTGTCTCGAGTAAAGGAGGTGGGGGGAGGGAGCAGAAAAGTTGCAGTGTGGGGCTAAACTAAAGGGGAACATTTACTTGCAGTCTGGTATATCCTCTTTAATCATAATCACCGTCAGTAGGAATGTTGTTTTGTTTAGAAAGGTCAGCTTTAAAAGTCGGCCAAACTCCATTCATCCTAACTTCCTGTTCAATCTAATTTTATACCGTTTGTTTGGGTCTTGCTTTTATTCAGCATATTGTGATACAGAGATGTTATAGGATCATAATTTAGAGAGTTTTGATTCCAAAATAGAGCAGTCGTTTTGGTATTATTTTATGTTAAAGACGTCGGTACTTGTTAAATATCCGACCAGAAGGTACACCTCTATTCAACCCAGTTGAAAGAAGATCCTTTTTAAGAGGCTTTAAGGGCCGTGCCACGGGGTGACAGTTTCCCCCGACTCTCGATAACAGGAAATCTTGTTCTTTACTTAGGTCTACCTAAGCACAGAAACAAGTTTATTTCAGGTATATAGCCTTCATGATATAATTTTCTACTTTCTGCCCCCCCCCAAGAATAAAATTCTTTTACCGTTTCACCCATTAAACGTCCTGCCGTGCAGAAACCTCTCCTACAACCAGTTCTTACCATAAGCCCAGTTCCCATATGTCTACCCGCAACCATTGTCAGTGACAAACACTACAAAACCTTCTCCGACCGGCGTAATTTTCCTTTTATGTGGAGTAGGCTACCAGAAAATAATTATGACCACTTCTGAGTCCTACCTAATTTTATCAACTCTTCCTTGTCCTTCTTATAAAAGAGAGTAACGGATAGCCATTTATCCTGCTATATTGTTGGTATACTCGTAGTATACGGCGTTGCCCGTGTGGTGCCTTGATATACAATATTTACTAAATAAAAGGATTTACCTCTCTACCCTGTCTTAACAGTACTTTTTGTCCTTCGCTGGTAGTAACGGTTTTTAATGACGGATCGCCTTGAAATTTTAAAAAAAAAATCTGAGCGAAAAGGATTTTATGTGACGAAATAATGTAAAAATTTGCTATGCTCTTAAGAATTGCAAACCTCGATTTTACGAATTCTTCATTTTTTGTAGTACGTTGTCATGTTTGGACTAGTGACTTGTCGATCCAGTGACTTTAACAGATCGGTGATTTTATTGATCCAAAAGTCAGGTTGAATCAATGCCTTCTACCGGTGACAAACTGAGACAGCTCTTTATGTGCCAATAACAGGCTGAGATACCACACTGGTGACATGATTCATCTCGTTTTTCCTTGGAAACCTTATTTTATTTAAAATTGAACTCCCTACGAAATTAAGAGCTAACTAGTGAGTGCGAAATAGCGTCTGCTGTACACAACACTGTCACTATCTTGAAACCTGACACAAATCGACCGCTCACACACGACGTAAAGCCGGGTTTACACGATACCAGTTGGGGAGACAATTGTCAGAGGACAACTTACTGGCATAAAATTATTGGCTACGTGTAAACATCTCGTGCCAACTGCCCTGCCAGTTGTCCTGAAATTCGATTGTCTCCAGGAGTAGACAGGGGACAATTGACTAAGCGCAGTGACACCCCCCATCACTCTATAAAGACAGTGCCGATTGTCTCTAGGAGTAGACAGAGGACAATTGACTGGGCGCAGTGACGCCCCCCCCACTCTATTAAGACAGTTATCTAGGCTTGGCGTCGTGTGAACGTTGTAGGGCAGTAGATCTCTCGTTTTGGGCCAGTTTGCTTTTGTTCTTCCAGCAAACTCGGAAGAAATCCTGTAGGTTCATTGAGCTATATCCTGTAGCAAGAAATGATACTGTCACTTCGAATTTTGACTCGGGAGACAGTGCTTTCCTCATTATTGTGTCTTGTCTAGATATTTTACTTTCAACAAGCAGCAATAGCTCGTCAGAACTCTCCGGACTCATCCTTAAACATGCTTTATATTCCGATGGATCCTCCGCTCGTAATTCTTTTATCAGGTGTGATGACGTTCCTTGACTGTCGCTTTGCAAACGCCATTTCCTTGTCCACTCCCTCTTCTTATTTAACTCTTCCTCGAGAACTTCGCTAGCACCAGTTCGAAGTAATACATTCTTGACAAAGATCCTCACTCATTTCTTTCAATTCATCACGAAACACAACAGATGATAAGCACTCAGCCATTTTTCGTCACCTGCTGTCATGGCAATAGTTTCGCTGTGTGAACAAGTTCTCATTCAATTGGACTAGCATCAGACATTAACTCAACAGGCCCTGACAATTGTCTCTTCGATTAGCATTGTGTAAACCCGGCTTAGATGGGTAGAACCAATGACAACCGTTTCCTCCAGTGACTAAGACCTTTTGCCCAATCACAACAGACAACTTCTGGTCGATCCATTGTCCCTGGAATTGGTATTTTCCATATTTTGTCACTGGTACCATCAGTGACAAGTCCCGTGACAAAATATCGACCATCCCTACTTTGGACTAAAGCTGTTACTTTCCCTTTTTTTCTCCTCCCTATTTATTACTTGGACCTAAACAAGCGTCTACTTCTGTGTCTCAATTAGGAAGAATTGTACAAGTTCCTTCAGTAGTCTTGTCCTCTTTGGCTCTCCGTTACGTCACCTGCAGAACGAGTATATCGTCTTTGGTATAAATAAGGCTAATTGTTTGTCTTTAAGTATCTGGCGTTATTTCATAGCACTTGCCGTTTCATCAAACACGTGAGTATTGGAATTAGCTTCTTTCTATACATCGCTTAATTGATTTTTATTCCTTCCCTGTATTCTCCAGAAATTCTGGTATTATTGACAGAAACTAGTATAAAAACAATAAGAGCGAAAATATTAAATTAGAAATAAGTAATCAGAGGCAGTAGTGAATTTGTCATTTGAAGAATATAATTAATGGATGTTTTAATAATTTTTTTAATGTAGTTAATAATAAAAGAATGTAGTTATTAAAAAATTACTACTTTATTAATTAATTTCATTTACGATTTTAATTGAAATATTTTCTTAAAAAGTATCAGACACGCCTAACAAAATTTTAATTTAAAACATTGGAATAAAAATTTATAACTCATCACTAAATTAAATTAATTATAGTTAGATTTATCAGAATATGAATAAATTAGTATATTTATTTACTAAAAAAAATATAGAGTAATAACATTAGCCGTTTGGATTGTTACTGCGCGCGCGCGCGTGTGTGCGTGTGTGTGTTCGCGCGTGCGTGTGTGTGTGTTCGCGCGTGCGTGTGTGTGTATGTGTGCGAGTGTATGAGTGGGTGTCTGCGTGTGATTGTGTGTGTGTGTGTGTGTGTGTGTGTGTGTGTGTGTGTGTGTGTGTGTGTGTGTGTGTGCGTTCGTGCGTGTGTGCGCGCGCGCGCGTGTGTGTGTGCAAGTGTATGTGTGCGTGTCTGCGTGTGATTGTGTGTGTGTGTGTATGCGTTCGCGCGCGCCCGCGCGCGTGTGTGGTTGTGTGCGTGGGCGCGTGCGTGTGTGTGTGTGTTTTCCTGCCCACCAGTGCCGCCGTGTGACATGCTTCTCTCTCATAACCGAGAGGGCGTGGTCCTGCTTTTATTTTATTCCAGATATCTTCACCTCCTCCCCTACACTGAAACCGAAGCCTAATACTTGCTCAAGATCCCGTTAGAGAATAGATTTACTCTACGTCAGAGAGAAGACCCTGTGCACATAAAGCTTTTCTATAGTAGGGCATAGTTTTAGGGTGCAGAACTGTAAGTCAGTCAAGTGAGTAACCAGGTAGTCTCCCAATCTGTGGACCTAGAGCCAGTGACCCCCCTCGCTCTGTAAGAAAGGGAGGAGTTGGACAAAGCTTTCCTATAGCAGGACATGTTTTAGGGTGCAGAACTGTGAGCCAGTCACGTGAGTAACCAGGTAGTCTCCCAATCTGTGGACCTAGTGCCAGTGATCCCCCTCGCTCTGTAAGAAAGGGAGGAGTTAGACAAAACTTTCCTATAGCAGGACTTAGTTTTAGGGTGCAGAACTGTAAGTGAGTCAAGTGAGTAACCAGGTAGTCTCCCAATCTGTGGACCTAGTGCCAGTGATCCCCCTCGCTCTGTAAGAAAGGGAGGAGTTAGACAAAGCTTTCCTATAGCAGGACATAGTTTTAGTGTGCAGAACTGTGAGTCAGTCGCAAGAGTAACCAGGTAGTCTCCCAATCTGTGGACCTAGTGCCAGTGATCCCCCACTCTGTAAGAAAGGAGTCTTTCTACTCCAGCGCGTAGAAGTAGAGTTTAAGAGGTTCTTGGAAAACCAACTCGCCCTTCTAACTCGTTCACCGGGTCGGCCTTTGGTACGCAATGTCACAGTGGGTCAAACAGTCGTAAAACCTTTTTATTCCATGTCGAAAATGTGTAGCCTAATTTAATTATTATGTATAAAACTATTTGAGAGTAATCTTGTCACAGCCCAATTGTATCATAACTGTCGATTAAAAAACTCAGCAATTATCCTAATAAGTTGAAAATCAAATCCATAGTTTTTAACTAGCCTAACTCGCAACCCCCCCCCCCCATATGCACTGTAACTTACACAAGGGGGCTGCAGTTGGGCCTCTGGTCATTACAGGGGGTTCATAACCGCAGGTGGCTCTCCGTCCGTCTCCCATAGTTTTATCTCCGAACATCATTATTTACTTTTAGTCCTAACTAATTATATATATATTTTTCTATATAACTCTGTACTGGGTATACCACAGTACGCAACCCTGCATAGATCTCATGACCCCCTCTACACAAGGGTGGCTTAATCCTTAGGTAGGAACCTATATTTACAACCCTTTACCATTCTTCGTAGCAGGCATTAGTAAATTGTGGCTGTTCGCCTTAAAACTACAAAAACAAATTATTTTCGATGTTTTACTTTTTAAACATTTTTTAAACTATATACTGTATATTCGAGAGCCTACATTTTTCTGCCTTTTCTAACATTACAATTTTTCCTTTATTTACGCGTTTCGAAATGATTGCTCTTTCGAAACTTTAACAATACTGCATATACTGAATTAGAGTACTATTACTAATAGTACTCTACAAATAATTAGAGTATTATTTTAGTTTTGAAAATGAAGTCATTACGAAACGCGCCAATAAAGGAAATATTGTAACGTTAAGAAATTCAGAAAAATGTACTCGAATATATACAAATATTCCTAACACAAGTGAAGATGACTGTATTAGGAATTTTTTTATATCTGTATTAAAATTAATTATCAGGTCTTATCGACCAATTATAGGCAATTTTGACATATCGGGACACCATGGTATCGTCTTTTGGAAACTGGTATTAAATACATAAAACATCTCAACCACATATACATCATCTACAATTAATTCAAGACCAGCAAGAATGACGTAATTATAAATGTAACATTATGTATAGAAACATAATTTTTTAGTCAATTCCTACTGAGGTCGACCAAGAAAAAATTCATTTCAGTCACTTTTTATTTTATAATTACAATTAATATAAGTGAGTGTGTGTGTGTGTGTGTGTGTGTGTGTGTGTGTGTGTGTGTGTGTGTCAGAATTTCAATATTAATTAGTATAATATAAAGCGAATTTCCTTGCAAATTTCCATTTTCCTTTTTATACAATATATGGAGTTGGATTATGCTTTTTGTTTGTTAATACAGTATTTATTTGCTTTCCTTTTTTCCTTTCTAATTTAAAATGCTGATAGTGGTCTATATCTTCTCATTCTATCCACCTCTTGTAATGCTTCACTATTCCAGAGAACCTGAATAATTTAAGCGATTTTTAGCTCTGGGAAAGTTAACTCAGTGCTAAAAGTCTTGGTTTAAAACATATAGATCCACAGTTCGAATCCGAATGGGACATTAATTTTTTTAATTTTAATTAATGAATAAATATTTGAAAAAAACATTTATTAACATCAATTGTCATGCACTATACGTTTAAAAAGAATTATTTGAACTTGATTGGATGAATAAAAGCGTGTTTTATTAACGATTGAAAATTTGTACAAGATATAGGAGTGTGAGCTTTATATAAGGAATTTAATAAATTGATACAAGAAAAATAAAAGCGTTTTAACGGAAACACGTAAAGTCTGCAGAAATTAATATCATGCATGCATGCCAATGCATTTAGATTGGCTAAGAGTTTTAATAAAATAACTTTTGTAAATATTTTCATCAATAAAAGCTCATTAGTTTGTAGACATTCCATTGAACCGTCGTTATGGGTTTGTTCTAATTTAAAACGTACAGCTTTATAGACGGATAAAATATTGTGGAGTTTCATTTAGACGTCGCGTCGGTTGTATGTTAACTGTTGTCCGACAGTTGACCGTTCCATTGTTTTATTAGGACAAACTAAACACTTGATCACGTGGTATACGGCCGGGCAGACGTCTAAAATTTTAAGGGCTAATAAACCTTCAGACAGGCTGGAAGTGCCTACGTCAACAGAATATCAGCTGTTAAGTGTTTATTTCCCCATTTAACCTTTACAAAGCCGGCGTAAATACTTTGTTCGGCCTTGAACTTCACACTAGACAACAGTCAATGCACTCTGTGATACATTGTTGCACTTATTGCTATTTATAGACAAGACGTGGGTTTAGACTATCTAATCGCCATGTGAATTTAACGAAATGTTGAGATTTTAAATTGTCTATTATCAGAGATAATGAAATGTAAATACTGTAGACCCTAATCAGCTCCGTTCTCTTTAAGGAGGTTGAATATATCTAGAAAGAGGTATTCTGTTAAAAAAAATAATAAATTGAACGCGGGTAAATGATTTTTATACGGCTGTAGCCGATTACACTTGTACATATAGCCGTGGTTGTCCATCTTCCAACAGTAGGCCTATTTATCTGTACCTACTTTGAAATAAAATGTACTTTTCTACGAAAGATAAACTCTAAATGGAGACAGTGATGAATGATAAAAATTTTCCTAACCTTGTTCGTACCTATTGTAACTTGTGTAGCTAAAAATAACAGTTTACCCGTTCGTATAGAATTAAACGGCGGGCGCCAGTGGTGACACTATTTGTAACGCCTGGGCATTCTTTCTGTGCCAATATAAATTTGTTTAGACGCATTTCTGATAGATACAAATACTTGTAATGCTGTAGAATATCAAGATAAAATTTTCAGGTTTTATAACTAGTATTTTCAAAGAAAATCGTTTAAATAATTGAGTCTTTTGGAGACAGGACCATCCCCACGGAGGTCTAATGCTAGAGAAGTGCTAAAGATCGACAAAATTTATTAGATTATTATTATATATTTTGTTAAACCTGGGTCTGGACCACAGAACCCGCCCAACCCTCGTGGCAGCCAACCTCTAGCGAGCTGTTAGTATCACTACCACGAGTGAAGGAAACGGGATTGATTGCCCATATACCAAGCTCATAAGCTCTTTTCACAGAGAATCAGGAGATAGTGAAATGAAACAATACGGTAAGTGTCGCGCTAAGAGCGGGATAAAAAACGTGGTAAGAAAGAAACCCTGCCAGGAAAAATCCCGCGACATCATGCAGGAGTTGGGGGTGGGGAATATCCAGACCAGTAAGTGTATTTTATATTACTTGTTTCTACAAAGGCTTCTAGTAGACATTTATTTGTATTTTTAATAAAGTGTAAGTGTAGACTTACCAGAAGTGCATAACCTAACTCTAGTAGGCCTACACCTCTTCTCTATTTCCTAAACCAGAGAACTATTTTGTTGCTCAAGGAGGCTTCATTTACAGTAGAAGTGGAGAAATGTGGTGGGCTTATTTAATAAAAGACTGTTGACATATGTACACGTAAATCAAGGCGGGTACAAAAACCTGACAGTTTGTAAACACTGCCCCTGTATCAGGTGCTTTTAACAAACAACCCTAGCTTAGTCTCCCTTCTTATGCTTGGACAGGTGTCAAGAGTACATTAGAACAGATGTTTTTAGGTTTGTTTTTGTGGTCTTCTGGTATATAATAGGGTGTTCAGTAGATACACAAGCCTTAATGCAAGGTCGGAAATAAGTTAGATTTTGTAATTTTTAAAATATAAGATCCTAGTAGACTCTTTAATAAAGAGCAATAATAAATCACAAAAGAGAAAAATTGTTTATTTATATTTTCTTTGTTTCGTGTTATAATTAGCTTACTGGTCTTAGAATATCAGTTCTGTATGTTGAAAGTGGATGCTATTGTACGTCTCGCAACTGAATTCACTTTATTAAAGTTCTTAGTGTTAATAATCACATTTAATGATATTGTTCTTAATGTCTGTTTTTAATAATTATGTAAATTTTATTTTCTGATTTGACCTAAATGGTATCATGATAAAGGTGTTTTTCTGCCCTACAGTACTGTAGTTTTTATTTACTTTGTATCTAGACAGCTAACTCGGGGCTAGCCTGGGTAATAAAGTCATTTAGAGGCCCTATTGAGTCAGCTGATACAAAGTTTTAAAAATAATCATACATTTAAAAAAAATTAAATCTCACAAAAACAAGGGACTTCCTTTCTGCAGGGAAAATTAGTAGGTACAAAACTGAATGGCCATTTTGTAAACTCAGCATCATCTGAAGGTTACAACTGAGATATAATGGTTTTGCAAGTAAATAATTTTCCTTATAGTGAAAGAGTTTTTACACCCAATACAAATATACAACTTTAACCATTTTTAAAAATTTTGTGCTCTAGCTTTTACATTTGGGCAACACGTTACATAAATAATTTTTTTCAAAGTAAATTCCTATTGAGGTGAATACAGAAAATTTTTGTCATTGTTTGGTTATTTCCAGTTTTGTTTGTTTATTTTATTCCTTTTATTAATTTTTAACCTTACATCTTTATTTATAGTATTGTGTGGTAACCATGGCAACAGTTTAAGGATGTATAATGGAGGTTTCGATGACACTCAGATGGGGGGAAACAATTCATACATGTCTTGAAAAATGTATTTCTTGGTATTGGAAAGTTGGAGCAGTGCCAAACCGCCCTAGACTTTGAACATGAAGATTCACAGTTTGAATCCAGACAGACCTCCAAATTTTTATAATTTAATATTGAGTAAATATTTGAAAAAACTGTATTATCATCAATTACGTCATAGGTTGAAAAAATGTGTTTGAACTTAAGCAAAAATAATAAAATCTCATGTAAATTATTATGAAACTCTCCATTTTTGTTAACATCAGTTCACATTAAACCTTCGTACAACAATAAAATGAATTCTGTCTTTAGGAAATTGCATATTTTAAATATTATTTTTGTAATAATATAATACATATTATTGTAATCTGTATCAGCTCAAATTCAAGAAATTCACGGGAAGAAATAATGTAACATTTTTCCTTTATAATGTATAAATAGCCTACTAATAATACATGGTAAATCTTGAGTCCTTGAGGCATGTAATACTGATTATAGAATTGACGTTTGTTTATTTTGTTTTTGTTTCTCTAGGAAAAAAATTAACAGGATCTTGATTTTTTGATTATTAACAATAATCAATCACTTTTACTTAAATTATGACTACCAGAACTTTAAATTTTGTAAACTTATACAAACTTACTGAGACGTTTTCTGCCTTTTTATAAATTTACAAAATTTAAATTTTGGATAGTTATAAATTAAGTAAAAGTGATTAATTAAGTTTCATCTAACATTATGGACTACAAAATTCAAGATATTAACAATAAGTTTTATTTAAATCACTAGTTTAGGTAATACGAGTATGTATATTAGACAAAATATGTAAGATTATGTCGCACCACTTTTGCATTCTAGTGTGAAATTGTCTATGAAAATAGTTTATCTTTTACAAATGATTTTACTACTAGCTGCTAATAATAATGCCATAGTGGACATTACAGATATTACTTGTTGCAAAATTATCATGATATTTGCATGTCATTTTCTTTTGTCGGCACTCATTGTAATTTTTTCTCTTTAAATTAGTTTCATTTGCATTTAATTAAGTATTAATTGTTGTACTTTGTTGTTCCAGGCCAGCAGAACATTCCCATGCCCCCACGGCCATCCAGCAGTCAGTCTGATGGCGGGGGTTCAGCCCCGGGTCCAGGTCCTGGGTCTGGTTCTAACCGCATGAGCCACTCCCCCATGGCTACTCAAGGTAACTTATCTATCTTCATACTTTCTATTTAGATAGTTTTCTATTGATTGAAGCTTTTCTGTAATATATATATATGTGTGTGTGTGTGTGTACACGCGCGCACACGCGTGTGTGCTGATATGTATTCCTTCACTGGGGGAAAAATATGATGAATAGTTATTACCTGGAGTACATCCATTCATTCTGCAGTGCATAAAATTGCATTTCCGACGTTTTGCTAGAATCTCATCTAACATTGACGAGGTGAACCCACCAACAGTTAAAGTGCTATATATCTGTTGTTGGGTTCACCTAGTCAATGCTAGATAAGATTCTAGCAAAACGTTGGAACTGCGATTTTATGCCCTCCAAAATGAACGAATGTACTCCAGGTAATAACTATTCATCATATATATATATATATATATATATATATATATATATATATATATATTCTTGATATTTTATGTTATCCATTGTTTTTCGGTTGCACTGACTTTATGAAGTTAATATATTACTATTGTAAGTAATTTTATCCACCATTAAGTGCAATGATTTTACCTTGAGTGATTCGACAATGGTCAAGTGACCGAAAGGCGCCTCATCACTCAAGGTAAAATCATTGCACTTAATGGTGGATAAAATTACTTACAATAGTAATATATTAACTTCATATATATATATATATATATATATATATATATATATATATATATATTTATATATGTATGAATAATTCTCATGGTTATTCCTTAAATAATTAGACATAATTGCTACCTCTCAAAAGCATTAAGATTCTAACCACCCCTTCTTTCCCTTTGTTTTTCTATAATCCGTTTAATGGTTATAAAGCTCAGCTTATGTTAATAAATATATCAAAAATATACACCCTTTCTCTCAACACAAATTTTAATAATCAGATGTTTTTGGCAACCATGTGACTTCATCTGAGATAAAACTCTAATAAATATGTTCGTTGGACATCCTTCAAGTTCAATATAAAATATTGGTAAAGTGAAGAACAGATAATATATCTTACCTGGAGGCCAACTATTGAAGGGGAATCTTCCTTACCGGGCTCCAAATATGACTAAGTTACATAAAACTTGTCCTAAGGCCATATGCATAATAACTATTTACACAAAAAGTTATTTTCTATCAAATTGAAATTGAGTAAAAAATTCAGTGTGGAGTAGTAAGAAGTAATATGTTCGCGTATCATTGATGTTCCGTACTACGTATACATATATTTAAATATACCTATAAAGTCTCCAATTGGAATAGATTTGGTTGTAAATTTATACAACATTACCTAGTTAGCATTCTACGTCTGCGGAGTAATACTTTTTGCCAGGTTACGTCACGTGATCTCTATTCTAGCCTTACCTGTGTACAAAATATGCATTGTGCATTTGTTTGGATAAATGTATAAAATTACAACCAAATCTATCCTGACTGGATACTTCATGGGTATATTTCAAACATAGGTACATAAAATTACCCTTTTGTGACAATAAGAATAATAATAATTGTGAATATTGCTTCAGGAAGTGTTTTTGATTCGTTTTATATGCATTGCCTTTTAATGGGCAATGTGCATTTTACCATATTTAAATAACATATATACAATAGTAGCCTCCGTATAAATATGCAAGTACCCAAAATATTTTAAACATGACATTTGTTTAATTGTTATTTTTTTATTTGTCTAAAATGGTTTCCAACAGATATATATGTTGCAAACCATTAGTAGAGAAATGACAATAAATGAAAACATCAAAAACCAACCGCAGTTGCATAGATTATAAATTATACAAAGAGCAAAAGGTAAACAAATCTAACGAACAAAAATGAAACCTCTCAATCTAAACTATTGCCAAAACGTTGAAATTTTATTTAATGAACTTAGTAATGCAGAGCAGTTGAAGAATTTAGAGGATATCAGGAGATGTTCTAGCATACCCTCGGTGGATTTGTATTTTAACGGACACTGTAAGTTTAAAGTTTAACTCTGCGGTCATATTCGTGGTTGACTAAATATTTTTTTATTAATGGTAACAAATTTCTGAATATTGAACAATTACAACACAGATTTTTTGAATTTGTAATATGAAACCTGTAGCTACATCAAAAACCAAATAAAACATACAGAGTATTGGAGTGAAATAAACTTTTATCTTTCCAGTTAAGTAGCCTAGTCTTGCATGACCCATTCACATTCATTATCTGAGGCTTAGATAGTAACTGTCTTGCTATTGGTGCAGCTTGTATTTAATTTATCTTTAGCTTGCTTTTGAAACAATATAACTTAACGTTTACTTGCCAACCTAAGCTCAGTGGCTTTTGGTTGTATATAATTGTGTGTTGACATAATATAGATCATACATTTTAGAAACTCATGCATTATAGAAATTCTTTATAATATCTGAAAAGTTGAGCAGAGGAGAGCTATTTCAATCAGGCAAATAGATTTGTAAAACTTGAGAAAAGTTTTTATAAGTTATCTTAACACCTGTAAAGAATCTGTAAAATGTAGCTTTGCCGTCACTGTATCAGCAAAGTATAGACAATTAAACTGCAACAAACTCTACATGGGGCAAACAGGTCGCAGCTTTAAACAAAGAGTCGAGGAACACAAACAGAACACCAACTCAGCATTTTACAATCACATAAAAAAACAGGTCACAAATACACAGACATTTACCATAACCTAGAAATCCTACACATCAACAAAAAAGGACTACATCTTAACCGTTTCAACATTAATTACCCCTTTTCTGTTTTACACAAATTGTTTGAAATTTTTCTTGTGGTTTAATTTTAAAAGGTATTAGAATCGTAAATATTTCTTAAATATGTGTATTTTGCAGTTAGTAAACATATCTCATTGTTTGCTTATCATAGAAGACATTCCTACACAGAAACGTAGATGCTGAATCACTACAATTAATAAAAGGGTATACTATGAGAAAACTGTGTGCATATAAGTTTCAGTTACATTTACATAACTAGTCAGTAAATTTGCATATCATAATTTTATTGGATTTGTTCATAATGGAAACAAATTCCAAGTGACTGTGACTATCTTTCCAGTAAGATTTTTAATAAAACCAATTTATCTGTTTACCAACAATAAATTGTCCCTTAATCATATCAGTTTCTGTAACATAAATTGAATGTGATTTGGTTGTTTGAAAACATCTAATTATAGAAACTAAACATTGTTTAGTTTCATAAAGTTATTGAAGAAATTAACAGATAAGTAGATACAGATATGGAACAGAATAATTTTAATTCAAGCTGTTAAAATTTTTCTTTAATGTTTTTCATGGAAAACAAGATAAGTAAGAAATGTATAGCTGTTAAGTAAGGAATGTGTAATCTGCTGTAAAAGCAGGAATGTAAACATGGTTGTCAAACTGTCATACCTAAGCTGTATCTATTTTGGTGCTTTTTTAAATTAGGATTTTTAATTTCAACTATTAGTTCACACTCTCTTTCTATATATAATTTATTTATGTATCTTGTTCAAATTTTCAATCATCAATAAAATACCGTACTGTTTATTCCTCCACTCAAGTACAAATAAATTTTTTTAAACTTGTAGTGGATGACATTTAAAAAGTTAATGCAGTTTTTTCAAATATAATTCATTGATTAAATTTAATTTAATTAATTTTAATAACTAATTTCTCTTCCTATTTTGCCACTTAATAATGCGATTCTGTCATTATATACATATTTATATTAGTTGTAATTACTTAATAAAAAGTAACTAAAATAAAATTTTCCTCTGTTGACCTAAGTAGAAATTATTATGATTTTTTTTCTATATTGTTTTGTTTAGCATAATCTTTCTCCAAGAGTAATACATTATTTTCATTTTCCTAAGCACTAACTTTGTAGTGTGACTTATACAGGTTTGTTTTGGCTGAGGTCAATAAAACTCGTATTACTAAACCATTTTAATTAGAGGTGTCATTTAACATAACTAAAGGCAATTGAAAACTTGTTTTATAGTACATATTTTTTCCCACAAATATTTCCCATGTTTCAAATAATACTTGGATTTATATTCGTTTAACATGTTCTTTGCGAAAGGCCTCTAGAGTTCATAAGATGCTGAAATATTTTCAAATTTATTCTGATTGTTTTTCTTTAGAAATAAAAGAATATGACAATAAAAATTAATTTTGAGCCTTGAAAATGGAAAAAAATACTAGGTCGCCATTTTGTCTCCAGTCGGTGACGACTTCAATTTGCGAGCGTCCCATGATTATCAGTATTTTATTTTTCATGTTATGCATGTAACTCACATTTGCAACTGTAATAAATAATAATCACTGAAATAATAAATAAACATTATTTTCTGAAATGAAAACTACAAATTGAGGATTATCAATTGAGGATTATCAGACAGTTCCTTGCGATCGTAATCTGCATCCTCTTCAGCTGGATCCAGGTCACTGACATGGTGGTCGTTGTCTCTTACCTCAGACTCTGCATACTCCGATTCCTCGTTTGTAGGATCCCTAGTACATTCTACTGCATCATTGGTATTGAATAAACAGTCCTTAGAAATCTCAGGCACACCTTTAATGTTGGGAACCATGTCACTCACAGCCACGGACATGCAGTAAACTCTCACTAACACTACTGAGACAAAAATGGCGTGTAATCTTCACCAAACTAAAACAAACATTTGACATACGTGACCTTGACGCTGCAACATTCAACTATGTTTCTTGTGCAACACTGGGGTAGATAGCAACATAAAATGCTAACTGTCTCCGATCGGAAACAACCTAACTGACAATCGACCCGTCTCCAATCAGAGACGGCCGGATCCAACTGGCAATCAACCCATCTCCGATCAGTGACGGCCGCAGTGAACGTGATAAACTTAATGCCATATTTCTTAATCACCAATTGCAATAGATCCAATATTTTTCTAATATAGGCATGCTGGCTTTTAATACTTGAAATAAATGTGTAAACTTTCTCATATATTTGTTTTATAAAGATAATATGATATACACTTCTCATCTAGAAATTTAATACAGGTTTTTGTATATCAACTCTGCTTTTTTGATGTAAGCTTTAAATTGTGCTTAGATTCAATAAATACGGTCTTATGATGGTTGTCTTGGTATTTGAATATTTCTGTAAACAATAAGGACCTATTTATTTAAAGTACTGTGCTTGCCTGGCAATGCACTTATCTCAACGTTGAATCCATGATGGGAAACATTTCAGGAAGGCTTCGTTCGTAAGGGCATTTAGCTGCTCGGTCGTGGCCCTCTCAATTTTAGAAATGGTTTTTTCCTTTAAGCACAGTTTTAATTTTGGGGAAGAGCCAAATGTTGCATGGTGCTAAATCGGGTGAGTATGGCAGATGTGGACAGGGAGGAACACTTTTTTCAGCCAAAAGTTCATGAATGAGAAGCGAGGTGTAACACGGCACATTGTCGTAATGAAAAGAAAAGTCATTCGCCCATTTTTCTGGAACCGTACAAGATGTTAAGATTTTCTGATAGCTCTCGAATAGTCATTTGCCTGTTTGACAGAACGATTGTTTCTACTTTTTGCACATTGTCGTCTGTTTTTGTGGTTAATGGATGTCACGAATGCTGCTCATTTTTAACCAACTTATTTCTGTTTTTACGAATGCTGCTCATTTTTAACCAACTTATTTCTGTTTTTAACCTTCAAACACACGCGCCGGGGTGTAAAGCACCCCACACCATTCATTTCTCTCTGAGGCGACTCAAAAAAATTTTTGTTCTCGCTCCCCTCCTAGGTAGTTGTTTATCACTTCTTCCTCCACACTGTCACTCAAGGTCAACCCGTTGTGGCGTACCAGTCATTGTGTTTACATCGTTGTTTTAAGTGCGGGGTGAATTTGACCCCGCGCGTGTGTTCTCGTCCAAAAATTTGTGTTGGTACATTTTTAAGTTATTGTTTTTTAATTAGAATAATTATTTAGTGTGAGTCTTTTATTGGTGTTTAACATATTTATTTATCTTTTTTGTTGTAATTTTGTCTTTTTGTCATAAAAAAAAATTAAAATTCTGGGTCAAGAGCTTTCAAAACCCCATATTGCATCATGAGCCTTACTGCCAGGACTACCTTTACATATAAAGCACACCTTTGCAGGTGTGAAGCACATAAGTGGTGTTGAGGAAACTCGAGAAATAAAAATAAAAGAAGTTCTGGACGATGCGGAGTTTGCCCGCTGCAAAAAGACCGGAAGACGACCACTTTATGCTGCAACTGCAACAAATTACTTTGTAGGGACATTCCTTTATATACTGTGAAGAATGTGCACCTGAATAAAAAATAAATTTTGAAAATATGAATTTAAAAAAATCTTTACTTTTTAAATTTTTTTGACTTTTTAATTTGGATTGAACTAATGTTTTCTTCTAAACCAATACTTCTGTACACAGTTATGAATTTAGCTAATTTTTTTTCACCTAATAAAATGTGTATATTTTTTGAAATATTTTATTCCAATGTAAAAAGTTATTTACTAATGTTTACTTGTCTAAATATAAAGTAAATTGCATAGTAATAAGAATTATTTTTCATTATGACGAATAATTTTAAATTTTGAGTGTGGCAAATTTTGACGATTTTCAAGCTGAATTTACATAATTTTTTTTCGAATAAACATATTGTTGTATTTATGTTGTTTAACTTTTTGAAAAGTCCTCTAAAGAATCTAGCCATTACAACTTACTAAAATGTATGAATAAATGTTTAATTTTAATTTGAAAAAAAAGTTACAATTTATAAAGTCAATTTAAGTGCATTTAGACTCTATTACTTCAAAAAAAATCTACAAGTGATAAACCCATAAAAATACTATAAAACGTTTTATAAACAACAACATTCACACACACAATTTTATAAAGATGAAAATTTAGTGATAATTAACTTTTTTTTAAGATAAGAAATGGGGTGGAAAATACCCCGCGCGTGTGTTTATGTCCGAGTAGTTGGCGCGTGTGATTGAAGGTTAAATAGGTCATACTACTTGTACACAGTTACCGCATTATCACCATACACAGATTTTAACATTTTGTAAGCTTCTTTGGCATTCTTTTTGCAACTTAACAAAAAACTTAATCTTAACGCGTTGTTCGAAATCCATGATGGACGATAGACACGACAAACATACCTCACTCTAGCGGCTCTGGCAGTCGACTGACAAGCTCCAGAGTGTTGAAACTTGCCATTGTCTGTCTCAACAGATCATGCTACTAGGGAAATCACATCATATTGATGTAGCATCAGCAGTTGCTGCTGTGAAAATTCATATTTCAGTATTTGCTGCTATGAAAATTCAGTATTTTTTGATCACACCTCGTATGCTTCAAAATATCCGTTTAGGATAGATTTTGTGTATGAAACACAAAGTTTCTTTATGTAATATAAGGCTAACAAATTAAATTGAAAAAAGAAGTAGCCCATATGTAATAAATTCTTTGCATGTAATAAGATTGATCCCATTTTTCATATACAGGAGTATCGGGTTAACATTAATTATAGTAATTTTGTAGCATTTTCTCTGGGATGATTTTGTAGATATATAAATTACAAATATTTTTCAATCTTTGTAATAAATATTAAAAAAAATTTTTTTTCCATTATACTAACTTAAGAGTCATAGATAAAATTAATAGGAGTTTTAAGGTAACTGGAAAATTAATTATCTCTCAATAGAATGATCATAATGCTATTAAGTATAATATCATTTTGTTAATTTTTGTGTTTTATGGCAGGAGGTTACCAACAGCAGTTAGGACCACCGCCTCACATGCATAACTATAAGATGGGCCCTGGAATGGGTGCTCAGCAGATGGGACCTCATCCACCATACTCATCTCAACAACAATATCCTCAACAAGGTGATACTTTCATTATAATAATTAGACCGTTTAATATTTTAGATGAAAACTTGTCTAAAACTCAAATAAAATAGTACATGTGTATTCTTATGATTCTAAAAGAATTCTTTTCATAATTGGTAAAACCTAAATGTACGGAAAGATGTATTACTTCATTAACAAATAATCAATTCGTACAATAAAAAGGATTATATGTTTGTTTTTTGCTACATAATTTATTAGTAGTGACATAATCATATTTCAAAGCTGTTTACAAATGTAATCAAAAAGGAGATGAAACTTCTACATATGTTGCAAAATGACTTTTTCTGAATTTTTGTTTCACTTTCAAAAATGTATGTAGTTTTTCTGAGAAAGTATAAATATATCAGTATTTCTGAGTAGAAGAATAGGAAATATAAAAATCCGCATTTTATGAAAGATCATTTTATCCACTTTGTTTTGAGATATAATTTATTTGACTTAACAGTAATTACAAAAGTTTTGTTTACTAAACAGTAATATCAAAAGTTTTGCATTTTTATAAACAACTGAAACATCCAGTGTAAGTTAGTGAAGCTACTTTATTTATTTTGGTTTTCAACTCTATGATTAGCAACATGTGCTGGCCCTGATATGGCTCCTGGTAGCAACATATTTTCAAAAGATTTTTACACTTCTTTTTCTAATATTTTTCTCTATATTTTTAAATTATAGTAATATTTGTTAATATTTTTTTTTTTGTACTTGTTCTCTCATGTTAACCAAACTTTACCATACGTTTACTGATGATTTCTTTGCTAAAAAGTACCTGTTTTTTTTTTTTGTAAAATATCTATTTATTGTAAAATATCACACAAACTTTGAAACGACCTGTTAACATGTACGGAAAACCCTATATTTTTGGACACAATAGAGCTTCTTTACTATTCAATAGCTTCTTCATTGTAAAATACCGCAGAAACTTTGAAGTGATCTGTAAATATGCAGGAAAACCCATAGACTTTTAATGCAAAAGAATGGTGACTATTTACTGTGTAGTATTTATTGTCCGGATAGTTGCAAATATTTAACGTAGAATTCAGCAAACACAGGAAAACAAATCGTAATTGTACGGCAATGCTAACCTGAGAGAAATGGTAGAACTTACATATAAGGGAATGCTCCAGCTGGCCGTAGCGCTATCTCACGTACTGGCACATGAATGATAATGAAAGGGTTATACGTTTTTAAAATTTAATTATTTTCATTTGAAATTTTTTGGAGTATTTAAAAGATTAACAAAGCTTGGTAATAAACTGATCTATAATCTTAAAATAGACACATAAACACTCTGGTAATTATGTATTTGGACACAATGTATCTCTCGTCAATTAGAAGTAGAAATTAAAGTGAGTTACAGATGTGTTCTATAGATATCCTTAGTAAGGCAAGTCTGCCTATCTCCTATCTAGTTTTAAAAAATCTGAAAAACGAGATTTTAGCTAATTTTATGGATTTTAACTATTTTACATGGATTAAGCATGTTAAATAAATGATGAAATATGAAAAACACTGAGGAAGTGAGTGAACAAAAAAACTACTAAAAAAAGTTAAAGTCCTAGAGACAAACAAATATTCTTTGAGCTTAGCTTGTGAGGTTATGTTAAAAACAAATAAAAACATACACAAAACTCACAAATTAATCATTTATTTACTCATACACGTTTCAATGACCAAGTCATCATCAGTGAGTGTTACTACTACAAACTCTAACTTACAATTGGTAAGTTGTAAGTTGGAGTTTGTAGTAGTAACACTCACTGATGATGATGACTTGGTCATTGAAACTCGTAGGAGTAAATAAATGATTAATTTGTGAGTTTTGTGTATGTTTTTATTTTCCTAGAGACAAGTTAAAAAAAAAATCTGAAGGATTTTCTAAAGGCAGAAGATATTAGATGATAAATATAACATTAAAATTAATGAATTGTGTGGAAAAGTATAGCTTATGGTGTAAAAGGAAAATTTGGGAAGAGTTGTTCATATTTCAAATGAATTTCCATTTAAGAAATATTGTTTAAGCAATTAAAAAAATATATTTGAGTTAATATTTGCAACCTCTATATATACATCTATATTCAACTTTCACAATTTATGCCTTATCAGCTATTTAGGTAACTCTTTAAACTGGTATATTTAATAATTTTACTATACATGGAGGAATATTACAAAGAAGTATTGTCTTTTTTTTGAGTAAAATTAATTGAAATAACTTTTCATCTGTAAAATCTTTAAAACGGTTTTTTAGAATTCATAAAAATGATTTATTTTCATATAAATAGTTCTTTAAAGTTGAATTTAAACCAACTGAGAATAAAAGCTCCCAATAAACAGTGAACCTATTGGTAAAGTTAGACAGTCGAGATGAGGGAACTGTTATTCTCTTGTGAAAAGTTTTGTTATTTTCTGAACTATTTACTTTAATTGTAATGTGAAAAGTCTTACGTCTATTCTTTACTGACTTATTGCCTTGTTATTGTCTTTTTACACTTCATTGTTCTTATATGAAAGGTTGTTGCTTATTTTCTCTTTTATAAAAAACTATAAATATCTTAAATCAAATATAACGATCAAGGCTAAAATAATTTGACTTCCTATTTTTATCTTGCTAGATCAAATTTAAATGAATCGCTCATCTAAACGGTTTAGGTAATCTATGTTTTAAGCTGTGTGTAATAGTACTATTTTTTCTCAACAACATAAATTTTGTACAAGTTTTCACTCTATTGGTGTTTGTAAAAAACTAATGGATTGTTTTTAAAGGGAACAAATTTTCCGCAGGTAACTATAGTCCGAGACCACAGGGGCAGCTATCAAACATGCAGTACGGACCTAATCAAAACTATGGGGGACAAAACCCGCAAGTTAACAATATGCCTGGAACACCGGGCTCGCAATACCCTTCTAGACCTATGCCAAATCATGTGCCACACTCGCAGTTAGTATACCAGGTAAAATGGCCAATTATTTATAGATCATGAAATATTTATTAGATTATTGTTATTTATTGATTCCATCTTCACGTGAGCTACTAGTTTTCACTAAACACTTGTAAATATTTATTTGCAAGTGTTTAGATTATTGTTATAAAATATTTACATTTTTGCATAAAATAGTGTTATTTTATATTTTTTACCAGACGAAAAAAGATCGTGAATTACAGAGAAAAATATATAGCTGGCTAGAAAATTCAACCCATTTAGGTAGATTCTGATTAGATGCACCCATTCTGGACTGAATATCGAAACACAGATGTAACTCGTGTAACAGATGTTTTATAATACAATTTCTTAAAGTCCCACTAGATTGTGTTGACATATCCTCATCACACATTTTAACTTGAATGGGATATTTTATTTTGCTTATTTGGCCAACTTCACTGGTATATTTTTACAATACAATAGGCTAGATTAAGTAATCATTGTATCATGTAATTTTATTATTTTTATACACAGAGGGATACAATTTTATTTCTGTTGAGGATTGTAGTTGTATTTTCATAAAATATATACTTTGGTGAATTTATTTTAAGAAAAATACAATAAAAATGTGCCAGACACTGACATGCATGCGCTTCAGCTTACGCGGATCCGTTAAGAAATATGGCGGCACAGTTTTCTGCCGTGTGTTGAGTTGCGTGTGCTGCGCCGCATGCGTCTCAGCGTATGCCCTGCCTTATCATTGACTTTATCCTTATCTTACCCCTAGTAAAGGCCTGTAGTATTTAAATTGTTTTAAAATTAATTTCAGTACATTATATATTTAAAGTTATTGTAAACACAACAAATAAAAATAGTGCTGTACAATATATTTAAAATCATTTAACAGAATTTTATTTGCATAGTCAGGTTAATGAATTCAGTAATATGTAACCCCAAGGTGTAGTTTGTATTACTTTATTTCATATCTATACTCTAATACTTTTATATAAACTAATGATTATTAAAATCAGCCTTTTGGAAAAATTGGAGACAGTACAAGCTCAGCCACCTATAACTCGAATTTTTGGCAATACTTTAAGTTTAGGAGTGAATATTTTGAATATACTTTTTAGTTACGTTTATTGTTTTGGAATGTTGTATTTTTAGTAATTGTTTATGGAAGAGTTTTGATTTTTTTTTAAAGGCGACATATGCTGTAATACACTAAAAGCTTTTACAATCAAGTTTTAGGATGCATGGTAAACTTTGTTCTTCATTTTAGTACATTAAAGCAACTCATTTCTGTTGAAAAATAGTGTATTTAGTTTGATTGTCTTCAACCATTAATTAATTTCAATTTTTAAGCCATAAAAAGTAGATCTGTAAAATAACTATTTTCTCTTACAATTAGAAAATAAATTTAAAAAAGAATAATTAATATTCTTGTTATTAATACCGTTGAATTTTTGGTAATTATATATCGCAAATATAGATTTGTAGTAAGTCTAAGTCCAAATTACAAGTTATGTATAATTGTTTCTATAATATTTATGTTGATATTATTTTGGTTTAGATTAGTTATAATTAAAGACGATGATAACCATATTTGTTTTTTCACTGGGAAAAATATTCATTGTTAATCTTAACATCTCTGTTCAAAAACACAAAATAGTGATTATATAGAGATAAAAAATCCAGCGATTATTGTTTTATTTATTTTGTATATGGTGTGATTGTACTTAGGGTTGGGGTGGACCTATGAATCAAGGACCGCCTGGAAGCATGATGCCTGCAGGAAAGGGAGGACCTGTACCAGGTCAAGGAGGACCTCCTCCTACAGCGGGCAACACAACGCAACAGCCACCACAACCCTCAAACTCATCACCTGGTCCTCGGTCTCATACGCCTCCACACCAAGCCTACCTAAAACAACATCTACAGGTACTGAATTTTCACACTCGATTTTCGCTCTACAAAATATTTGTTGTATTGAAATATATTAAACATATGTAGTTTTAATCAAATAAATTAAGGTTAAACATATAACACAGAGTATGTAATCTACTGTATTAGTAATGTCAGTTTTATTAAGAAAAAAACGTGTCTTATAAATCGATGTAGCATAGAAATTTCATATTTGGTAGTTTTTCATATAATGAAAATTTTATACATTTTTCTCTGCATGGAATAATTAATTTCTTTCAACTCATAGTTGAGATACCAATAAATAGTTCATTGAGAAAGGATTCTTCATAGAGTTCAATTAAATTTTTCTGAAAGGAATAATTTTGTTACTTTCTTAAAACAGCTGCATCAGAAATTCAATATTTCTATAATGGCCAGTATCTTGTCTTGTGCAGATAACACACTAGTAACAAATATACCTTGGAGGCTAAAATTAGGAGAATATTTTGTTTAATCTATTTCTTATGACAACCAAACCTTATGTTACATTTACTAACAATTTCTTTGCTAAAAATTATATAATTTTTGTGTGTATAAAATACCTATTCATTGTGAAATACTGCCCTAACTTCAAAACAATGTGTAAACATTTGGATAAAACCATAGACTTGGACACAAAATAACTTCTTCATTATTCTCTCTCCTATTCATTGTAAAATACCGCACAAACTTCTGTAAATACTTCTCCTGGAAACGATCTGCAAATACCTGAGAAAAGCCATAGACTTTTGTGTGATTATGTACTTTGTGTATTTATGTGATGACTATGTATTTATTGTGAGAGAAATGGTAGAGCGTACATATACTGGAGTGCTCCCTCTAGCCGTTGCTCGATCTCACGTACTAATACGTAAATGCTAATCAAAGGGTTAAGAAAGGGTTAATGAGGAATTATGGCACTTTATCGTAAATCATACAGCTCTAACTGTATGAACTCTACCCAGAGACGCCTAACAAGTTCTAAGTGCAATAACAAGTGTTCGTTATAATTTCTCATTTTCTCACTATGCCTTTCTACCTGTCCAATTAAAAAAATATTTGCAGGAACCTACACGAAGCAATAAAAAAAAATCATTCATTCACATCTTCATAAAGCTGTGGAGTAATAGTTATAACAATTGTGTTAAATTTGTTGATTTTTTTCTTAACATACGGACATGGAAAGTCAAAATTTAATTAAATTTGTAATATGTGTAAGGTTTGATCTTTGATGAGAATAAATTGTTTTACGAACCTCCTCCCAGAAGTCCCATAAATACTGAGGATCCACGGACCATGGGAAACATTGTTATAAAGTGAAGCCGAACATTTCTGTACGCTAGAGTAAACAAAAGTACAGTAGAGTCTCTTAGTTCTCACAGTCCTATAACCATTGTTTGGCTGTTTTTTATTGGTTTTCATGCATATATAATATTAAATAGGGTTATTATACAGTAATATGTGACAAAAACTGGGCTTAGATTTTTGCTTTAAGCATACTGTTGGTTTTGCAACCTAATTGAAAATCACTGAGAAAATAGTTTGTAATCTATCCGGAAGACCATCGGTTCAGTAAACCGAAAAAGAATTGAAATGCATAAACGAATCTTGAGTTAGGCATCGATAAATATATAGTTTCTAGAACTACAATCTTTTAGTCTGACTTTCAAGTCCTAATAAGTCTTAACTAAGTCCTAAGGCACTGGATACTAAACGTAAGATTATGCAATAATGCAATGCGTAACGTAACTAAGTTGAATATTCATTCACGCACTTGCCGCTGTACTAAAACGCGGTTAAAACACTGGTATAACACTTGACACTTGGTAAAAGACTAAGTAAGTTAAGTACAGTTAAATTGCAGTAATTGTAAAGTTTATGGCGGTCAACTTCGCAGTTAAGACAAAGAGCTAAAAGCGGGCACGCCATCAGTAGAAGACTAGAATGACAAAGCGTTGCACAAAGAGGAAAAGTAGCTTATAAAAGTAGGTCAAGAGAGCGATCTAGGCATGTAGTGGGGTAACCCTAGCAGCAGCTGTTAAATGCAGCGGCAAAATTACAAAGTCTAGAAGTACAGCTGAAAAAGGTTAGGTCCTGTCCTCAACACATACGCTATCAAAAATATATTCTAAATGAGAAACAAGTGATTAAAGTGTCTCAACATAGTAACGGTTAAAATTTGAAAAAATTAAACTATATCTCTGTGAAGCCAACACAAATAAAACTGTTTACACTGATTGTTTATTTACAAAATAGAGAACTACCTTATACTGGAGTGAAACACAACTTTTTTACAACATACCTACAAAGTGTCTGGTTACTTATAAAAAAGTATAAGGGCGTAACTTAGCCCTAATGGTTTAACTTGGGATACACAATGGATCTAGGACGTTGCGCCGCAGACGGTTCGCCGCGGCCGTTTCGCCGCTAGAACCTTACTTATTAATTGAAGAGACGACTACTTATGTAATCCTTACACATACAGGAAGGTTTGATAGTTATAATTAATACATGTACGGATTGATATTGAATTTTCACTTCTAATAATTTTCTATGTCAAAAGAAAAATACTTAAAAAAACTTTCCTTCACACTTTTTCCGAGGCTTAGGACTGGCAGCAATTTGCTGGCGTGTTTAAAAGTTTTTTTGTTTTTTCAATTTTTTTGTTTTTTAATATTTATTTTGTTTTTTAATATATCTTTCATTCCATATTTTTGATAATAATATCTTGTTTCATATCATCTCAAAATTGTGACCTAATCCACAAAGAAACTCCACCATATTTCTATTGTTGTATGTTTCAACGAATAGTAATAGAATAATGAGATTCCACAGTCGAAAGTAACCACCGGATTAGTACTTGATAATTAAATTCGGAGAATCAATTTACTCAAAGGTTAATGTTTTTATAAAATGTGTGACAAACATCTTATATACAAAACAGATATAAGAATCAGGTAATACTGCTAAGCTAAACTATAACTAAGCGTGGAAAAATTATAAGTATTTTGGGTTGAAAACTTTATTTTTGAACTTCTAACGGTACGCCATTTTCGAGGAAGAAACATAGCAAAAAATTGGCCCGCGGCAAAATGGGCTAGCGGCAAAACGGCCGTGGCGAAACGTCCCATTCCCTACACAATATATGTTTTATGTACAGTGCTGTATAAACAGGAACTGTGTAAGTGCAGTTTATTAATAAAACACAGCAATATGTTGTACTACATTACTATGTAGATATACAATAATATACCTAGAATAATTTTTTATAAAAGAATACAAAGTTCAGTCACATATGTCTAAGATTGGCCTACCTATGTTTTTGGAATAATGTGCTCACATGTTCAGTGAGGCTGTGGTTTACTTTGCATAGGCAATTTCAATTTTTTTTATATATAACCAAATCCATCCTAACTTGGATAAATTTTAACTATGTTTTATTATAGATACTGAAAAATGTAGCATAACTTAAGTGTGGCAATTAGTGAAGAATTAGATATAGGGGCGTGTTTTAATAGTGACAGTAATTTTTCATAATAATTATCATCTATTTTAACCTCTATATGAGGTTTATAACCCTTAACATCAGTTGTTTCTTTTTTAGAATGTATTTTAAAGTAATGTGTCAAAAAGAAAAAAAATATAAGAAAGCCCAGTCATTTTACTTTATTGCAGTACTTGTATTCAATAATGGAAATTATACTAATAACACTAATTAATAATCAAATGGATTACTATAGACGTACAAAATCCATAAAACTTAATAAAACCTGAATATAAAGCAAAGTGAGGGCAAATGAAACAAGTTCAAAATACATCACTAAGCAATCAAGTATATAATTGTTATTAACAAAATATATGTATCTAATGAAGAAATAATACAAGGATTGTAATATTGTACTAGTTATATTAATTTTTAACAGTGATTTAACTGAAACTATTTGATTACTAATAAGTGGATATCAATTTCTAAGTAGAATATCCAAGAAGTTTAGGTTAGTGACTATGTATTTGAAAAATTGTTACATCAAGTTTATTTTTTATAATATTTTAAAAGAGCATTGATGTTTACAGCACAAAGTAGGTTTTGGGAGTGGAAGTGGTGGCATGCCACCAAGTCCTGGTAGTTATCCAAATAATTCTACCCCGCCTGGTATGGGCCCTCCTCACCACCATCCGATGGGTCCACCTCATCATGCTGGCATGGGACCTCCTCCAACTATGGGACCACCTAATAGTCATTCGGGTCATCATGAAGGTGTGGGGCCTATGCCTCCTCCATCATCTACACCAAATTCACATCCAACGATGACACATAGTGAAGTGACGTCAGCTGGCAACCCTCCATCTGCTGGTCCTGGAGAGCTTCATGATAACGGAATAACAACCACAGCCACAGGTTAGAGAGAAAGATAGTTTAGAAGCTTGCTAAAGTAGGATAGTTTTTGTACTTACATTAGGGTCTCGCAAATTTGTACTTCATTTGTCTGAACTTTAAAACCATGCATACATTTTGAAACCTACTAAAAACTATTATATGTTCTATTTCTTTAAGATTTAATCAAATTGGAACTGCTACTAGTATGTCTATACAAGTAATTAAAGTATATAGCAATTTCACAAGAGTGATTGTCTAGAGCTTGCTATTCACATCAGCACAGCATGTTTTCTAGGAAGTCATACTTTCCGTAATTTGGTCATTCAGCCTGTGTAGGCTGTATAAAACACCTAAGCGTTTAAGAGTGCTAGTTGACAACAGTACGCTTACAATTATATGAATTTTAAATGTCCTGTTGTACAATTTGATTGCAAAACATTCCATCTTCAGAGGAAATTACTACAAGACTAACTACATTTGGTCTGTTAGAATCAGTGTATATATAAATATATATATAGATTGTTAACACCCTCACCACCCCTCTTACACTATCCGACCAATTACATAGTGACAAGGTCTACCTCTCTATCCTCCAAAAAATATCGCCATGGTAAGGTGGCTTGACAAACACTCTTTACCTATAAAGTTTATTGTTCTAGTCGTATTTTATCATCTGTGCTTATCAAATGCAAATCTGCAAATAAGTTTGAAAGCTAGTAGGAATGGAAAAAAAATTCCAAGCTGTGTTTCTTATTGATACTGTTGAGCTATTTAGCTAAAAAGTTGCAAAAGTTAAAACAAAAAAATAAACTGTTTCTTACAACAAAAAAAGAAATGAACATTTGTTTGGAAAAAAATTGAAAAATGGGTAACAGAAGTGTGTTCAAATTCTAAAAATTAAAACTTGCCCGTGACGTTCTTTTGAGGCCACACCATCAGCTGAACTACTTACCATGAAATGTCTCATATACGGCAAAAATACATTACTTCTCATTAAACCAAATTATATTTTCTTACTTTAATTCATGTTTCCAGTAAAGTACTGTATGCATTTAAACTTTAGAGTATTTAAATTTCTTAATTACTGCAGCAATAATCTACTGTATTATAGTTTTCTTTAATCAATAAGATATTTTGAATTTTACCCTAAATATATTTTTATTGGATTTATAAACATTGACCTTGATTGTAGTATCAAGACCGAACTAGTAGACCTTTTATAGCCAATTCTAAGCACTATTTATGATAACATTTAATTTAGCAGAACATTTTCATAACCTAAAACTAAATATTAAATTTATTCTGTTATACAGTAATTTTTAATTTTATTTTTCACTAGGCACAGTTATGACTAGTGTTAGTGGAAGCAGTAGTCAGGGAAGTGTCACCTCTTTAGTAACGACGGGGCCTGACGGAACACCAATTGATGAGGCATCACAACAGTCCACGTTATCAAATGCTTCTGCAGGTAAGTTGTATATTTTATTAATTTTTGTACATACGAGGGCCGTTTTTTTTTTCAACCTCCGATCGCACGCCATGATGGCTAGAAAGGTCACAGACCGGCCCTGTGCGCAGCAGTCGATCGCGCATCTTCCCCACTACAACTTTTGTCACTCCCGAGTTCAAGTAGCCAGTTTGCGCTTAGCTGCAGTCGGGTAAACATGGCCGCGTCTATTGATTCTCCCGCCAAATGTGAGTTGAGAAGTGTTATTCGTTTCTTGCAAGCAGAAGGGAATAGTGCAGCAGAAATCCATCGGAGAATGTGCCGTGTTTACGGAGAAAACATTATGAGTGAAGGTGTTGTGCGGGAATGGTGTCGTAAGTTTAAAACTGGCCGAACCGACGTGCATGATGAAGGAGGTCAAGGACGCAAGTCTGTCGCTACAGACGATTTTGTTGAACGAGTTGACAAAGTGGTTAAAGAAAACCGTAGATTCACAATAAGTGCTTTGTCTTTGGAATTTCCAGAAGTGTCGAGATCTTCTCTGTACTCTATTGTTTCTGAACATTTAGGCTACAAAAAGATTTGTGCTCGCTGGGTGCCAAAGATGTTGAGTGACACCCACAAAACTCGCCGAATGGCTTCAGCTTTGACATTCCTTGAACGTTATCGCAATGAAGGAGTAGATTTTTTAAAATCAATTGTAACCGGAGATGAGACCTGGATTCTTCATGACACACTCGAAACAAAGCAACAATCTCAACAATGGATGCACACAAATTCACCGAATAAACCCAAAAAATTCAAGCAAACTTTCAGCAACCGAAAAGTTATGGCTACGGTCTTTTGGGACCAAAAAGGTCCGTTGCTTGTGGAGTTCATGCAGCCTGGGACCACAATTAATGCAGCTGTTTATTGCCAAACTTTACGACGTTTGCGGGATATTTGTGAGAGTTGATCTATGAAATGATTGGTGTCCTGGGTATGTGATGGAAGGTTCTTTACTAAGGGTTGAAGGTGTGAGTCGAGGAAAGCTGAAATTCTTTCCGTTACTGAATTGCAGCCAGCAATTATTGGTCTACCAGGTGGAGGGATTATGTTTTTGTAGATCTTTGGTAATATATAGAATTGAGGAGTAGAGGGGTTTTCATTATATAATACATCTCTAAAATCATCAGATTCAGATAAATCATCAGATAAAATAAACATCTCTAAAATTATTATATGTTGAGTGGTTAAAAAAAAACATTAATGAATCTGATTGGAATAAAAATTGGATATTTGTAAAACAATGGCAGACCCCGGATAATCCGCAAACCGGTTAATCCGCCCACGGAATAATCGGGAGTCGGGAGTTTACTGTATATATATATATATATATATATATATATATATATATATATATATATATATATATATTTTAGGTTAGTTTTGGTTGGTAAAGATTATTTAGATTTTTTGGACTAGGAGACTGACAGACTTACCTTGGTAAGAGTCCACACTGTAGTCTTGAAATAGAAACACATAAAAGCACTTAAACAATGATATATTTCAACCACACAATGGTTGAAATATATCATTGTTTAAGTGCTTTTATGTGTTTCTATTTCAAGACTACAGTGTGGACTCTTACCAAGGTAAGTCTGTCAGTCTCCTAGTCCAAAAAATCTATATATATATATATATATATATATATATATACAATATATATATATATATATATATATATATATATATATATATATATATATATATATATGAAGTTAATATATTACTATTTTTGAGTAATTTTATCCACCATTAAGTGCAATAATTTTACCTTAAGTGATGAGGCACCTTTCGGTCGTTGACCATTGTCGATTCGACAATGATCTAGTGACCGAAAGGTGCCTCATCACAACAAGGTAAAATTATTGCACTTAGTGGTGGATAAAAGTATTTACAATAGTAATTTATCAACTTCATATATATATATTTTTATTATATATATATATTTAATATATATATATATATATATATATATATATATATATATATATATATATATATATAGATTTTTTGGACTAGGAGACTGACAGACTTACCTTGGTAAGAGTCCACACTGTAGTCTTGAAATGGGAAATGTCAAGACTACAGTGTGGACTCTTACCAAGGTAAGTCTGTCAGTCTCCTAGTCCAAAAAATCTAAATAATCTTTACCAACCAAAACTAACCTAAATATATATATATATATATATATATATATATATATTTGTTTATTTATATATAGGATTTTTTGGACTAGATAGGAGACTGACTGACTTACCTAATGGCAATAGTCCAAAACTGCAATCTCTTGGAAATAAATAAATAGACACATATAAAAACTTATCACACTATTGAAATATTTCGATCAAAAATGATCTTTGTCAATCAAAAAAGGGAAAAGAAAAGACTGAAGTGAACCACAGATGTGTGTGTGTGTATATATATATATATAGGAATTTTTGGACTAGATAGGACTAGTAGATATGACAATTTTTACCAACTTCTACCTTTTTAACTACTCTATTAACCTTCCTTCTGACAGACTATTAATATCTAGTTTCAAATATTCAATATTTACACAAATCACATATAGGACTATATAATAAACTATAAATCTGTGAAATTTGGATATTTATACACATCTGTGGTTTACTTCAGTCTTTTCTTTTTCTCTTTTTTGATTGACAAAGATCATTTTTGATCGAAATATTTCAATAGTGTGATAAGTTTTATATGTGTCTATTAATTTATTTCCAAGAGATTGCAGTTTTGGACTATTGCCATTAGGTAAGTCTGTCAGTCTCTTATCTAGTCTAAAAATTCCTAAATAAGCTTGAAGCTCTACTAGAACTAACCTAAATATATATATATGTGTGTATAATAATAATATATAAATTAAATATAAATCTCATAGATAAATTGAGCATGATATGTTTTTGCCTTACCTAGCATTGTCAAATTATTATTTGTTGATTGGTAAATAACTGAAAGTTATTGATTGATATACCATTAATAAATTTAAAGCATGAATTAAATGCATTTAATTTTATAATTGCAGTTTACATTGATGTGAGTATAGAAACATGAATTGAATTGAATTTTGTACTTCTATGTTGATTTCAAGCAGATGTTTGATATATTTTGTGTGACTTTTGTATGACCTGTACTTATAGCATAACTTACTTGTATTTTAAAATTATTAATGATAATCATCATTATTTTCTAACTATATTTTCTTGGGTATATAGGGATGATCAATTATATCTTTCAAATCATTTAGTTTTTGTTTCTACTTTCCTATAAAGTATTTTTGAGAATTATTTTGAATGTATTATTTAAATTTTTAAATTAATTAATGTTCCATAGAAGCATTGAAAAATAACTTTTTATCTGATCCCACAGCATCGGGAGAAGATCCTACTTGTACACCTGGGAAGTCAAGGAAAGATGTTAGTGGAGGTTTGTACTCTCATAGTCATCCTGCAACACCTCAGAGTACGGCTCCATCTCCTGGTGCAGCATCGCTAAACTCCATGCATGAAGAGTATCCTCCAGATAATAGTCCAACTTGGCCGAGAACTCCTGCTAGTCCGGTTTGTATTTTAAAATAATTTGCTAGTGCACAGTCTGTATATATATATTTAAAACGTTCGATTCTCAAATTTTGTTTTCGATTCTCGATTTTTTAAAGTTATATAGGCCTACATGATATTCTCTAACAATGAATTTAGTTCACATCTTGGTCATATGGTAAAGCCTTTCAAAAGTTCCGTTTTAATGTAATAGGCTACTCAAAGGGATCAACCTCGATTTATAAATAGGAATTTCTGTAAGCATGCGAAACATCTGATAAAAGTAATTAATTATTTAAAATTACAAATATGACTTTAGTTCAAAATTGCAACATAACTTCAGTAATAACAGTTTCAGTTTGTAAAACTGGAGAAATTGCAACTACATTTTCTTTGTGTTTTGTTTCAACATATGAAGCTCTGGCGGAGTAGTGGTGGCTAGATACAGGGAGAGAGAAAGAGAGACAATCTGACTAGAAATGTTTCTGATCGCCTGTGATGTTGCTTCATAAATAATAATAATATTTTTGTGATCTCAAATAGACAACAAAGCAACTAATATTTGAATAAGACATAGTTGATAATTAATTATCCCTAAAATTGCCTATAAATTACAACACATACGTATTATAGCAGTTATAATCGGCACTTTAATCAATGGAGAATCGAGTATCGAAGATTCCTCGATACCATTAGAATCGACGATTCCTGGAATCGAGAATCAGAAACGGCCCATCGCTACATATAATATTTAGGGCATACTTTTGATAAATTTTGTTTTAAAATAATATTTTCTCAAATTAATATCAATCAGAATCCTTGCTTATGACAGTTGAGATAATTTTTAGATTTTCGCCTGCTGGATTTTCATTGCTTGAATATTAAATTGTAAAGGCAGAGTCATTTCATACAGTATTTTTTATTATAAATTTATCAAATTTATGATTTTGTAATTTGTGTTGCATGTTTTTAATGTGCCTAATTAGACAATGCTAAGCTGATACATTTCTTTAGGGGAATTGCAATTCAGCTGCAGTTACTGTGAGGGTGTTGTCAGGACTTATTATATTGACAAATACCATTTTTGCACATATAATATCTTCTCTTAGTATTGACAGCGATAGTATTTAAAAGTGTTTTGCCTTACAGTATCAATAAAGTAGATGGAGCAGTGAGATATGATTTTAAACAATTTTACGATTTATAACTTTTTTAAAATTATAAAACAAACTCAAATCTAAACAACTTGCACTAACAAAATACTCACCAACTGACCAAACCAAAACAGCTGTCTGCAAGAAATGTTAAGTAGAATAAAAGTGTAACTAACGATATCGTTGAAACCCGAGAATATAGCAACAATATGTTACTATAAAAATATATATGTGAGCTCAAGCTATATTCGGAGTGTTGCCGAAATTGGCCTGACCTATATTTAGGGGTAGGCTTGAAAGTGTTATTAGTGGGGTTGAATATGATTCATATTCTATTGAACTCCTTGATTTTAGCAGAGAAAAAATGAGCTGGTAACATAAAATAACGAATCATTTGTTCAATTTAGGTTCTTTTTTTATTAGGAGGATTAGTTTTGGACATATGACAGTAAAGGCAAAACCTTTTGTTAAGACATTCTGCTTTAAAGACAATTGAAACGTATGCTTTATAACAGACAATATACGTCCTACCTATTACAGTTATCTTTGCTTTATACTGTATGCAAAATCAGAAAACCTGACACTACAAAATAGCCGGCTTTAAATAATTTGAAATAATAGGATTCAAATCATAGGCATACTATCTCAGTGCAGTGAAGAGAGATTTGTAAGAGCAAACTCCGGCCATTTGCCTTAGGCCTGAAACATTGACAGTTAAATGTGTTTATTGGTGTAGATTATTATATGATATATCAAACATAGATCAATATTAACTGAGATATCTATATAAGAATATGATTTTGACGTAACTGCAACTTTTAACTACTTATAGGGTGTTTTATATGCACAATAAAATCTTGTTTATAAAATGAGAGGCCTTAATTTAATTTAAAACTGAATTACATAAGATAATAAGTATTTTGGTGTAAGCATTCTTGTATGTATGTGTTGTCACACTTTCCAGCTTTTATCTATTGCACAGCAATTATTTTAGTCTCACTCTTAACTTAGTATTGTAGTTTTAACGCTGGGAAGGTATAAAGAGCATTAATAGATTTACGAATTAACTTATAAACTTGAAATTGATTTATCAATGATATTAATTAATTAATGTTTGGTTATAAACAAGAAAAGAAGCTGAAGTAAATTGATGAGATTCTACAACTGTTAAAATTTTATCCTTGTATTTTTATATTTTGTTATAGTTTTTTTTTTGAAAGGAAAAAAGTCTTATATAAATTAAAAGCTCTAGTAATAAATTTACGTAATATTATCTGCACCTACATTCACAACAATATTAATCATTTTATAATTAAATTTTGTTCTGCTTTGGTTTACTTGGTAATGCTGATATTCTTTCTTTAAGAAAATGAATTGTAAATTCATCTTAAATGAATTGCCATCTCTACGACAGTTGGCACTATTGTAGAGATATATGCTGATATAATTGTTTTAATTACATTTTCTTAATTAAATCTGTACAAAATATGATTTATTATATTAAAAGGTTTTTAAAGGCTTTCGATTCTTTAACACATCAAAAGACATAGGTTTCAAATTTGGTATCAAATAATATTGCAAATATAGTTTTTTAAATATATTATTTATTTTAGATCTAGTGACAACTGCTGTCAGTGTTGTTTTTTTTATCGGAAATAAAAATAAAATTACAACAACAGTGGAGAACTTTCTCCATTAATCATAAATTTCTTTTCTACAAGTAGTGGTTTAGGGAAAAAGATTTGCGATAGTGTTGGTAAACTTGCCACTGGGATATGCCTACAAACAGTTGAATAAGGTTTATAGAGTATCAATGTCTCACAGCTGGCTGGGTTTACCCCAATATTTTGATAAATTTGGTTTATCTCTTTTTGAGTTTAAAAGTACAGCCAAACATTAAATGTCAAGTTTAACTTGAAGAGAACAGAAATCAATAAAGAACTTCAAGTATAAAATAGTAGGAACAATATAACTTTCTTATGTATTTCTATTTTACTTACAAATGTTAAAAAAGAATCGGGATGTGTAAACTTTTGTATTTAAAAATATTCTAAAAACAAAATAAATCGCCGACATCAAGTTTACAAGAGTCGTTAACTTTCTAATTTTGGTATTCTTGTGATAACATAAATAAAATGCAACCTTTTCTGACTCTTTAATCAACATTTTTGTATTGGCCACATCTGGGTAGTTTAAAAATATATTAACAAAAATTCATAACTTAATTATTTTTTAAGTTAAACCTTATTTACTTGCATATTTTACAGCTTTCTCAAAGTTTACTTGCATATAAAACCAAAGTTGACAAAATTCCTTACACAGAAAGTGTAATTTTTATTTTCAATGTCTATTGGACTTTCTTGTTTTTCCTATAAATGTGAATGAATCATTCAAATGATGTATTTGTCTACATGACCACTCATAATAAACTGTATAAATCACTTTGGAAAATAACTATTTCATAATTGAAATTATAAATAATCAAAGACAAAATATAAGTAAAATAAACTATATATACAGTATAGATTTTTAATAGTGAAAGTGTGTAATTAAAGTTTTGAAAATGGAGAAATCCGAAACTCGTTAACGAATAACAATGTTTTAATATTAAGAAAGGCAGAAAAGGGCACTAAAATGTATACCAATATTCCTAACAGTAAGAAAGATTATTATGTTAAGAATTTCAAAATAAACCTACGTTTGTAAAAAAAGTACAACATATTGCACCACATATTTAATGTTTGAAATCACTTGGCTTGTAGAACATTGGGAAATACTGAAAATCAATATTTTATTGATTACAAAAACATACAAAATTTTTTACTTTGGTCTGAACTTGTACTCGGGTTTTGTAACAATAGAGTTGAAAGAGAAACCAACATATTCTCAGGCATAGTGGATAAAGTGTTTATTTATAAGTCAAAGCGCGCATTAATGCCAATGAATCGAGAAAAAGACAAACTTTACTAGACTAAGACATAGAAAAGGCAAGACCCATGAAGCAAGGTCAAACCTATGAGGAATGTGCATTAAGTGTTTTAGTATTGTTATAGGTTTTCTTTAAAAATTGTGTTGTTATGAAGGGTAATAGAGTGAAACCTCTTTAAGCCGGAATCCATTGGGACTGGCATTTTCCCCCGTCTAAAACAGGTCTCCGTCTTGTACAGTAGTAGTGTACTGTATGATGGTAACAACACGAAACGTTTGCCGAGTCTATTTTTAGCATTGGGGTGAGGAAGGCCATGGGGTTCTTAGCTATAAGACTATTATTTCTACTGATCAGCTGTATGGCGCTGTACCAACACCACATAGATAACGGACAATTGTCATCGTGTCTACATTTGTTGTAATACAGTATTTAATTTAATTATTTATTTCTGATTAAGTACTGACTGTTTATTTCTTACAGAGATAACACTTCAACATATAAAGCAAGTGTATTTAAATCACAAGAAAACCATCACATTTTAACGTCTAAATAAACGTCATTCAACAGTAATATCGGTTATCTTGATTGCCTAATGACAGCCCGTAGCCTGTGCTCTGTGACGTCACAACTCGCAAACCTTGTTTTCTAGGTGGTGTTGGCTATGCACACTACAGAAAATGTTGAAACCTACATTACATAATAAAAATCTTACCTTTTAATGCAGCATCCTTTTATCCTTCTCCACAAAACATTTTTAATAGAAAACACTAAAACTATAAAACTAAAACACTTACACACTTGTCAACAAAATTTATGAATTAATGATGCAAATAATTATTAAAAACTATATTTTTCCTCTTACTGTATTTAGGCTAAATACTGTACATAGTAGGCTTACGTAAAAATAAAATAAAATCAATAGGCTTGAAAAAATATAGCATTGACTTTTGTTTTACTTGCTTGTATTTCAGTTATTGTTTTTAGTTGTAACAAATGGTGATGCATTTCCCGGCTGTTAATACGTACCGCGAAATTTTCTAACTCACAAATTTTCATTAAAGGATCGCCAAATGTATTTTGTTTTCTACGACTGGTCCGTCTTCAATTTCTTCTTTTCTTCTATTTGCGCATGGTTTTTGCCTTTAGAATGAAGCGGTCTCTCGCCTTTCAATATGTCAATCAATATGACATCAATATTTCTGGCCGTGGATGTTAGTAAACCATTCATTGCGTTATCTTGAAGGAAACGAGTGCTGACACATAGCCTATCGTAAATTATGGATGTTTGTATACCATTTCGTTATCTTGTGCATATCAGCAATCCCTAACGTTGTTACAGAATTCTCAGAAATAAATACGATCCGTTACAATTAAGCAGACCTATCTGTGAATTTTGTTATGGTAAAAAAATATATTATAACCGGAAGTATATATTATTTTATCTAAACGGAAGTTATTGCAACTTTATAATTTACAGCATGTATATGATCAGATTTTCCAACTTATGCAGAACTATCACACATCCTTTTGCTTATTCCGCTTCCGCGTTAGACAGTTTCCGGCTTATGAAGGTTATTAACCAGGTAAATTAAATAGGCAACGGTCGGGACTATACAAGTTTTTCGTGATAGACGGGATTCCGCCTAACACAGGGTCCGTCTAAGACAGGTTTCACTGTACAAGGGATATCCTCTTGATATAGTTGGTAGTTGCTTGTTCTTCCTATAGAATAATTCAATACTTAAAAGGAAAACTACTATAAAACAACTGAGACACTGAGATTGTAGAACCTTATTTAGATGTTTGTATAAAGTGAAATGCATTATCACATAGTGGCAAGTTTGAAAACTGAATTGTATTTTCTTGTGTATTAAAATTGTTATAACTACATAATGTAACTATAAATTCAACTATATAATTTACCAAATTAATTTCAGTATAAGTTAAATTTACGTAACAGTTTCTTGTAATTCTTAAAATATCATGACTAATTTTCAAAATAACAATTTTTTTTGTAAAAAACCGCTTTGCCATAAAATCTTATAATAACTTTAAGACCGACTAAACAGCATTTTCAGTGTTTGCTTTAGTGTTGTGTGCGCTAAGTGTTTAGTTTTCGCTATTCAAAGCTTATTGTGTTCACCTTTTAGGTTTCAGGTAGATTGGGATTTTTATGAATGTTGTGTGTGTTCTTTTTCCAGGTGTATAACAGTCATGTGCCCCAGGATTTATACAGACCAAAGGTTAATATATAATTTTCACTATGTTTAGTGCGGTGTCTTTTTTAACCCAACTAATTTCCAGTTTTATTTTTATTAGCTTGACCAGTATTTGGTGTTGGCATGGTGCTTCCTAACATGTTCGCAGTTCTGCCTAACATTTAATAGGTGGATGGCTTGTATACGCAGAGCATGCTAATAGTTTTTTATTAAACTCTTACACATATTGTAAAATGTTACATAACACTAATTGTAACTACACAGAAGTTTGATTGAAATTTTGTCCACCAAAAGTATATAACTATATAAAAATTCTGAGGTGTTTAAAACTACATAGTGTTAGAGTATAATTATTAAATCATTGAGTAGACAAACAGAATTTGTAGAACTAAATAGTTTGACGATATTTTTTTGCTTGATGAACTGTTGTTCTCTATAATAGATCGTTCCCAAATAATCTTTACTTATAGATTCTGAGAAGGATTTTTGCACAAGACAATTTGTTGTTACTTCTCCATACATTAGAACCTTTCTTACCTGGTATGATTGGGATTAGGTCCTGGGTGCTACAACCATAAATCCCAAGAAAAATAGTACCAATCAAAAAGTCGCTACTTTTGACCAAAGTTTTTATATAATGAAAACTTTTCTTAACAATTCCTCAATGGTATAGGAAGGAATTTTCTCAAAAACCCTGGCTAACATTAAAATTTCATCCGTGATTATTATTTTCTTCACCTTCATTAGGAGTAAGTTTTCCTGGACCTAGATTGACTCTGAGAACAAAACTTACATATACATTATCTTTTCAAACTGTCTATCATTCTTGGTTCATAAGCTGCATCATGCTGGTAAGATTTGGAGGCAAAAAAGTTGTTTACTTAATCTGTTTTCAAACAGATATTTTTCTGAAGTTAAAAAAACAGAGGCTTAATTAATACACTTTAAACATTATAAAATGATTAACTAATGAGTTTTTGTAAGTACAGTTATTAGGTAGGGTAGGAAAAAGACACTAATTGTAAATTGTAAAATTTTGATAATATAAACCAGTTTAAAGAATGATGACAAGGTTGCTGCCTCAGAAAATGTGGTTCTGATTGATAATATTAGGTAAAATATTTAACTTTTTTTGCAAGACAACCAGTAGCTAGACAGAGTTAAGTTTCTTTCCTGCATTTTTTTTTGATAGAAATGAATGTTGTAATTTAATTGTTTTATGCTGCTTTTGTCTTTTCAGTATTCTTTTATTATATTTAGTGTCATTCATTTCTTCTTAATGTTTTCTGCCTGTTTCCATCTTAGGTGCATTTAAACCTTCTTCAATATATCACAATCTAGTGATATGACATCGTGCATTGTATTTAAGTCTCAGGTCAAAGCCATTTTATCATAACGTTGAAATGCTTTGTTGCTTACTTTTTGTAGTGTGGCATCAAAAGGTTGTTCCACAACCTCCTAGCATGTCTAGACAGGACTATGCAATAGTAATATAGATTGAGAGTGTTTTTGAAATATAATTAAGCTTCTATATGTTACTCGGTTTAATTAATTACAAACACAAAACCTGACAGTGAAATTTTGGAAAAGATGAAACTTTATACTACTGTGATAATCTTGTACATTTCAGCGATCAGAACCAGTAAGGTGATCATCTTTAATTAGTGCATGGCAAATATTTGGAAGAGTTACTTTAAAATTTACTTTAAAATGGGTGAATCTTTTCCTGAAACAGGGGCACCTCTTTACATCTTCTTGCCTAATGGACATAATTTTCTTATTTATTTACTAGCCAACACCCACCCTCAGCTATTGAGCCATTTGGTGGTGCGCTGACCAGTAAAATCGAGAAAGCCTTCCTTCATTGTCCTCTTTATTTGGTTGGGTGTGGTCCAAGGAAGTGCGTGTGAGGAGGTGATCTACATTCATGGTTCCATTTCTGCGCAACACGCAATCTGGCGATGAGAGGACATCCATTTTGTGGAGGTGTGCTACCAAGTAGTAGTTGTGGGCAGTAGTGCTATACCAGTGCGACGGGGAAGGCTTGTTTGTTGGTCCCTCGGTGACAATTTTAGCCCAACTTCTGGTGTGAGATGCCCTGATAAGGTTTTCTTTCGTGCTGTGATTTAGTGTTAAGTTTATTTGGATTTTCATTGACTGAAAAGAGGTTGAGGTTAGTGGTTGTGTTAAAGTTTACTTTATAAGAGGCTGTGGCTTTCTCTTTTCTCTATCGACATGGCTTGGCACCCATTGAATATGTATTTGCCAACCTGAAGGGAGTATAATAATTTTCTTTATGTTGTCTTATGGTCAATTGTGATGCGATTTTTTCTGAGTCGCAATACAACAATTTTCTGTGTGAAAATTTCATTACATGATCCAATGCTGTTTGTAATTTCTTTTTTAACCTTTCATACATTAAATGACGATTTCCACAAATAAAAGTTGAATAGCATAAATGTTTCCATGGCGTCATACAAAGTTGTCATGATCTTGGACATTTTTTTATTAACAATTTCTCCAATTTAAATTCCTAAACAACTTGTAGCAGTGTGTACACCTTTCACAGTGTTCTTGAAGCAGTGCCAGTGGTTATGTTTTAGGAAAAGATTTATTTATCTTTTGCTAAAGCAAAATATAATATTACCACTTCAATATTTCAATTTCTCAATAATTTGCCAAGCATGACTGTAGATGTTCTTTTAACTTGTACTGCTTGCTAACTTTATGGCAAGCATCGTGTTTAGGTTGAAACATGCGATTGGTTTAAACTAGCGTGGCTTTTAATTTCAGAAGTTCCTTTTTTTAATAGTTCTTGTAATATGTATTTTGTTTAAATTAAACAAAAATAAATATAACAAAATGGTTTCTTAATTCATTTGAACTTGATGCTGTTTTTTTTTTAATGAGTCATGGCATTATATATGATTTTTATGTTGTACTAATAGTAGTTTTACGAGGGCTATTCATAAAATAAGCTTCCCATAATTTTTACACATATACAGCTTTATTTTTGTTCTTAATGTAATATACCATTTTAAAGCTTAAAACTTACGCTATTTTTCCACATAATCACTGTTTCTGTCCAAACACTTTTGAAAACGATGCTCGCAGCTTTTCTATCACCATGTTATAGAATTCTGTGCCAAACCTTTGAAGAATCGAGTAACATCTTCCTTTACTTCATCATCGGTACTGAAGCGTAAGCCACCCATCCTTTAATTTTTGGCACAAATGATAATCACTTGGGGCTAGGTCCGGACTGTAGGAGGGTGTGGGGCACAACAGTCCAGCCAAAATCTGTCAGCAGTTCTTGAGTTTGGTGTGAGACATTAGGTTGAGCGTTGTCATGGATAAGCCTCAAACCACCGGACAATCTTCCTCTCCGGCAGTTCTGGATCGCAAGTCTCAGTTTTCTTAATGTGTCACAAATCTGTCGGAGTTAACTGTTGTTCCATGAGGCAAAACGTTGATTAAAGGCAGGCCCTTCCTGTCCTAAAAGACAGTTGTCATAACTTTTCCAGCAGATTGTGTTTGTTTAAACTTCTTCAACTTCGGCGAAATTGAGTGACGCCATTCGTGTAATTGCTGCTTGGTGTCGGGGGTAAAGTGAAACGCCCATGTTTCATCGCCTGTAATGAGGGAATTCAAGAATTCATCTTTGTTGTCTTCACATTGTTGCAAAAACTGCTGGGTACACTCGACACGTTGCTGTTTGTGGTTTTCTGTAAACATTCGTGGTACTTTCCGCGCGCACACTTTATGACAGCCTAATTTTTCGGTTATAATGTTATGAATTGTGGTGTTGGAAGTCTCAAGAATACGCAAAGCAAGTTCGTTATTATCAATCCTCCGATCTTCAAGCAATATTCTTTTAACTCTATCAACAATTCCGTCTGAATCTGAAGGCCTTCCACTCCGGTCTTCATCATGAATTTTCGATTGGCCTTCACTGAATTCCCTTTACCATTTCCGAATATATTGAACAGATATACACTTTTCCCCATAGGCTTCGATTAACTGACCATAAATGTCAATAGGTAAATTCCGCTTTGCATTTAAAAAAACATATCACAGCATGAATTTTGCAACTGGCGGTAACAGCAATCTGAAGCTCCAACTTCGAAGGCTGCTAGCCCGGCACAGACCAATGTAGCGAGACAGGAATGGTGGAGACAGAGAGAGGGGGAGTTGATAAGTAAGACAGTGTTACCACATTTCCCCTATCATGTCACATTATTTCTTAGCAGCATAGGGGACCTTATTTTGTGAATTACCCTAGTATTTTAAATTATTTTAAATATTTAGCTTGCTTTTTATGCTTCATTATTTTTTTAAACTGTGTTATTTTTATTTGAATCTCGTTTCAGTTTTTGTTGTAATTGATTTGTTTTTTTGGAATGTTCTCCAATGTGTTTGATGTTGTATCAGCAGAATTTAATGTTGTAATCTATTATAAATATTTAGATGATTATAGATGTATCATGATTATATTAAAAATTTTGAACAAACTATCAGACCTTACATATGGACTTTATTTTTGAAAAAAATTTTAATGTGTATAATCTTTTAATTTTAAACCTTGAAAAACAAGAATTCTGTAATTATTTTAAATATATATTTAGGATTTTATACACATTGCATAGAATTAATAGTAATTCTTCAAATAATTTTATCTATAATAAATTTATCTCAGTAGAATATAAACTATTACAAATATTTAAATATCACTGTTTTCTAAAAGTATACTTTATTTTATGAAGAGTTTTTTGATTGTAGTTTAACATCAACAATCATGATGTTCTTGCATGATTAAATTAGTCAGAAAAGCTTTTGATTGGATAAAGTATTTTGTATGAAAATTATTATTTAAAATTATTTGACGTAAGTAACAATCTTTGTAACTCAAGCATAAATTTTACAACTTTTAGTATGTCCATTTTATTCTGCACTCAGTTTATAATAACATTAAGAAATTAATTAAACTCAGATAAAACAGGACTGGACTGTTAGACAGTGGTTGTCACTATGAAAGATTTATTTTGAAATTTATAACTTTAAACTGAGAATTTAATCAAATTTATTACGCATGTTTCTAATAATCTTCATATTTATTGTATCTTCTACACATTTATGTTGAACCAACGATATTGTATCAAAGAAAATTGTCATATGACCCAAAAGTTCTTGTATACTTATACAAGAGATTTTGACTAAAAATTAACAAATTGTATAAAAACTGTAGCCAAATGTAAATTATTTATTTATTTTCTCTCATTTGCTGTCTTAATAAAACTTTTGTGAATGGTAGCTAAAAGAAAGGAAGTTTTAGGGCTGTGTTCTATTTAATTTGATTAATTATTAAAACTATGTAAAAAAAAATTTAAAAAAACCATCTGCTGAAAAATATCAGTAAGTAGTGTTTTTGCTAAGTGTCACCAAAAGTGTAATTTATAAGAAAAACCTCAAGATATACAACACAAAAACTGCAAGTTTTAATAATTTGTTTTTATATTTACTTATTATCTATACCTACTTATTTAGTTCCTTATTCTTCTCTTTAATTATATTATATTGTTTTACTCAAGAGGTGTTTGTAAATTTGCAGTTTTATATTGCATTCTTTTTCATTGGTTTGCTGCAATATCTTTTGAATTTCTTACACCATTTCCTTTTTTATTTTATCTGATCTTTAAATCTTCTCTATCCATTTAACAATAATATTATTTCTACTAGTACATTACTAACACGGTAAAATAATTATTGTATGTATATTTGAAAATGTTGGAAATTGATCAAATATTGATTTCAAATTTTTTTTATATATTAATAAGAGGTTTAAAGCACAAGTTACATTTTTAACAAGTAATTACATCTGCAAGACTTAAGCCTACAAATGAATTTAGAAAAGGGTTTTAAAAACTCTCACAGAAGTTCACATTGACATTTCACTCCATACAAAACATATTCTCAAAGTCTCACAAGAGTTTAATAATTGTTCTGGTTTGCATAGCAAATGCGACACAATTTCTTGTCAAAATAAATCTTGAAAAGTATTTGCTAAAGAATGGGGCCAAGGGACAATTGCTTTAAGTAAGGCATCGGTGAAAAAATTTGAATTAAATTCTTTTGCAACTAGTGTATATATTTGTCTCATAGGGGACTATACCTAAAGAATATATATTTTCATTACTAACCTCCTTCTATACTATATGAGCCTAGATTTTGTTACGTTAGAATTTTTAAAAACCTTTTTCTGGATTATATCAACTGGTTGTTTTAATAATTTCTCCTTTTCGCAAGATATTTCTTTTTAAGCTGTTTTATAATCAGAGATTGCACAAAATTATTTTCTCTTTCATTATATACTGAAAGAATATTTAAATTATTTTTCTTGTAAAATAATTAGGTCACTTTGTTGGTTGAAATAATACTGTGTAAACTCATACTCGTTTGTTTTTGCAAACACACACACACACAGTTACACTCTCATCATAAAGATTATTATTACCCGTTATGAAGAGAAACTGTGTATTATGTCTAGAATTATGTATCCTGTATAATATTAGGAGGTTTGGAAAAATAGTGTCTGCTGGTTTTTATTAAACTAAAATTATTTTGAGGTCATAGGTGTATCTTCTTAGTACTTGCAAAGTAAATCCATAGATTAGAATAACATAAATTAAAAAGAAACAAAAAATTATGTCTAGTATTTTATTATTTATAACCATTTCCTTTTTAATATACTATTTGCTTTCTTATTTTTAAACAAATGTGTTATTATTAACTATGCATGTATTTTAATATTGTTTGATCACTTCCGACAATAAGCTAAATCTATTGGTAGATTGTGAAAGTGAATGAACTCTATATAATGTATGTTTAGAGAAATTATTGATAGCAACGTAATTGGTGAAATGAATTGTTCCAGAAGCATGACAGCCTGGGTAAGCTGTACGAGATGGATGACAATCATGACAGGCGGCTATGGCTGGACAAACTGCTGCAGTTTATGGAAGAGAGAGGGACTCCTATATCAGCATGCCCAACAATCTCCAAGAACCCCCTTGATCTCTTTCGACTGTACCTCTATGTCAAAGAGAGAGGGGGCTTCATGGAGGTATGCAAGGTGCAGTGTAGTTCCATGGTAGTTATTTTTTTACCTCATTTCATAGAGTATAAGTTTTTTTTTCTTCTCTGTTTTACTGTTTTCTCTCTTTGTTCTATTCAAGCATGCTTGAATGACTTGTGTCAATGCAAACATTTTCTAAGTTTTAATAAATAAATCTAAATATATAAAAATAAGAAAATAATCTATAAATAAAGCTAGTAAAACTGAACAAAAATATACAAACCAAATATTTTACACTTTTAAACCACGTGTATAAATTTTCTAGTGGATTTTAATAATGTTCATGATATTCGCCGAACAATCAACTGCAATTTACAATACGAGAAAGTATTTCTGGGAAACAAAAGACAAACAAGTTTCATGCACTGCCACCAAGTTTGGCATTAACGTGAAACTCTGCCCAACTAATATCTTTCAGTACCTTGTCCTTAAAAATTGTCTATTTATTCGATTGATGATATTTTGTTGTTTAGTTTTTTGTATATAGTTAGTGTTTTATATTTTTAATATCAGTTCGTGTTATTTTTATTTTTATTAAGGAATATTCGTATGATCCTTAATTTTATGATTTTATTAGTGGATTGTTAAATCATTATTTTCTACTACACCGAAAGAACCTTTTGTACAAATTAACAATTGTATTATTTTTCTTTAAACAGTTTAATCTTTTTGAAATTAATTATGACTAAATTTTTTCAGATCAATAAAAAACATTAAAATGTTTATTCATTATTTTATTTTTAATATTGCTTTTAAAACACTAACAAGCTGTTTTATATAAATTCAATATATTTCTAAATTATACTGATACCATCTTTACTTTTTGATAAATTTAACATTGAAGTATTAAAATTAAAAAAATTTAAACTAATAGTTATGATATACCAGAATTGTGTAAATTGCATTGTAACCCTTAAAAGGTTAAACAATTGTATTTTTTTAAAAATAATGTATTAGACCTTTTCAAAACATGATAAGTTTAAGGATATATATTGTTATATATTAATTTGACAGGAGTTAAAAGTAGCTTTTAATAATTCATATGTTAAATCCAGATTCTAGAAAACTTCATAAAATATTCCATTTTACTACAAAGTAACTTGAAAGTGATATTGCTGTACCAAATTTATAATTTTAATATAGGCCCTATTTGACTTTTATAGTAACAAAAATGTTATTTATTCTCTCAAATCATGTAAACAAAAATAATAATAAAACTCATTTAAATTTAAGTCATTGGCATTCGTTCATTCATATGTATGTTTCTAATCTTTTATTTGTTTCTATAATCTCTTTGGTCTCTGTTGTGTTTTGTCTTGTCTATTGTTTCCTGCCTCACACGTCCGCAACCTCTGCCACTAACATTGAATGTTTCAACCGACTGCATGGCTGATATCCAACACCTCACAAACCCCTCCCCATTAAGTTCAATCAATTACCTTGGTGAACTACACGAGTATACTGCACACATTTTATATTCATTTTTAGAGTTTAATGTAGCATAATTTAGTGATTTTAAGCCTTTTTTTTATTTATGTTTTAATTATTTGAAATTATTATTTATTTGGATTTCTTTTGAGGTAAGTGAATTAACATTTTACTAATTCAAACTAAAAATTCCATGTGAAGCGCTGAGAAATTATTAAAGCTAGTAACGGATATTTCAATTATCACTGCAACTGAAATAATATACTTTAAAAAATATTTGACCATATTTTGTTTTTACTAGCATTATTTAAATTTGTGCGTATAAAATAACTTCACATGGGCCTTTGCATGTGCCTGATAAAATAACAATTAACATTATTAATTAAAAATTAAATTCAGAAAACTTCAACTACACCATTTTAAATGCAATTCGATAAAACTATTATTAAAGTCAAATCACTTGTGTAACATAAAAACTGTATATTTTATTAGGATTCCTAATTCACAAAGAAAAAACTGTTTAAGGTCATACTCAGTTCATCCGGGGATCCTTTTCTATGTGTTTTGTGTTTTGTTGTTGATGTCATTTTCCTTTTCTTGTCTATATGGAGTAGAAGTACATATCAATGTTACGTTTTTGTAAAATGAATTTTGTAGTAATTTATTTCTAGAAATAAATATAAAAATCTTGTTTTTTGTACAAATTAATTATAGTTGATAGTTCACAGGTGTGCTGCAAGGAAATTGGACAAATTTAATGTAATCAGTTATATAATTAACTAATATTGTATTTTAAATTGTTACCTGTTTTAGATTTTATATTTCTTTATTTTTATAAAGATATTTTATTACACATTCAACACTCGGCAAATTAAAGTTATCACAGACTCTACATTAGTTTATTTTATTATTATTTTTAATAATAACAGTACAGGTAATATTTATGTTTCAGGTTTTTCGCCTGTTTGATTATGTAACTTTTTTTTATAAACCTCATTAATTTTCTACTTTAGTTTTAATGTTTGCTACAATAAATTCATTTTTATTTTTACAGTAATCATATAAGGTGATTTGTGACCAGTTTATTAGAAGGAGCAAATGAGTGCTTTGCAAAAACCTAACAATCAGGGAAAATTTTAATATTGAAAACTAAAAATAAGAATGAGAAAAATATGAAAAAAGTATCAAGCCTTGAAATCTGAAAGTCAGAGTTTTTTTTAAAGGTTTCTCATTTCCATTCAATATTTCTTTAGCAAGTCTAAAGATAGAATTAGTTTTGTCTTTACCAGTGTTTAGAGAAAATATTGATAAGTTATAAATTATTACAAGTTTCTATTTTCCTGATCTCATAAATATTTAAATTATCTAGCATAATAAAAAAAGTAGTAAATCCGTTTAAATCGTGTTTATATATAGATACACTGCTACCAAATTATTTTGAGACATTTTTGTATCCTCATTTCAACTATTTTAATATTTTTACAAAACATATTGGTTTCTAAAACTAATTGTTAAAAGTATACATTAGCTTTTTTAAAGTTATTACATCATTAATTTTACTCAAAGTTTAATAAGTTGTTTTAATAATTTTTTTCTTCTTTATTGTTCTGATCTGTTATTAATGCTCTTAAATTCTTATCAGTTTTTCTTGATTGTAATCTACACTTTTTCTTTGCCTATATATATATATATATATATATATATATTTATAGGTTAGTTTTGGTTGGTAAAGATTATTTAGATTTTTTGGACAAGGAGACTGACAGACTTACCTTGGTAAGAGTCCACTCTGTAGTCTTGAAATAGAAACACCATTGTTTAAGTGCTTTTATGTTTCTATTTCAAGACTACAGAGTGGACTCTTACCAAGGTAAGTCTGTCAGTCTCCTAGTCCAATATATATATATATATATATATATATATATATATATATATATATATATATATATATATATATATATATATATTTTTATTTTTAGGTTAGTTTTGGTTGGTAAAGATTATTTAGATTTTTTGGACTAGGAGACTGACAGACTTACCTTGGTAAGAGTCCACTCTGTAGTCTTGAAATAGAAACACATAAAAGCACTTAAACAATGATATATTTCAACCACACAGTGGTCTTTGTCAATCGAAGAGAAAACACAAAAAGAAATATGAGAGAATGAAATAAAATAAATACAAGTTGTAATCACAGATTGTGTAGAGTAGAAATCAGATGTCACAGATGCACAGATTAAAGATATATATATATATATATATATATATATATATATATATATATATATATATATATATATATATATATTGTTTCCATGAGCATATGAGTGATTATAGTTTATATAAGTCTGTCTGTTTTTTTTCCTAATAGCCTTATCTCTTTTCCCCTGACAGACTTATATAAACTATAATCACTCATATGCTCATGGAAACAATATATATATCTTTAATCTGTGCATCTGTGACATCTGATTTCTACTCTACACAATCTGTGATTACAACTTGTATTTATTTTATTTCATTCTCTCATATTTCTTTTTGTGTTTTCTCTTCGATTGACAAAGACCACTGTGTGGTTGAAATATATCATTGTTTAAGTGCTTTTATGTGTTTCTATTTCAAGACTACAGTGTGGACTCTTACCAAGGTAAGTCTGTCAGTCTCCTAGTCCAAAAAATCTATATATATATATGTACACATACATATTCTGAAATTTACCAATTTAATTAAAACTATTGGTGAAACCATATAACATTTTTAACCAATGTTCAGTGTTTTAAGGGGCACAACTGTCTAGGGTCTTTTCAGACTCCAAAAAAGTTTAATAATATTAATACAAAAGTTTACATGGTAGTGATTATGGTAAATAATAATCAAAAAATTACTGTACATCCTCTCGTTCCACTTTGTTTAAGTCAGCCACTGGGAAGTCAGCGTTTCTTGTCACTTCCTTATTTTAAATGCAGAACATTTTTAACTTAATTTTTGCTATGAATGCTGCCAATTAAAATGAGCAACATCTCTCTGCTAACTATTGTATCGTCCTCAAGCAAAGTCTCCCCAGTAACCATTTTAGTGAAGCTTTTGTTTTGAAGCTAGCAATGTCCCTGAAGCCTTAATTGTAACATAGTTTTTTAAAAATTTGTTTGATAGTACACAAGGGAACATTATTGTGTGCTTATAATTGGTTCTACACTGTACTTAAGTAAATATATGGTTTTAATATTTTTTTATTGTATCTTCAGTGTGAGGATACTAGTTTGCCTTTAATCACATAGAAATATATTAATATGTGGCACCTGGCTATACTTATTGTTTAGTAAATTTGTATCTGTTACTTTATTGTTTAATGAGGACAGTTATGATGTGAGTGGTCTTTTGACTAAATGGAGCCGGTCTATTTTTCCCATGATGGTTCTCAACTGGCTCTAAATGACTAAATAGACTGTAGAACTGACCATAACTCTTCGACCACTTTCTTCAATTACTTAACTCTTTGTTACACCACACCTCACTGTCATTTTAAGACTATGGAGAGTAAACTCATGCAGTTCTTCAGGATTTTTAGTTGATTAAAGTTCTGCTTGTTTACATAACCATCAACATGAAAATTTGCCTAGTTCACCATGTAAATGTTTTCTTCATCAGTCACTTGCTCTGCAAATGTTTTTTGTTTTGCAAAGTCATTGGGTTTTAACTGCTGAACAATAGCCATTTTCTATGTGTGAAAATAAAGATGAAAATATAAATTTGTTCTTACAGAGCTGTCAAACGTGTGCAAGCAGCCTATTTACAGGCTAACTGCTGAGGACTGGTTTCCAAAACTCCTTTTACTCGATCGATATTCTTTGACATTTAGGCTAACTTTGGATGGCCTGTCGCTTTTGTCCAGAGCTGTTAAGCATGTGCAAGCAGCTTATTTACAGGCCGGCTGCTAAGAATTGGTTTAGAAAACTTCTTTTACTCGATTGATATTCTCTGGTTTAGGCTAACTTTGGATGGCCTGTCGCCTTGTTACAGAGCCGTCAAACGTGCAAGCAGCTTATTTACAGGCCGGCTGCTGAGGATGGTTTCCAAAACTCACCATTACTTGATCGATATTCTCTGACGTTTAGGCTAATTTTGCATGGCTTGTCGCCTTCTTGCAGAGCTGTCAAGCATGTGCAAGCAGCTTATTTACAGGCCGGCTGCTGAGGATTGGATTTCCAAAACTCCTTTTACTCGATCGATATTCTCTGGTCTAGGCTATCTTTGGATGGCCTGTCGCCTTCTTACAGAGCTGTCAAACATGTACAAGCAGCTATTTACAGGCCGGCTGCTGAGGATTGGTTTCCAAAACTCCTTTTACTCGATCAATATTCTCTGACATTTAGGCTAACTTTGGATGGCCTGTCGCCTACTTACAGAGCTGTCAAGCATGTGCACAAGCAGCTTATTTACAGGCCGACTACTGAGGACTGGTTTCCAAAACTCCTTTTACTCAATCGATATTCTCTGGGGATTAGGCTAACTTTGGATGGCCTGTCGTCTTCTTACAGAGCTGTCAAGATTGTGCAAGCAGCTTATTTACAGGCCAACTGCTGAGGACTGGTTTCCAAAACTCTTTCTACTCGATCGATATTCTCTGACGTTTTGGCTAACTTTGGATGACCTGTCGCCTTCCGTTTTAACATTGTACCAGTAGATGTCATATGTTACTCACCCTTAGCAGAATTCTCTGAAGCATGCCTATCCCAACCACCTACTTGCTTAACAGTACGACGGCGAACATCATCAAATGTCTATGCTCCCTGGATAAACAAAACTTCTAAAACTGTAAAGTATACGTGTGAATATTTTAAAGAAATAACATTCTATGATAATACATGCAATAAAGCACAAAGATAAAAGATTGACTCCAACCCCAAGTATATAGAGATTAAACTGCATACATTGTAACAAATTTTATATTGGTCAAACAGGATTCCATTGTACATTTTTTTAATTTATCTTGTATTATAGTTAAAGTATCAGGTTATAGAGGTCTCCTTTTAGAGTAGAGTTTTTATTTATAGAAACTGCCATCACCGTAATGATGGTGGCATTTTAATGCTTAATTAGGAACACTAGAAGAACCAGTGATTAATAAGACAGAAACGTAATTAAAACTACTAAAAATCTTTCCGAGACCTAACACCGTCATTAAGCCTAAAATAAAAACTATTAGAGTTCTAAATATATACAATAGGAAAACTGAGTAAATTAAACTTTTTCGTCTTTTAGAAAAAAGTTAATTTTCTTACAAACTATCCCTTTTACATACTAATTGAATATTGGACCATTGGCAAAGGTAGCTGATAAATTCCTGCCATAACCGAAGTTGTTATGGTCATAGAATGTTGAAAAGTTGGCATGGCTACCGCCTCGGCAAATATATTTAAACAGTACCTAAAATAAATATTAAAAAAGTATAAAAATTAAAAATTGTTAATTTTCTGAGATAACTTACAGAGAATAAACAAATCTTTCAAAAACTTATTCAAGATTTTGTAATCAAAGAGTTTGAGAAAAATTAATGTTTCAAGCTATTCTAAAGAAGTTTTCTTTAACAATAACCCTTTTAATGGGGATACATACAGATACTGAACAAGGGAGAGACCCTAGAAACTCTTCATAAAATTTTTTTTTCTCTTAAAGAAGAGGTTCAGGGTAAATTGAGGCAAGCCAGGTAGCTGGGGGATTAGGAACTGCTCAACCTACAACCCTTCCTACCGCCATTTATAATGTTTTTCAATGATAAAAATAAGTTTACACACAATGACAATAAGTAATTCATATCTAAATAGTTCTAACACAGTGTTTATAATAATTTCTAAAATATACCAAAATAAATTCTATATACAATCCCACCCCACCATATTAATACTCAGCTTAGATAAACTCATCCTTACTAAACAATAAATTACAATGTAAATTCCTTAAAAAGTAAAATACTAAGTTTCAAAACTTTTACTTGTTATGAAATCTTGTGTAGTATTTATCGGATTTGAACCATTACTTATCAGACAGAGAATATGTATACATTTAAGTTCTATATACAAAATATTTATAAACTCACAAATTAATCACAAGTGACACGATTACGTCTCTTCGTGGTAAGCGCCAAAACACTTTACTCGCCAGTCAGCTAATTATGTGGGTAAACGGAACCTGAAAATATGGTTTTGTTATTTATTGTTTACACACAAAACAAAAAAATATTAAGTGTATTGCAGAGATAAAAAATGTAAATACCTCAAAAACAATGTCGTGCTAATTGGCCTGACGGAGTTTATTTAGGTGTCATTTACGCTATAAAAAAACTGTTGTGCCAGTTGGCACAAAACGTGTTTATATATACATTGTAATAAGAAACGTATTTTCGTACTTAGATATGATAGGGGAACAAACATAAATACATATTATTGAAAAATAGGCTTCAAATATTTTGGTAATTCTCAGGGAAAACACCGATATTGTGGCAATGTTGGAGACCCCTCGTCGTCATCGCCGGAGTTGACAGAGCTATCCTCACAGCCATTTTTGTTGTCAGAGTAGACATTCTCCAATAATTCAACCTCATTATCCATATTTATTGTACAAAATATATTAAACACAACTATAACACATATCAAGTAACACTTATAAGATAACACAGTCCCTAATCCGACAGCAACGGTAAAACAAAACCAAAAAAAACACACCGAAATGTTCACAAAGACTGGCATAATTACCAATATTCTATACAATGTTTCCTGGCAATGGCTAACCTCACACTGAACCAATGAATTGAGAGTAGACGTGGGGCGTACATGAACGCCTATCGCCACAAGCGCCAGTAGGTCAAGGCCGTTCATACCTGACGCACTCAATGTGCGCAGGCAAGCAAGATAAAAAAACTTGCTTTGAGATTTTTTGTTCCAATCATTTGAGATCGACTAAAGTTGAATTAAAACTATCAGAAATGATTGCAAACTTTTTATGTAGGCAATCACTTGTAAACGATTTCTGACAATTCAGTATAGAATATCAAACAACTATATTTGAGGGAGAAAAATACAAGATGAGATTTTTAGAAATAAATTCATTAAGAAACAGAAGAGACAAACTTCTTAGCATGACATGGATTCACTGTGTGAGTGCCGGGTCCATCCCCTGAGTAGCCCTAGAACTTGTGATTCCTGTTGTAGATTTAGGAGGCTTCTTTGTGATGATTATCGACACTCACCTTTACTACTCATGTTACCCCCTCTACTTAGCCAAATTTTATAGATAAATATGAGTGTTAAGCCAGCTTTAGATATTCATTCTAAAGTAGAACTTGCTGCAGTTCTTGACTGACCAAGGTCTTTTAGTAGGTTGTAGAGAGATTTTGCTGGTATACCTCATTCATGTTACCTCCTCTACTTAGCCAAATTTTATAGATAAATATGAGTACTAAGCCAGCTTTAGGTACTCATTCTAAAGTAGAACTTGCTGCAGTTCTTGACTGACCAAGGTCTTTTAGTAGGTTGTAGAGAGATTTTGCTGGTATACCTCATTCATGTTACCCCCTCTACCTAGCCAAATTTTATAGATAAATATGAGTGCTAAGCCAGCTTTAGGTACTCATTCTAAAGTAGAACTTGCTGCAGTTCTTGACTGACCAAGGTCTTTTAGTAGGTTGTAGAGAGATTTTGCTGGTATACCTCACGCTCCCACTTCTACTGCATATACATAACAACCGTATAGTTATTTTTTGTTAATTAATTAATTAGGTTATAATACTTATTCATTTTTATTGTTTGGTCCTTGGGTTTATTTGTTTCCCATTGCACTGTTAGTTCTAACAGGATGATACGTTTAATTTTCCGAGAAAAAAGGAATGTATCCGGTCTAGATGACGAAACACCAACATCCTCTGGGATTTTGTAGTGCTTTTCATAGGTATCCATTAGAATAGTCCAATCAGGTGCAGGACTTAGGATTGAGTAGGGCTTGCTCTTAGAGTTTACGGTTGAGCCTGCTTTTATAAAGTGGATTTCCCTTCTGCTTGTGGTCAATCATTTTTGAGCTCTCGCTACCGAGAGACTTACAGCTTCACATATGATTTGAAGCATAGTAATAACCTCCTTTTAATTATTAGGAAACATATCTTGCCAAATGAATCTTTTCGAAACTGTTAATGACATATTATTAATAATTTGGTTTCTACTGGTCGATAGGCCTACTATAGGGCAAGTGACCCTTGTCTGACAGCAATTTGATGCTCTCCACTAGGGTGACTCCTTGCTTGAGGCAGACGCGAAAGTTTGCTTCAACCACCTAGGTACGATGTCCTCTCTAGTTATTTCTGTGCTCGCTGATACCACCTTATTTACACATTTTAACATCTTCAGAGATAAAATCATATTGTTTCATTGTTATTTAAATTTACATAAGGTGATCATACACTATAAATTAAAATTTATAAAAGTAATCAACTGTACTCCATAAACTGGATTTGTATGTTATGTTTTTATAAGCTTTCTTTAAACCCCATTTACAAAGCCAAACATAAACTTGCTACCACCTTTCTTCTAAAATCCTTTTTTATAATAGTCTAATATTCAATGGGTTAAAGCAGCAGTCTCTTACAAGCAGTCATTTGTCAAGTTTACCATATCAAGTAAATTATTAATTAGATTGAGTTTCAGTGACCCATAGTTTGTGCTATCATATAAACTCTTTGATTATCAACATGTGCATGCCCTGATAAATCCCTTGGGAGTAGCATACTTTTTATAGATTTTTGAGTTTTTTACAATTTTTCTCTAATTTTTTAAATTGTAATATTTTTAATATTTGTTATAAAAATATTTAATATTTAAGAAAGTATAAATTTTGTTAACATATGTAGTCGTTTACATTTTCAGTTTTGAATGGTCAGACACTTTATTTTCACATAAAAAGTCCGTAATATTTCACGTAATATTTGTTGGTTTTCTGTAACAATTTTTTTGACTAAATCTCTATCAAAAATATTTTGAAAAAGTGGAAAATTTTTTTTTAGAAATGCTAGATTTATTTGTATAAAAATCATGCAGTGATCTGTGAACATGTGAGACTTTACACACAAAAGAATGGTGACTATGTACTCTGTGTAGCATTTATTGTTCAGATAATATGAAATATTAAACCTAGATTGCAGTACAATACACAGAAAACATACGGCAATGCTAATCTGAGAAATAATAGAACGTTCACATACGGGAATGTTCCCGCTGGCTGTTGCAGGTATCTCATAATGGTACGTGAATGCTAATCAAAGAGTTAACATAACTTACAGGAATAGTTTCAGGATTAAATTATGAAAAATGTTTAAATTCCTTTATTGAATTAATTTGAAAATCTTTTGGCTCCTAAAATTTTTAATAAACTTTGAAGTTGAAGACGTGTAACATTTGTTTGGAACTCATATTTATATCATAAATAGTTGTTTTATGATATGTATATGTTTGCATGATGATACTAACCAGAATTAACAAAACGTTAACACAGCATGTTAATTTAATATCTTAATGTAAGTATTTTTCATACTAATTCTGTACAACAGGATTTTTTTACTTGAAACTTTAAAAGAAATTAATTTTGTAATTAAACTCTGAACTCAACAGCATTGTTTTATTTTTAGAAAAAATTAAATTCTTAAGTTATTACAATATACGCTAATTATTAGAAATTTTGAAAATATTTTTTAAAATATCATTGTTAATGCCTGCAATATATCACATTTTTATTTTTAATCCTAAGAAAAGTATATTTAATAAAAATAAACTTTGCCTTGCAAGACCTTTAACCCCATTATCTTAATTGCTACACAAAGATAATTACTTCGTTGGCTTTTAAGATTTAATTTAATTTTCTACTACATACTCTACAGTAACTGCTGTCGTTAATTTTGTATTAATTTCTTATAAGAATCTCTTATAAGAATTTGTTACAATATTTATTTATTTCTCCTAAATATATATTTTGTTTTATTTCAGTTTTTTATAGTTGCTTAAAATTGAACGGAAACATTATAATATTGTAATTAGGGATGGGCCGATTCCTAAAATTTTCGATTCCGATTCCGATTCCGATTCTAAAATTTTCCTTTCGATTCTCGATTCTTTACTCGATTCTCGATTCTTTCAAGTTATATTAGCTTACATGCTAGTTCTCTAATAATTAATTTAGTTAACATCTTGGTCATATGGCAAAACCTTTTAAAAGTTCCGTTTTAATGTAATAGGCTACACAAAACCTTCAACCGTGAGAGTGATATCTGTCTATAATATAATTTATTAAGGTTAAGTTTCGGAGGAATAATACAGTGTTTCTGTTATCCGTCTATTCGCTCAACCGTCATGGCCACGGTTCCGACGGTGACGGTTAATCGAGTTTTTACTGTACTTTTTTGTGTTTTGTTCTGACATCTACAAATCAGTGGCAGTAAGACACGTGGGGGAGAGAGAGCAAAAGAGAGTATCGAACCCACTCTAGTGAGAGAGAGAGACGAGCAATGTCAAACGACCAGAAATGGTTACGATCTTGATTGCTGTTGCTTCATAAATAATAATATTTTCGTTTACTTTAATCATTTAATTCAAGCAAATCAACTAATACATAAATAAGACATAGTTGGTAATTAATTATTTTTCCACACAAATATAATAAATTTTGTTTAGTAATAAATTACTCCACACGCATATTTTAATAGTTAACAAAATAGGAATCGGAATCGACACTTTTATGAATGAAGAATCGAGTATCGACGATTCCTCGATACCACCTAGAATCGACGATTCCTGGAATCGAGAATCGGAATCGGCCCATCCCTAATTGTAATTATATTATAAATTATAATTATAATAAAATTAAATTAAATTGTAATATAAAAAAACTCAGCTACTTGAAAAAAACAAAACTTATAAAAGCCTTACATTCATTTCGCTGGACAGTTTCATTGTATCTTCTGATTATGCTAACGATGTCTGCGAAGTGGGCATAAATGTGTTACTGTTATTTATTATTTTAGTTTATATATATATATAAGAGGTTTTTCTTGCTAGTAATAACAAACTAAATAAAGTATAAACGACTAAACTAAATATAGAAACAAATTTTATTTACAAACTAAAATAATAGTTTGAACTCAAAATAGTTCCTAAAGCTACAGAAAAAGCTACAGTATCTGGCAAAACTAAAATATCTTTTTAATATCAGGATAACACAGTAACCAACCAATTAAAAAAACCAGATTGTAAAAGTCTATGTTTTTTATTCTTGAAAACCAAACAAATCCCAGGACATTTCTTTTAAAACAAAAAGTGTTTCTGGAGAAGAATTAATGCTAACGACTCGTTAATATGTTCTTTATTATTAAACATTCATATAAACTCTTTTCAGAATGTAGACAGAATACATACTTCTAGAATTCAAATTAGTAGAAGTTTAAAAAGTGTATAAACTTTTCTATTATATAAGTTATTTCCATAATTATAATAGCTTATATTGTTCTTTTCTCTTATTGTGTTTATGTAATAGGTTTTCAAATAGCATTTGCAACTCAACTCACAATAGAGTTATAGATTCATAGATTATTTATCAGATTATTCATTAATGTAAGGCTTGTTACTCCAGAATCATACCAATTTGGCAATATTTATTTAAGTAAATCTGAATTTACATTACAATCAATAACATTACATATATTGTAACCTTTAATTTCTGTAGTAAGTGTTGTGATTGGGTCTGTTTGGGCAGTATATGTGTTTTTGCTAACTGTACACAGCGTGAAGGTGTAAAAATGGACTTCACAGGAGCACTAACTATATACTGTTACTAATCCAAGGGCTTAATCCTTATTGTTCAATTGTCAATCTATAATGTATATTTGTCCCACTGCCTGAATTTAATTTCAATTGGCATTTGCTTTCTCTTTGGTATTTTTATACAGTGCAAGTTAGCTTGGGGGTAATAATTTATTCCTTAGCCTTGAAATAAAAATATAGGTGATAAATTAACAAAATTACATTTTTATGTATATAGAAGAACAGTCTTTCTTCTTAGGGCTTGACTGTTTCATATAATCAGGTCTAGGCATTGAATTTTTAGTAGTTTTCGGTCTTATTTCTGATTGTTAATCTGTTATTTTATTAATGAACAGGTTAAAGCATTGTATACTTGAACAGTTTCTGGAGTTGCTTCCAATTGCTTTTCAGATATACAACATTGTTTACCCAAGTTCTTTCCTGTGTTGTTTCTAATTGCTTGACCGTTCTAGGCGTACAGGTTTCAACATTGCATCTAAAATGGTTTCCGGTCATCCTTATTGTTATTCAACTGTTTCAGACAAACAGCCTTGAACATCGAATGCTTAAATTATTTTTTATCTTGTTTCCCATTGCTTGTCTGTTATAGAAGAACAGGTTAGGGCAATGTATACTCGAACAGTTTCTAGACTCGCTTCCAATTACTTGACTGTATTCAAATAAACAACATTGTTTATTCAAATGCTTTTCAGTGTAGTTTTGTTATTGGTTGACTGTTTTGGATGAACAAGTTTAAACATTGCATCTAAAATGATTTCTGGTCATCCTTACTGTTCAACTATTTCAGACTAACAGCCTTAAACATTGAATGTTCAAGTTATTTTTGGTCTGGTTTCCCATTTCTTGTCTGCTATAGACGAACAGGTTAGGGCATTCCATGCTCAGGTGGTTTTCCGTTTTATTTTTTGTAGCTCTAATATTTCAGATGAAAGGCCTTGAGTGTTGTATACTTGAGTGGTTTCTAGTCTTGCTTCCATTTGGTTGGTGACAAGCAGTAGAGTATGCAAACAGCATTATATACTCAAGTGCTTTCTCATCTTGTTTCTCATTGGTTGTCGCTTTAAGATGAACATATTTTAGCATTGCATAATCAAGAAGATTCCTGTTACTTATCTTATTGAAACAGACCACTTATAGCATTGGATACTGAACAATTTTCAGTTTTGTTTCCTACTGTTAGTCTGTTATTTCGAGCAGTTTCTTGTATTACTTCCTGTTAATTGACTATTAATAAATGAACAGGATTAAGTACTCAAGCGATTTATAGTCTTCTCCCATATTTCAGATAAACAGATTTTACTACTATAAGTTCAGTTTTAAAAAAATCTAAGACAATTTCTCATCATATATATTCTTTATTACCTAATGTAGAACTTTAATTGGAATTTCCTAGCCAACACCACTTTTATTTCACTTATCTACTCAAATGTCTGTATTTTGAATTATATGTTATGTCAAACCTGTAAACTCATGTTTGAAAAGACAAACTCCAGCTAAATTATATACACTCATTTCTTGAAACAACTTGTGGACCACCTGCTGTAAACTGATTTTTATCATTTCAGAAACCTTTTTGGCATACAAATACTTTTTTATTTCAAAAGTATAAGATACGTTAGTTTTTCAGATAGCATTAATTAAAAATTGATTACACAAGTTCTAACTGTTTTTCATTAATCATAATCAAATATATATATATATATATATATATATATATATATTCTTGATATTTAACGTTATCCATTGTTTTTCCGTTGCACTGACTTTATGAAGTTAATGTATTACTATTGTAAGTAATTTTTCCACCATTAAGTGCAATAATTTTTTTTTTTTTTTTTTTTTTTTTGGAAAATTATTGCACTTAATGGTGGAAAAATTACTTACAATAGTAATACATTAACTTCATATATATATAGATTTTTTGGACTAGGAGACTGACAGACTTACCTTGGTAAAAGTCCACTCTGTAGTCTTGAAATAGAAACACATAAAAGCACTTGAACAATGATATATTTCAACCACACAGTGGTCTTTGTCAATCGAAGAGAAAACACAAAAAGAAATATGAGAGAATGAAATAAAATAATTGTAATCACAGATTGTGTAGAGTAGAAATCAGATGTCACAGATGCACAGATTAAAGATATATATATATATATATTGTTTCCATAAGCATATGAGTGATTACAGTTTATATAAGTCTGTCAGGGGAAAAGAAATTAGGCTATTTGGAAAAAAAATAATAAAAAAATAATAATTAAAAAAAAAAATGAATGGATTTATCTGATGTTGAGGTTAGGGGATTCTCTGGACTTGGTATACCACTGGTATGATAGTTCCCACCTTCTCAGTTCTGAGGGATTGCAATCAGGGGGGAGTGATTTAATTATTTTTGTGGTATAGCAGTCATCAAAAGTTGTGATGTTGTGACTCGCAGCATGTTGAGCTGTTGGCCTATCCATATTCATAATTTTAACATCATGTCTGTGGCCATTCATTCTGATATTCAGACCATCCGTTGTCAGGCCTATGTACTGTGCTGAGCAAAATTTACATTGTAGCTGGTATATGACATTTTTCGATGTACAATTATGATGACCCTGTATTTTGAAGACCATTTTTGTTGTTTGGCTATTATGATGACCCTGTATTTTGATATATATATATATATATATATATATATATATATATATATATATATATATTAAATATAATGAAATGGAATATAGAAAGGTGCAGTATGCTCTAGGTAACTACACTTTCTCACTCGCTTTCTCGTGTACTACCACTTCTGAAAGCATTAAATTTCCTATACATTAACAGCTTCTGCATCCGATATGTCTATACATATTTCAAGATTGTTTGTCATTTCATACTGAAGCTAATTTATCATCGAATTTATCTAGTATCGACTCTCTTGCAAGTTGCTGTTTTGACAAGCCCAATCATGTTTGTAGGATAGTATTTATACAGACTCTAGGCAGGCAATCCTCCACCTCCCTATTGCGATCTCTCAAGGCCAAGTGTACGGCTACATGGTCCCGACTATAACTTGAAAAGAAAAAAAAAAATTTAGAGCTTATGGTTTTTGTAAATTTCTACTTTACACTTCTGACATTAGTCGGGCATTGCTTTAGTTTGAAAATATGTTTAGTATGGAAATGGCCTCTAAATAAGATATGTTAAGCTGACGGAACAGTTAGTTGCCTTTTTCTCAGAGAGGATGAGTAAAATGGCAACAGCAGTTTATATTATGTAGAATGTGACTGGATAGATATTTTTTAAATTTAAGTGGAGGAAATTCTTATTTCTTAGTTCAACCCTCCGACCATTTGATCTCTTCTGTACACATCTGCTGCCATCTCCTGTTTTTGAATCTCCAAAAGTGTCAAGTTTCTACTTCAAAATTATTCTTGGCTATATTTGTGAACTGGCATTCCATAGTATGTTTTCTAAATTATTCTATTTGGAGGGTATATACAGTAAAATCTCTCTCATCTGAACTTTGTTTAACCAAAAGGCTCAGCCCAGTATGGAAAATTTCTGTAAATTCGCCAGAATCTGCCGCCAAAAGATAAAGCCAATGTCCTGGCCAACTAAATAGGCCTATCCCATGATTCATATGCCAACACAGTAAACATCCTGCATGGAAGGGGGGGAGGTGGAGATTGTGTTGTTTTGTTAGAAAATACAGCAACATACTGTTTTGTAGTTTTGCTCTATTATTTACAGTAAAACAGGTTTTATGTGTTTTACTTGAAGAAGTATATCTTAAAATACTTACAATTGCTTATCCGAAATGGTTCCGGCCCCATTGTTTCAGATAAGAGGGGTGTTACTGTAGATATGCTTCCATCACTATGTGACTCTTGCATCAAAAGTTGGAATGTGTGTAGGGAATACAACTTTTATATTTTTTTGCCTGAGGAATCATTCTGGTTACAGTAAAATTGTCTACCTATTGTAGCATTCTTTCAACTTTCGATCCTGAATTATCTGTAATCTATTTCTACCACACTTGATTTGCTTTCCCATGTGGTTTGAGTTCCACTATGGTTATAATTTTAACAAATCCTTCACAGTCTAGTTCATTGTCTCATTGCCAAATATGCCACAGTACTCTGGTGTCTCGTTAAATCTTATAATTTGTTAGCCAATTCATTTGAAAAGTATTAATTGTGCTGATTATTTTGTACAAAGCTGATATTAGCCACTCAAAACAAAAATATTACTGCCTCACATCAAACAAAGTGTTAGTGCAAAATAATATTTAGTGAATAAATTTCATTACATTTCTTCTAAGTAAATTCCGTTAAATCTAACATTATTTACTTATATTATAACAAAATGTTATTTTTAACTGTGTAAATATGTATAATTCAACATTTTGAATGATTTTTGTTTCATTAAAAACTGTCTCATCTTTTTCGTTTAACATTCATTCATTTATTATGTGAAAGGTGTTTGTAAAATGTGTATAACTTGTCTTGTTACTAAGAACATTCGTTTACAGATACATTGTTCCTCAAGTAAAGGGCCTTTTCTTCATTTCAGTTTATATAGACAAAGGTACTGTAATTGTAAATTATCAGTGTTCCACCTACCTATATGTGTTGTTTCTGCTTTATTAAGCAAAACATTTTCTGTTTTGTATGTTTTGTGGTCACTGAGTTGTTTGTGTCATTTTACCTTAACACTTTTTTCTTTAATACAAAGAAGTTTTGTGTTATTGTTACATTCCTTCTGTTGGTGTTTTATCTAAATTTTCTTACTTTTTAAAATCTCAATGTTTTTTATTTTTTAAATGTATGAACCATAAAGGAAAGTCAATGAACTACAGTGGATGTTGCATTCATAAACGTAGAGGTTGTTTGTGATAATGCAGGCGTTTGCTTTTAGAGCTGTGACTTTTCTTTGTATTGGTTCATTTTAATAATTCTTGGTGTTTTTTTAATCAACATCTATGTGTTATTCAAAGTTTTTTTAGTAGAAATACTTTTTGGCACGGATGTATGTATAGTTTCTGTTCTAAGTTGTTGCAAATATCAATATTTTCACTGATTTTTTTTCTTAAGTGTTTTTACTTGAGTATTTTTTGCTTAGCATTATAATGAAAAATAATTTATTTAAGATCAGGCCAAAATTAATTCATTGTAAAATTTATATGGTAGAGTTTTTAAATATTAACTGTACTTATGAGAGTTAAACAAATTAAGAACAAATTGCTTTATGATTAAGAAAATTGTTACAATTCCAGTATCAAATTGTATGAAGCATAAAATAGTATTTGATATATTTTGCTTTATAACATTGTTACAAATTTTTAATAAAGTGACATTCTAGCCAACAGTTAATAAGAAATCTGAAGCAAGTGTTGAAAATTATTAAATTCCAATCTAATTTTATACCGATTTATTATTTCAATCATTTTTTTCTTTGGTTATACTGATTTACATTATTTACATCTAAAATATAGTTGTAATAAAAAATTGTATATATTGAAATAACATGTTTGTACATATACACTCACAAATCTTGATATTAATAAAAAACGGTTGATATATGAGCCAATAACATTTCTTTTCAAAATAATGTCGACGGGGTTGACAGCTAGTTTACTTCATCAGGCTTAAGATGTCTTGAACTTTTCACTAGTTTCAATGATAGTATTATCAGAGACTTAAGCTCGATGGTAAACTAGCTGTCAAAAAGTCACTGTTATTTTGACTCAGTGTTATTGTTAATGTTAAATGTTATTGACTCATGTCAACTGTTATTTATACAGTAAACTCCCGATTATCCGTGGGCGGATTATCCGGGGTCTGCCATTGTTTTACAAATATCCAATTTTTATTCCAGTCAGATTCGTGTTTAAATTTCCGACCGGTGAATTACGATGTAAATACATATAAGGCTTAATAGAAGTTAAGATGAAGGGAATAGATATGTAAATATGTACGTACTAATTTTTACATTGAAAGGGAAGCATCCCGACGCGGGCCAGCGAAATAAAAGGGACAAGCAGACTACTGTATATAAGAGACAATGACAAAATGCTTGGACGCCCGAAAACCTAATGTGTATCATAAGATTGTAAACAAATGTCAGCTAATCTCGACTATAAATAGACCATATGCATTATCCATGTCTGTCATATACATTATCGATCTTTATGGCTTTGTGACACAAGTAGACACTGTGCGACAAAATGGTTCTCAAGAAACTTAGATCGCACAATAAAGCTAAATCAATGCTCACAAAAAACAGACGAAAGTGACAGATTTTTTTGTTAAAAAGTGAAAGTATTATGTGTAAAGGAAATTACATATGTACATACATACTTACTTTTGACATATACTTATGTACGTATTGTAAATAGTTAGAAATATAAATGTACATGTTATAATCCGTCAAATACATCGACATTTTAAATTATTTTCTGTATTTATTTTGTCCTCAGACGATTATTTTAAAATTGCATTAATTGGGGTCATTATTTGTGTAACTTATGGTATAATAATCGATTATCGATCGTTTTGCGTATTTCTTTGTTCATAGTGGATTATCCCGGGAATTCGTTATCCGGCGTTGCCAGGCCACCCTATTCCACGGATAATCGGGAGTTTACTGTATTTAAATAACAGTTTAAATATATTTCTTTACAGTTTTAAAGATATTTTTGGCAAAAAACAGTATAGAGCTTATGGAGCCGTTCAGTTTAAGAATTATAGTTTATGAATTCGGCAGTTACTGAGGGGAACAAAACTTCCTGTGAATATGAGTTACAAGTGCTGATATATTATTATCATATAAACCATTTTTTGGTTGCAAGGAATTTTGTACCTGGGAAGTAGTAGCTCTTGGTGATAAACAGTCATTGGTTTAAACTGATTGCAATTAAATTATAAAAGACGGAAGTATAGAATATTTTGGTCAACTCTAAATGAATCTTACCTTTAGTTTAGTTTCTTATTTTCCTCCAAGTATCAAAAAAAGATAACAGCTACTTCAACACAAGAGATGTTATCAGATGTATACTAAAACTGGTTATAAATTTAATTATTTATGGCACTGCAACTATAATAAGGAAAACAGTTATAAGAAACTTATTTCCACTTTTTGAATACAATTGTTTTGAACTACGGTCTTTGCTTTTGTAAACTTTTACTATCATACTTTTATGATGTTTATAATACATCATGATGTTTTATACATCTCTTATAGTCTTTATTTTCTTAAAACTGAGTCGTGTAATGTTTCAGCATCAGAAATTTTAAAATTTGTTGTTGGAACCCGTTCCTTTACATTAACTCATCTCTCCAAATGTGAATCTCAAACAGTCCGTGATACTGCTACTACCTATTGTTTTAATATACCTATTGTGTAAATTAATATAAACGTTTTAGTCCATTTCCATTATTTTTTTTTTACTTACGTCTTATAACTTTTAGTTTGTTATTATAGCTGATTTTGCCCCATGTTTCTTTAGATTCTTAAATTTGTTACTGCTTCTTGTTGAATATTCTGGTGTTATATAGATTAAAATCACATTTGTATTCAACATTGAAACATTTTAAAAGAATTATCTATGTTTTTTTTGGGAACAGTGTGTTAATTCCATGTGATATTTCATGTTGTCAACATTGTCTTGAACTAAGGATGGAATACAGTAAAACATTGTATAATTATTTTTATATTGTGTCTGTATATATCATATAAGATTCTAAACTCAAGTTTAGATTAAAAAGTAGAACAGTTAAATGATTATTTTGTTGTAAGGTTTCAACATTTTATATTATTAAAGGGATAAATATTTCACTGCAGTGCATCGAGGGTTTGCTTCAATATTATAGTAGCAGGACAATGTGTTGAAGTAGTTTAACAAGTTATTTAAGTTGCAGTTCTGTATTAAAATATGAGTTTAAGATATGTGTAAACAAACACTAATCACAAGCGTATGAAACATTATTTTTTTCACCCTTGTGCTTGAAAGTTGATTTTTTACAGAAAGCACAACTTTCAAAATATAGATGCACATAGAAACTTGTCATTTTCACAAGTTTTAGATATTATTTATTGATGTAGGAAATATTTTTTTAAAATTTAACATACGATATCTTATTGTATTCCAAACAAATCTATTGGTTATTTTAATGCAGTAGCGTCTCGAGTCCCGATTTTCTGAGCTTCCGTTGAATTCGAGCCTTCTTCTATTTGAGCCTATTTATTTATTTGAAAGGAAATTAATCAGGCATCCAAGAAATGTTTATATCCATAAAGAAAATGTATCAGAGTTCAAGAAATATTTATATCAATACATCATGCAAAGGAAATGAGTCAGGTTTTAAGAAATTTTTACCCTTTCTTTCTTCCTCCCCGTTCTGTTGTTGTACATTCTGTTGTAACATTCAGTTCACTAGTTTTCTACAGATTGGTGTATTACCCAACTTCATCAGGTATGTTTAAATGGCCTTATCGGTTATGTTTGGATGTCTGATAGAAGGCCAGTGACCATAAATATCTTTCAATGCTGTTGGGTGCCATCTTTTTGAATATAGGTTTTCTATTATTTTAATTTTTACTAGGGAAAATTAAAATTCACTTTTGAAAAGTCTGTTATAGTTAATGTGTTGTTTTGTATTTGAGGGTGTTTACATGAATAAATTTTAAATTAAGGAACACACCTGAAAATGAAATTCATTATATAGTAAATTCACACACACACACAAACACACACACACACACACACACACACACACGCACACATGCATACACACACACACACACACACACACACACACACACAACCTAACTGAACAACAGATTACACTGACAGAAAAATAAACTATTTTTGTTCCAAGTACTGTAATTTGTGGAATCAAACAACCAATACAGTCTGAAACAATATATAGTCAAGAAAACCATAGAAACTAGGTAGGAGTGTGACCAAACCATTTACAGATAGTGACTATTGTTTTGATGACTGGTTTCTGGTTATTTCCGTTCAAATCATGCTCACTTTATTATAGTGACTATGTGTTATACAATATCCGTCTCTGGGAGTAATCAATAATGTTGAGTATATAGTTTTACTTTAAATCAATATTCTAAGCAACATGTAATCGAGTTTTCATTGTATGCTAATAAGTTGTTCATATTTTAAATACAACTTTTCTACTTTTATAAATTTCCAAATCTGTAAAGTTTTCTACTAAATTCTGTAATGCAAAGCAAGTACGTAGGTATCGTGCCTTTTCCATAACACAATTTATTTGCAGCTACAGTATGATCTAACTATACATTTTGAAGTACAGTAGAGCGTCACAAATCTGGATAATGGTTTCAGTACGGTACTCGGCATTATCAGTGTGGTCCTTGGCGCAACTGCAATGCATATCTAAATTAAGTGTTATCTTTAATTATAAAAGCAAAGAAGGTAAACCAATTCTGAAAAAATGTGTCAAACAAAATTTAAAACGCAACGTACAGTATATTTAACCATTATTAAAATTTTTGTAGATTTGTATGTTCTATACGCTTACCAATAATGAATAACTAATTTGTATCCAATCAGCAAAATAATAAAATATATTAATAAACTTAATCTTTAGCTAATTTATATAGTATCTTTTTGTTCAAAAACCAATAAAAAATTTTTTCACCCAATAAGTTTGTACTGACATATTTGTTGGCTATTTGTGCTATGTATTAGTATGTACATTATACGTTTTTCACCCTTTGATGTCTATTCTGTAATATTTACTGCTTTAATTTAAACCTTCATAATACTCTAAGCATTTAAGTAGGTTATAAGATAATAAAATGTCATTATACGCAGTAGTTTAAAGATTGTTTGTAAATCGGGATAAATCAGTAGTCCGGATGGGTCCCAGTCCCAATTGATCCAGATTTTTGACTCTCTACTGCAGTGGTGAGATGAGTGCTTTATTGGTTAGGTTATTGATATGTTCTGTTGGCTGGGTAGGACTCTTCTTTTTTTTTGTAAATTTTACCTGAGTTTGATAATGTTGTTTTTGAAGTTTTTAATCTTCTGTTTTTAATATAAGGCTTGTCTTTAACAAACCTTGGTACCCTACCCATTATCAAATTTGGTATACACCTAGGTACTGTGGTTTATTAAATTACCACATTGCACAACCTTCTTGGACTACAATATTGATAGCTTCGATGCAACAGATATTTTGAAAATTTCATGTCTCTATTCTTCATGTATACATTAACTGCTCTATTATTAAAGACCTCCTGTAAAAATGCATATAGTATTTAGACAATACGCTCTAGTTATTTTTGTTAATATCCACATCTATATTATTATTTCTGAGGCAATTTTATTAAATCTGGAAAAGCAATTCTATTGGTTTATTCACCTGTAGATGTTTATTTATTTCAATTTTCACAATGTCTCAAGAGTTTACATTCATACAATTTGTACCAAAGGCAATGTTTTTCCAAGATTTTTATTTTTGAAATATAATAGTTTTTATCACAGCACTGCAATTAGTTTTAAATTACTCTTAATTACTTTTCAAATCACATGATTTATTGGTTAAAGAAACTAAACATTTTTGCATGAATATTCACTACCTTTTTTATGTTTACAATTTAAATTTTAAAATATCAAACAATAAATAATAAATAACAATAAAGCAGGCATTAACCTACTTTTAATTTTAAGAAAACATATTTTGTAATAGTACTGTACTCTGCATTGCTAGTAATACATTTATAACAATAGTAATTAATATTAAAACAGATGGATAAATTAAATTCAAAAGTAATAAACCAGCTGTTTGATGTAGCTGGAAAATAAGCTAACCTAGCAGTTACAATTTAAAAATCTGATAATGTTTTGTAATTTCTTAAAAACTTGAATATTTTCAAGCAAATCATTTTTTTTTTAATTACAAAAATATATAGAGGTATTTTGATTTTAAGTTTGATTGTAATTTTTCTTTTGTAAAAAGTATTGAGAATTAAGTATTAAATCATGTAATTTTTAAAATATCATTAAAATAACCATGTTTTACAAGTTTCAGGAATCAAAAGTTTTTATAATTCTTAATCTGTATTGTAATATATAAATTTTTGTATTGTTAGATTTGTTATGTGTTGTATGCAATATTTGTGTAATGTAGTTGTTTGTTCGCTGTTGGTGTTCATTTTCTATTATTTTGTAAATAAAGTTAGCCAGTTTTAAAAATTGAACATAAATACTTATTCGGATTTTATATTTGTCTATGACAGGTTACAAAGAACAAAATTTGGAAGGATATAGCGGGTCTTTTGGGTATAGGGGCTTCTTCGAGTGCGGCTTATACATTAAGAAAACATTACACCAAAAACCTTTTACCATTTGAGTGCCACTTTGATCGAGGTGGCATCGATCCACAACCCATTATCAATCAAGTTGAGGCATCGTCTAAAAAAAAGGGATCAAAGACTGCACCAGTACCTTCTCCAGGTTTGCAAATTGTTTTTTTTTTATTAGAAATTTAATTGATTTAAATAAGGTGTATTAATTTTGCTGAATTTCAAGTAACACTGATCCTCGAAATACCCTTGCATGTACATTTCATTAATGCTAACATCTATTTAAGCCTTTTATTTTAAAATTTAGAACCAGCTCACCTTGTGCAACACTGTGAACCATTACTACGTGAAATTTTCTCTAGGAGTTCTATATCTGTAACTTAATCTTATTTATTTTCATAATCTTGTAATTTTTTTTGTAGTTGATTATAGACAGAATTTATTCTTAGCCTTGAAATCTCATAAAATAATGTCCAAGTCCCTTTTGCTAACTACCTTTATGGATCTCTTGGATTAACTTTTGCTTTAATTTAATATTGATAATGATAGGATACTTAAAGGTTGGAACAGGTTACTTTAAAAAAGGGTAAACCTACTTTTAAAAAAATTATTCGTCATGATGCTGTGGTGACATTTTATTGTGACAGAATTATTCATTGTGACATTGATATTACTAAATACAATTCATGATAAACACAGTTTACATGCCTCTATAAATGTATGCATAAGTTAACTGTGACTATATTTTCAAAGAAATCTTGTTTATGTAAAGTTGTATTAACAAACAGTAAAAACTAAAAATTTGGTATTTTTAGGGTCGTCAAATTCTCAAGATTCTTTTCCATCAGGCGGTGGAGGAAGTGGCTCAATGGATGGTTATGGATATGGATATCCACCAGATTTCAACAACCAACGCCCTCCTTCTCAGTCAAATCAAGGTATCTATACGGATGCATGTTTTTTCGCTATATATATATTGTTTTGTGTCAGTATAGTTTTTATTATAAATAACTTAATATAAGTAGAATTTTATTTTCAAGCATACAATCAAAATGTATTGAAAGTAACTTTATGAAATTTTTAAAAAAATGTTATTCAAGTCATATTAAACGTAATGAAATAACTGGATCATCAACTATATTCTTTATACAAGGCCTGCACTACCTCTTTTATTGTATACAGGCTATTAGTGCATGATCTCTAAAAAGCATATATCCTGTAGTTACCAATGATTTTTCGTTGATTTATAAATATTTTGTACAATCGTTATAAATGACAACCAATTTTTTTATATTTCAAATTTTATTTTGTGACTTTTGACTGAATAATTTGCAAAATTTGTGCTAATAATTTTTGTTTTGTTTCAGTTTATTTAATTCATGCATGTATAGTTATCATACTCCCCTGGCAAAAATAAGTTTATTAGCCTAGCCTTGAAATTGTAAAATTTAGGACCGCTAATTTTTTACTTAGTATTGTTTAGTTTAAGAAAACTAATTTAAAGCTGAAGTTTTTGCTATAGACTAGGCATGTAATTTTTAATCAGACACATCATCAGTATTTCATAATTTTTCATTTAATTATTAGTTATGCCTGACAACACATTCTGTTTTCTTTTTATATATATTACGGTAAGTATTTCAATTGGGGTAATTTTTGGTTTCCCTTAGAACTGGAGCAGTAGAACTAATTGACGTGAAACAAAATGAAAATAATTCAAAGTAAATTATCTATCAGTGCCGGTATGTTGACCAAATGATTTTTTCTTGTGCTTTTGAAACATATATTTTTGGATATTTGAGACTGAGAACTACATCAGCATGTAAAACATTCCGTTCCTCCATTTAGGTTTTTGTTTTATGACTAATGAAAACTGGAGGTAAACGATTTTATTTTAAGCTCGGGAAAAATTTTAATAAAACAAAGTGCAAAAACAGATTCCTGATCTGTGCTTAATGTTAAGAGCAATTTAGACATTGATTGTCCAATCCTGGTAATACAAAATAATAAATGTACAACCATTTTGGATTTAAGGAGTTTTTCGGATTACCGGAATGTACACGTACTACGTATACCTACGTCATAAATATGGTTACATATATGCCTATATGGTATTATAAAGTACATACAGACTAATGTGCAGAGCAGAGTTAGTTAAATACAGTACAGTACATTAATAACTGAAAGAAAATATTTACCCATGAAATTTAGATCCTTTTTGTCTAAATTTATTTATTAATGTGAGACAATATTATGATTTGAAATGGAAAATGTAACAGGAAATTTACCAAGTTTTCTCAAAAATAAGACTTAGTAATTAAAATGCTTGCTCTTGGTAAAGAAATCATTTTACAGATATCCTAAGCGAACTGGAAAAGTTTTGATGGGAACTGAAACTTGAATATTGTGCTACTACATTACGGTAATTATTATATAAGTTCTTGTATTAAATGACTAGGGAGTAGACAATTTGAAAATTTGTTGGATTTTGTGAAAGAGGTTTTATATAGGACAATCATGTCTCAAATATCAACATAAGCATCATAGAAAAACATTTTAAAACATACCCGTATATTTTCAATGTTTTGAACCACATTCATCTCTCTTTGTAATATTTTGTTATCATTATTAGGTTCTTCAATTGCATGCTTATATGTTTTGAATATACAGTGTAGGTATGTATATATGATTATCTAGCAATTAAAAAACAATAACATCCCAAATTACAGCTCACCTTGTAACGTTATTTAGATATAAATTCCTAAGGAATTTAGATGTTAAATATTGCAGTTATCTGTTACATAATTAGTTAATTGACCTGCAAAGTCAAGAATTAAATTGAATTTAAGAATGGTGGATTCAATAATTTTACCAACAAATTTCAAATTTAAATAAATCGAGTTTTAATACACAAAAATACAAAGAAAAGAAATACATTTGAAATGTTTACACTATTTTTATATCTGGCTTTACATTCTTTTAACATGTCATGAATTTATGCAAACATTGCATTATTTTAGAATTTATGGCATTGGCATATGATATCCACAAAGAGATTGCTTCTATTTAAAATAAAATACATTTCAATTTAATTTTATTCAACAGTTAAACTAATTGATATTCCATCATACAAATTAATTATCACTTCCCGCATTTTAAAAATATAAAAACTTGTACTGTTTTGCCATGGCCAGTTAAATTTGGAATTTTTATTTCACATCACTTTATGTTAAAATTAGAACTTATCTGAACTGGAATTTGTGATGTACAACATCATGGCTTCTGGATCAGATCTCGCCATTATGCATTTTGGATTCGAGTTGATTGGCAACCTCGCCCGGTGTCGAATATTAGTGTAGCAACATTTCTTGAAAAGAAATAAAATAACTTATACTTTTAGATACTTTAAAACTGTTAAAATTAAAAAAATCCATTTTTGCTACGCCCCATCTTGTGAAGTGTGTATGGTTCAACGACTACCAACTAAAGAGAAAGTTTAAGCACATACACAGCGACACCCGACCTTCTGCACAATTCTCCAGCGCATCTTTAAATAACAGGCTTGTGAATTTCATATCTCAGCCAGTATAATTTACAATTCTGTTTATTTTGTATTTTTAAACTAATATCTTATTTTGTTTTCTGAAGCTGCTGTAATATGTAACATTTTTGCCTAAAATAATGTTACAATCTATACAAACTTAATACATTCATTTAAAATTTAGGATGTTCTCTTCAAATATGTTTTGTTTGTTTTATTTTTGTTTATAATTATGTATCACTCTGTAAAATTATTTGTTTTGGCAAAGTACATTATACAACAATTTTATTTAAATGGAAGGGTTTATTATTTCTTAATTTTTTATACAAACATTGAAAAGTTACTAATTTGGGAGCATTGCGAACAGGTATGGGGATGCCAGTTGGGGGTGCAGGCGATAACGTAAATGTTTCCAACCCTTTTGAAGACATGGGTGCAGGTCAGAGAGGGCCACCCCGCCCAGGTACGCCCTCCCGCATGCATTGCACGGTGCATGCGTTTATTTTTCCTTTTTATATTGTTTTATGTGATTTGTGCACTTGTGTTTTCGTCCTCAATTGGGTCTTAAACGTGTTATTGATGTTTCGTGTCCTGTCTCTTTGTGTTATATTGAAATTGTATAAACGGGAGGTTTGTTGTTCTTCTCTCATATACACTTATTAAAAAATAGAAGCCTTTAGTAATTTATAATATATATCAGTTATGGTTTTATTTATAAATCATAATAATTTCTAGTAATTAAAACTTTTCATTTATTTGTAAAATATTATTTTTTTTTAAATTTTGGTTTTGTCAATTTAATTAAGTTTTTTAAGCATATATTTATTCAATACTAATCTAGTTATACAATTTTTTAAATCTAAATTTCATTAAAATTTAATAGACGGTTTAAACATTGATTTTAGTTTTAATGGCATTATGATAAATAAATGTTCTGTCCTTTTACCACAGAAATAATTGGCCAAGTCAATGATGGTAGCTTTAGTAATTATACAGCTAGACAATTTGATCCATTGCTATTTGACATACTTGTGTAACAATACAAGCTCCCTGAAGAAGGAATGGTAAAAGTTCAGTAATCTAGCACAGTGGTTCCCAAATGTTGTGGTTATAAACTGATTGGGCTAAAAACGAAATTCCAAATACCAAATTATTACAATTAAATTTCAGAGTTGTTGAAATACCATGGTACACTTTCCAAATGACATGCTAAATACTCCTTGTTTTGTATACTTTTGATTAGGGTGGTCTATACATAAAATTTTCAATTCCGATTCTCAAATTTTTCTTTCAAGTTATCTAGGCCTACATGATATTCTCTAATAATGAATTTAGTTAACATCTTGGTCTAATGGGGAAGCCTTTTACAAGTTCCGTTTTAATGTAATGGCTACACAACCTTGTTTATGATTAGGCATGACAAACATTGGTTAAAAGTAATAATTTATTTAAAATTACAAATTTGAACTTCAGTTCACAATTACAATATAACTTCAGTAATAGCCATTTCAGTTTGTACAGCTGATCGTTTTTGTTGTTGTGATATAAATAATAATAATATTTTTGTGATTCCAAATAGACATTTGCTTTAATCGTTTAATTCATTCAAAGCAACTAATACTTGAATAAGCCATAGTCGATAATTTTATTTCCTACAAATTACACCACATACGTATTTTAACAGTTTGATTTGTTTAAAAGAATAGATTTTGTTTAAATTATAGTAACATATATTTGTTGGCACCAAACATGCAGGTGCAAATAAATCACAACTTTATTAAGCAATACGTAAATAAGTCGTGTTCTCTACTCATATCAGTTCTAGGGTTAACGTCCCAAAAATCTGGCAGTCCTTTGTTCCCATATCTATCAGATTATTGAGAAATTGCTAATTTTTTCTCCATATTACGATAGGTCTAATTGAACTTTTTTTGTATAAAACAAAAAAATACATAATGTAAATAAATATTTAAAATTATTTAAATTTAGCTGTATGTTGACAACCATGCTAATATTGTTATATTTTCACAGTGTATTTAATTGTACTTTGTTTATATCTACCCGAGAATTTATTGTTGTATGTTTATATACATATACTTTTGTTTGTGATATTTAACGTTGTCCATTATTGTTCCATCACACTAACCTTATGAAATTATTATATGTTAGTTTTAAACAATTCTTGAATTTTTTAGTCCATACGTTCGGTGAATCTTATTAATCAATTAAACAATAGTTTATGACTATCCAAACTTAAAATGTTGTAAATTTGTTAAAACTTACTGAGACAGAACGTTTTCAATTGCTATGTGCCGATATTCATCAGTGTCTTCTGCTTGGAGATGTTGGGTAAAGCGGTGATGGTTTTAAAGGTAGGTTTTCGATAGTATTAAAGAGTATGTGTGATTTGTATTGTATTTGTTTGTTTAATATGTTTGTACTTTGTGTTTTTGTGTGTCTGTAAATTTCATATTATTCTAGTGTGTTGAGTTGTGGTCCTTTTTTGTTGATATGTAGGATTTCTAGGTTATGGTAAATGTCTGTGTATTTGTGTCCTTTTTCTTTTATGTGATTGTAAAATGTTGAGTTGGTGTTCTGTTTGTGTTCCTCGACTCTTTGTTTAAAGCTGCGACCTGTTTATCCAATGTAGAATTTGTTACATTCGTCGCAGTTCAGTTTGTATACGCCTGGTGCTTGTAGTTTATCTTTGTCGTTGGTGTCGTGTTGTATTGTAACTTGTTATTAGTTTTGTATGCTATTTTGTATCCTATTTTTTGAAATTTGTGGGCTATTTTGTGTACAAAACATACTTCTATTTAACAAACAGAAACATTATAACAAACTGAAACAGCCATACAAAAAACCGACACCAAAGACCAAGACTCACTTCAACATAACATAAAAAACCTAACCAACAAAAATATGAACAAATTAAAATCGCTGCAAACATAAAACAAAAAGCCCAACTAAACAACATCACACTCACCACAGCAGACAAAGGCAACACCGCAGTAATTATTAATACAAACAGCCTAAATGACAAAATCAATAATTACATAATAAATAGTAATATAGTACAACTACATACAGACCCAACAGAGAAATATCACAGAACCATCAAACAACTAATTAATTCATCTAAATACATTATCAACAAAAACAAAAAATCCCACCTAAAATAAATCCACCCTAAAGCACCTACCCTCCGCGCTCTTCCCAAAATTCACAAACCCAATTTCTCCATCTGAGCCATCATCAACTACCAGAATGCCTCTGCACATAAATTAGCAAAATACATGGACAAAATAATCAGACAATCCATAAACTTCAACACAGAAACACACATAAAAAGCAGAACAAACCTCAATAATAAAATAAAAGACATAAACATACCACACAACTCAACCCTACTATCACTCGACATAACAAATATGTACACCTACATACCCATATCCAAAACTCTCAACATCCTATAAACCCAATTAATACAGAACAATATACCTAAAACCCACATTACCAAAATCATAAACATCCTCCAAACCATCACCAAACAAAACTATTTCGCCTAATCCTACTACTCAAACTTCTATTCACAACCAGATGGCCTACTCATGGGAAGTCCTATCAGTAGTGTCCTAAGCAAAATCTTTCTACAACACATAGAAAACACCAAGACACTCACAAACAATACACACACACAAAAAATCATTACACTATACATAACACTATACAGAGGCAACTCGTGCAATACAAAAAACTCCTCACCTACATTAATAAAATACAACCAAAACTCCACTTCACTTCAGAAATTGAAACCAACCAATCCCTAAACTTCCTCCATAACAAGAAGGCACACACAAAAACCTCTTCAACATTTACAGGAAACCTATAACGACAGACACACTTATCCACAACACCTCAAACCACCCTATCCAACACAAACACGCTGCTTACAGATCCATGCTCCATAGATTGTAAGAAGTCCCAATGACCACTGAAAACATAAACAAAGAACTAGACACAATTAAATATCTAGCATACTCAAATGGATACACCACCACAATAATAGACAAACTATGGTACAAAATACAAAAAAACACTAAAATTAACACTACAGACAGGGAAAACAAATACATCACATTACCATTCATAAACAAAACAACAAACAAAATGGCCCTAAAATTTCAAAAAATAGGATACAAAATAGCATACAAAACTAATTACAAGTTATAATACAAAATACAACATGACACCAACAACAAAACTACAAGCACCAGGCGTATACAAACTGAACTGGGACGTATGTAACAAATTCTACATTGGACATACAGGTCACAGCTTTAAACAAAGAGTTGAGGAACACAAACAGAACACCAACTCAGCATTTTACAATTACATAAAAGAAACAGGGCACAAATACACAGACATTTACCATAACCTAGAAATCCTACACATCAATAAAAAAAGACCACATCTCAACACACTATAACAATATGAAATTTACAGACACACAAAAACACAATGTACAAACATATTGAACAAACGAACACAATACAAATCACACATACTCTTTGATACTATCGAAAACCTACCTTTAAAACCGTCACCGCTTGACCTGACATCTCCAAGCAGAAGACACTGATGAAGATCGGCACATAGGAATCGAAAACGTTGTCTCAGTAAGTTTTAACAAAATTACAATATTGTAAGTTCAGATAGTCATAAACTATTGTTTAAGAGATAATTTAAACAATTATTCCACCATTAAGTGCAATAAATTTTTACTTATGGTCAAGTCACCGAAAGGTGCCTCATGACAAGAAAAATAATTAATTGCAATCAGTGGTGGAATAATTGTTTACAATTAACATATAATAATTTTGTTTATATTTGCCCTGCTACTTACACTATTCTTGTACAATAATATCAAATGTTTAAATAATATTAATCTTCAACCAACTAATTGAGGTCTCGTTGAAACTGGAAATGGGATTCATACTTCGGAAACTAAAATAAAACTTATTAAAGAAACTACAATGTAACCCCGTGTGGAACACAATAATACCACAAAGAACAAAGGGAAAATAAGGAACAGGGACTTTATTTTGTTTGGGGAGTACTGTTCTAGCAGGTACAAGGTTACGTCACAATTACTAAATTCTGACCAATTAAACCTCATCACTTCATGTTTTATTGGGTGATCAATATTCAGTTGATTACAGACTTCCATATTCTGTGTCAGGTGAAGAAACCTGTCGCTAAACTATATATAACTAAGGCTATCCTTACTGATTTGTTTCAATTCGATGGTCATTGGTGGGTTAAAAGTTTTTAAGTTCCTTAACAGTAACTGAAATACATCTTATTTACTTACTGCAAATATACAGTAAACTATTAGTTTAGACAGTTAGTGTAAACTATAAAATTGCATTAATGATTTAATGAATAAATTATCCTAATTTTTTGCATAATTTTTTAAACTATTTACTCATTTATAATATAAAATAAAATTATGGAAAAAATTGTTATTGAAAATGTTGTTCAGAATATTTAATTAATGTAAATATTGAATGATTATGTGAACAAGAGACATATTGTGATTCATTTAAAAATTACACTATCAAACAGTCCTTCAGGATATTGCATCATTAAAAAACTGTTATTTCTATTTATAACTAGTACACATATTACTCTTTTATTCTTAATTCTGTTTATGTTTGGTTTTGGTAATTAATAGTGTCTTATTATTTAAGAAAACAAACTGGTATGCATGTGTTGCTTGTAAATTTTTGTTATTTTTTGTCTATAGTATTTCTGTTATCTTTTTTTAGAATTTGTTGCAATATAATTACCATTGTGTTTTGTTTGCTTTCTATTTATTTTTGTGTTTTCTCTATTTTTTGTATGTTTGGTTTTTCCATGTTTTGTTTTCTAAATGTTTGAAAATTCTATAAAATATTTGAAAGCTACACAGATATTTCCTATTCATATCTAAGTGAATGGTTCGAACTACCAAGCTTTCAACAAATTTTTGTAATAATCATTAACATTCCTTCCACTCCTTAAAAAATAATATTGGTATGATTAAAATTTTCATAAATTTAATTTTAACTTATATTCATTTTTAAAATAAAATTTTGGAATAAAACTAAAAGAATTTAGAAAATGCCCCAAATTTTTTAAATATTTTCTAGGAATAGATGTATTATTAATTCTGTTTCCTGAGCAATAAATTGTCTTATTTAGTTGAAATCTTGGAGGCTTAGTGATGCCTTGTGATGTTCAGTTTGTTCTGTGTTTCTATAGCTTCTTTTTAAATATGGGAGTTTCTAATGCTTGTCCTTATTTATGTTGTTGAAATATTTTTCTATTTTTATTTTTTCAAATACTTCTTTTATACAACCATAATTAATACTATTTGTTACTTTAATTTTGTTCTATCAAAACCAATCATATGAGTGGTCAATTTTTTTTGTCTCCAATCAATGCCAGTTTATATCATTGTCAGATTGATTTATTTGCCTAAGGCCTGGCGCACATGAGCTTGAAAGTAATCGGGATGCCGAGATAGTTTTATATCCAATCTCTTAGATACCTATCGGAGTTTCAGCGCACATAAGATAGAGTTTAAGCGCGCGTCATTTCAAGCCCATCATTTTGATAGTTATTTTCCATGCTGGGGACTGGCTGCACTCTATGTTGTTTCTCCTACGAGATGGATCATATACAAGTGCATGTTTACAAAAAGAAAGTAGTGTTTTCGTTCTTAGTGTACAAATACATTAGTGAAAGGGAAAGTAAAAGAAGAAGATATTAGATTCACCCATTTAATAATGAGAGATGTTTAAAAGGTGCGTTCAAGACTGTTTTAATTGATTTAAGGGAAGATGAACAAAAATTCTTTAATTATTTTCTAATGTCTACTCGATCTTTTGATGAATTTTGTTTGATAATTTTGCTTGGAAATCTAAAATCATGTTTTTGCAGATTTCCCCCCAAGCCGATAGCTTTTTTACCCTGTCTTTATACTCTTTGTTTCACCCATCCCATATTGTCCTATGTTGTTTAATTTCCTCTATAAACAATTCTACATACACGTCCAAATCTTCACTCTCCATGGCTGATAGATTTAATTACTAAATATATATAAATATTTTATTAAATAAAATGTTAGTAACTATTACAAATTAATATTTGAAACTATAAATCATCATTGATATTAATAACAAATTATCAACTTAATTAATATTAATGTTACACATTGATCTCAATTGGTTATTCAATCATATTTAATGTTAAACATATACATAATATGAAATTAGTAATTATATTATCGAAAACATACCTGATAAAATAAAACATATAGAAAGTAAGCTGCGGTGCATGTGTGCTGTCTCATTACCAACTGTATACTTGTGGAACGCTGGCGAGATTACTTTCTAGCTCATGTGCGCCGGGCCTAAGATCTCTAAAATATAAATGGTCTGTAGACCAATACCTAAAACCTAAAGTATATAGCATAACGAAGCTAGAAAGAGAGATCTGTATTTGAAAAAATCATTTTGGAAAATGAGAATAGCGCCAGCCCTATCAGAATTATTTTATGTTTTTGTTTTTAACTTTTATTTCAATTTATTTTGGAAAAATATTTCATAATTTTCAGACAGAATTTTTGTTGAAACCCATTGTTTTAATTTTGTTTTTTTTACAACTTCTTCCCTATATGTTTGTATTGTCATTAAAATAAAATCTAAAATTAAATTAGTGCATATTTCTTTTAATAAGAACTGTAGAAACTGAATTTTTGGACGTTTGCATAGTAACAGTCAAAAAACTACAGATATTGAAGTTTTTGTTTTTGGTTAAAAAAGAACTCTTGAAAGTTTGAGTGTGTGTAGGAATACCAGTAATTTCTACTATAAATTGGCTAGAGATATTTGTTTTAATTAATAAACTGAATAATAAATCTGTAACAAACTTAAAGAATTAATACATTTTCTTTTAATTTATATTCGTTTTAATTTATATTCATGTATTCATTATATAGCGAGTAGGAAATTATTTTTGTGTTAGCTAAAGTATAGAAGACAAAAGAGTGTATTAAGTAAGGAATGTTTATCTTTTTTAAAAACTGTACTCCTTGATGAAAAATTAAAATTTTTATACCCCCTTATTGTTGGGAGGGGCGGTTAAACTAAAAACACTCTTTACTTAAAAAACATAATATATTTGAAATGCATTACAAAAGGTTAATGAGAAGGATAAGCTTGCTTGTTTTTACACAGTTCCTCAATGTTTGGCTCAAGTTTTGTTAAGTACAACTTTTAATCGTCCCTAACATTAAGCTTGTTTCTGTATTTACGTTTTAGATATGTTTAACTCGAAAACCCTCTTTCACTTATGTATGTAATTGAAAACCCGATAAGAATCTTTACAGCAGTATTTGAAGGTTATGGTACTCCTTTCAAACACCGATCCAAAAATCAGCGTAGCACTTAAATATTTGGTTTTAACTCGAATCACATGATAGTTCAATCAGTTGTTCCTTCTGGAATGTTGTCAGGTTACTCAAAGTTTCAATAGCATCAAATGAAAAGGGTCACGGATCCAGTACAACTTTTTGTCTGCGGGTGGAAAGTATTCTCTTATACTGTTCTTCTATGTGGTTCCAAGTAACTCAACCACACAAGTATTCAACTAGATTCCATTATTAAATTATAACCTTGCGTGATTGCGATACAAAAAAATAATAAATATTGTACAATGTGTTGTGTGAGCTGTTTACAAAAAATTATCATAAATAAAAATGGGATCTAGTTCACAGAATTAACATAGGAAAATATATAAACAATTTGAAAATCAGAAATAGTAACAAAATATTTTATAGAAATGAATTTTGTGTAGGTATGAAAGTAAAAGCTTAAAAAATAACTTGAACATTTACAGAATTTTCACCCACCAATGGTTATTTTTAAATAAATAAAACCTCTAAACCACAAATAACATTTTATTTAAACCTTATGTACATTTCTAGTTGTATTTTTGAAATACCTCTGAAGATGATTGCTGGGCAATCGAAATGTACATAAGGTTTAAATAAAATGTTATTTGTGGTTTAGAGGTTTTATTTATTTAAAAATAAACATTACGCCACAGTCGCTTCATATAGTTACCCACCAATGGTGTTTCTAATTTCATTACAATTTGTTTTAAAGTTTTATAAGTTATTGCTCAGACATATCAAGCAATTTATTTTGCAATTTTTCAACAAAATTGTTTTTATTTGTAATAATCATATCAAATGTTATTACATTACTCTCATTATAAGTTTTGATACAGTTTTTATTTTTAGTGTTTAATTTGTTTTTATGTTTATGTTTAATTTGTCTTGGTTCTTGTTGGAAAATTCTGTTAGTCTATAATAAATTGCATGTAAAGTTGTGCCAGATATGTGTGTTATGAAAGTTGTATTGTAAAATATTTACGTTGCAAAGTAAAAATATTGAAAATTGAAGGATCATGTAATTGCAGGTATGCAGGGTGGTTACCAAGGCCAGGGAGGATACTCTCAGTATCCTGACCAGTACAACCAACAGTATCCTGCTGGGGGGAATTATCCACCAAATAGGCCAATGTACCCTCCATACGGACCTGATGCTGAAAGGTGATATATAGGTGTTAGATGTTACTAAAACTACAAATGGATTATAAAGATTTTCCTTATATGCTGAAAAGTTTTAATGTACCATTTTTTTATAGTTATATATTTGATTCCATTCATGATTACATAACAATTTATCAGAATAATTTGTTTTGTACATTGTTGTTTTTATGCGTAGGTTGCAAGTTTTGATAAAGCCATATAAAAATTTATCTCATATAATACATTATTTAAAATACAGTGACCGAAAAAAACAGAGTTTTTAAAAATTAACATTACTTATTTATTATGCTATTAATTAGAACTTATATTACATTTAAATATTTATCTATATTTGCCATTTACGCCTTAAAGAAAAAAATCACAACAGCTCAAATCTGGTAATCTTGGAGGCCACTGGATATCACCGAAACGCGAAATGAGCCTTCCCGGAAACAGGTGACGCACCACGGCCATTGCATCTCGAGATGTGTGTGCATCTTGCTGGGAATAAACATTGTTTTTGTTGAGTAAATGGGACTATTAAAATGAAAATGAGCCTAATCACCCATTTCCTATTGCATTTTCTTTTTCTTCATTCAACGATTGCATTCGAACAGTAAAATCCTCTCGTTCATCATCTAAGTAACGGACATTTCTATGGATGAAATAAAAATTTGTTTGCAAAACGAACTAGGCTAAACTAAATTGATTAACAAACTAGGCCATATCACTAGCTTGTCATCTTGCTGACCAACTTGAACTATGAATCAAATCTTGCCTAACCATTTCAGTATTTTGCTGCATCTTAGCAGACATTTCTTTTTTAAAAGTAGTTGCCTCTTTTTCAGAAAACTTTCTGTTGTTCTCAAGTTGTTGACCCACCTGAGAGTCATATTGCCGCTGGGAACGATATCATTGATATCAAATTGAAAGTAAACACGAAAAAGCCGTACCTGTGATAAACTCACTGTTTCGCACATACACATCGTAAGCAAACATACAGTGTTATACCTTCCACTGCTACATGAATAATGAAATGATAAGTGCAGAGGTCAGTGGGCCAAGCAATGACTGCCACATGTGTGCTAGCCATTTCAAAAACGTCCAGTTTTTTTCGGTCACGCTGTATGTTATTTTTAGAATGTAAAACAACATATAAGTGCAGGTTGGGATTGATCAAATTGTTCAATACAATTGTTACTTAGTAGGATCTAAACAGGTGTAGAAATGCATAAAGATTACTTACACTAACAACATATATAAAATTAATTTTTTGTCTTATAACCTAGCAAAATTGAGAGCAGGAAACCAAACTTAGAAATATAATAAAATAAAGAAAATACAGTTTGGTATTTATAATGTACTTTTAGTTCTGGTCCTTTAAGAGACATTTATGTTGGTATTCATTTCAGGTTTTACATTTTCCATAGCTTTTTATAACTTTTCTCATGCTTTTGTTTTTCTAATAGGGGTTACAATCAAAATAGTGGCTCAGCTCCAAGTCCTGGTTCACAAGGTCAGCCAGGGTCATCCCCAGGTCCTGATCCTTATAACCGTTACATGGGACCTGGACAACCACCAGGTTACCCACCACGACCAACTTATGGCGGTCCTCAACCACCAGGACCTCCAGCTGGTTCGTCCTCACAACAAACACCTCCAGGACAACCTCCAAGTCAAACATATCCACCTGCTCCTGGAGGGCCTCCACAACAGGACTACTATAGACAAGACCAGGTAAATACTTCGTGTATTATAAACTACTTTAAAGAGCCAACTTGTAAAATGAACAAAGTAAAAATTAAGATTTGTTTATTATAGGTATATCCTGGACAGGTAGGACCTCAGGGACAGAATGCACCAGGAGCTCCTGGGGCTGCAGGGCCATATCCTGGAAATCAACCAAACAAAAACATGCCTCCACCAGCTGCTCAACCACGTCGACATCCAGACTTTGCCAAAGATCAGCAGCCTTATCCTCCATATAACCAGCAAAGACCTATGTATGGTGGTATGTATTGCTTTGTGAAATCTACTTTCTAAAATAACTCGTCTTTAAAATACAAAAGAACTTCTATAATTCGTCTCAGTAATAACAAACATTCTCTGCGATGTCTGTGTAGATGCCATTAGAAAATAATTTTTTAGTACAAAAGAAAATGACAGACATTTTAAAAAACTAAAACGTAAATAGATTTAATATACCGCGTTTTTTCTTGCCAGTGTTATTTTCTTTTAAGCTTCTGTAATATTGGTTTTTCTTAATGTCTTTTATGAAAAATAGGTAACGTCCTGTATTTGTAATTACAAACTATAGTGTAGGCTACTAGTGTTATGTAATAATGTTGTTGAGTTTTTTGTCAGACATAAATTATGTAAGTACATTATTGATTATATTATTTACACATTTATGTATTATGTTTAACCACAATTACATGTTAATTTCATGATTTCCGTAATTAATCTTTTATTTGAATATGTCACCACCTCGGTCCCGAAGGTGACAAATTATAGAGGTTCTACTTTATAAACATTTGAGATAAGTTCATCAATATTTCAGAATTAATAATTGAGAAAAATAATGTTTAAAATGTAGAGTATATCCTTCAAAAATATAATCCTTTTGTTTTTACACCTCACCTGAACCTTTAATTTATTTGTTGAAATACATATAAAAGCTAATTTTGGGAAGTTCCTTCAGCTTATTTCTTCACTATTTGTGCCCCTGCAATTTTATTTTCATGTTTTAATCTTCACATTGTAGGCCTTCTTTTACTATAAAAGCTTTACTTCTGCCAGTTATTTTCAAAAACAATTATTCAATGTACTTAATAATACGAACTTTACCAAATACAGTAATGTCTGAAAACCCAGTGTTATGGGAAATAAGCTAAGACTTTTGAAATTTGTACATCATCGGATTAGAATGCATAAACTAGAGACACTTTCATCACACATACCATGTAGTTATTCTTCGATACTGTACACTAGGGAGTATAATGATCAATACCAACCGACTGAATAACTTTTTACAGAAAGTCCATTATTTTAATTTTGTGACTGAAAATAATAGATGGCTCATTCTTGGAATAGACTTATTAGGAGATTTCTTTGTTGTGAAATTGACAATTTTTTTGTAAAATAGATGGTACTATATAATTAAGGTGACCAAAAAGAAACATTTTATTGTATTATTTTGGAGATTCATTTCTATATTGTAGCTTTTATTTTCAAGCATTTTTATTAAATGTTACTTGATTCAATCCACCATTTATTCCAAGTTGTTATATATCTAAACAGTTGATTCTTGAAGGTAGAATATTTTTGACAAAACTGTACACATTGTGATTTTATATATACAGTATTGTTATTTTTTAGTCTTTCGATAAGATGTTACAAGTACATTCAATTTGTTTTTAACTTATGTTTCTGAAACTAGTGAATACCTTAAGAATGTTTTATTAAAATCGTACTAAATTTTTCAGGTGGATGGTCAAATAGTAATAATAACCAATATAGAGGTCAGTTTGGGGCTCAAGGCCCTGGTGTAGGTGGTCCAGGTCCACAACAATGGAATCAAGTCCCTCCTAGACCTGGAGGCCCTCCTGCTCCAGGGCAACCCCCTCAGGGCCAATGGGACCAGCAGAGATATCCACCAGCACCCAACCAACCACCATACCAGTCACCTCAACAGGTACGTAAACTAGTTACATAAATGGAGTGCATTAAAACCATATTTAACTGCTGGCAATTGAAAAAATCTATTTCATGTAGAAAAAATTAAAGATTTTTTCTAATTTAAGAGTTTATTCTAAATACACTCAGTATTTAGATTATTAATAAAGCTGCTACAAAGCTTTGATTAACTTTTTAAAATTTGCATTTATAAACAACACCAATTTTGTAAATCTCTACTTTTTCAAATTTTTAAATGTGGCTATAATTTATAGAAACAGACAATTTATTTAAAACCAGATCAGATAAATATTGTGTAAAAATCACAGTGATCAACATTTTTATCACGTACAAACAATTAGTAAGAAATTGATGTTTATACCATTATTCAGATTTATTTATTTCAATATTACGTCAGAATTTTTTCAAAGTTTGATAACTGATTAATTTTTTGACATTTTCAGTGGGGAGTTCCTAATATGGGCAATTCCGGCGTAGGCCCTAATACAGGCTTAAGGCCTACAATGGGTCCTAGACCAGGTTTTAGACCAGATGGAAAACCTTATGGGCAGATGTCACCTGCCATGAGTATGAAGGTGAGCTTAATTTTTAGTGTCAATTAAAAGAAATATTTTCTGGAAAACTTATTTCTGAGGTGCTCAACAAAGATATTTTTTAGATTCATTGCTTTACATGGATTTAGTAAACTTACCCAATACCCACACTTATATACAATAGTTAATTTTCAAGTAGCATGTAAGGTAATACTATTTGGGACAACGGTAAAAAACAAAATAGTTTACTCAATATCTTACCACACATTAGTTTTTAATAAAAACAAACACTAGTTGTGAGTAGTTCTCGCCAGCTTTAATTAACTAAATATTATTTGGGGTTTCGTTATTACTCATCTTCACTGCTATTAGGAATATTTGTATATATTTAAGTTCATTTTTCTGCCTTTACCAACATTACAATATTTTCCTTTGTTGGCGTGTTTCGGAATGACTACATTTTCTAAACTTAAATAGTACTCCTTAAAGAGTTTTGAAAATGAATTCTTTCCGAAACACGCCAACAAAGGAAAATATTGTAATGTTAGAAAATGCAGAAGTATGTACTCAAATATATAGTCAGATTATTTTCCAATGAAGCTAAACAAAGGAAAATATTGTAATGTTAGAAAATGCAGAAGTATGTACTCAAATATATAGTCAGATTATTTTCCAATGAAGCTAAACAAAGGAAAATATTGTAATGTTAGAAAATGCAGAAGTATGTACTCAAATATATAGTCCGATTATTTTCCAATGAAGCTAAACAAAGGAAAATAATGTAATGTTAGAAAATGCAGAAGTATGTACTCAAATATATAGTCAGATTATTTTCCAATGAAGCTAAACAAAGGAAAATAATGTAATGTTAGAAAATGCAGAAGTATGTACTCAAATATATAGTCAGATTATTTTCCAATGAAGCTAAACAAAGGAAAATATTGTAATGTTAGAAAATGCAGAAGTATGTACTCAAATATATAGTCAGATTATTTTCCAATGAAGCTAAACAAAGGAAAATATTGTAATGTTAGAAAATGCAGAAGTATGTACTCAAATATATAGTCAGATTATTTTCCAATGAAGCTAAACAAAGGAAAATAATGTAATGTTAGAAAATGCAGAAGTATGTACTCAAATATATAGTCAGATTATTTTCCAATGAAGCTAAACAAAGGAAAATAATGTAATGTTAGAAAATGCAGAAGTATGTACTCAAATATATAGTCAGATTATTTTCCAATGAAGCTAAACAAAGGAAAATATTGTAATGTTAGAAAATGCAGAAGTATGTACTCAAATATATAGTCAGATTATTTTCCAATGAAGCTAAACAAAGGAAAATATTGTAATGTTAGAAAATGCAGAAGTATGTACTCAAATATATAGTCAGATTATTTTCCAATGAAGCTAACATTATTAATGAATAATATGAAGATTGAAGGTCACAGCTAGTGAATGACAATAAACATGTTTTTATCTGATAGAAAAGACTAGAATTTGTTAGGTGTATGTTGTGAAATGCTACAAGCTTAGTGTTTTATCTTGTCACCATTAATTTTTTTCTAAAACTTCTTGTAAAGGATAACAGGGTGTCTAGTGACAGGGAAAACCTGGAAAAGTCAGGGAATTTTAAGATTCTGGAAAATTCAGGGAAAAGTCAGGGAAAATTTTAAAAAATCGGGAAAATATTTATTTTGATTAGAAACAAAACTAGTGGCCATTGCTCTCGAATATTTGGTATTGTAAGCCAGCGGTTTAGGGGCAGAGCAGTCAGGAAATAACACTTCTTTATTTAGATGCCCATTATTTATTTGATAAGCCCGTTGCTATGACCTCAGGACTTATGTCAATAAATATTAAACGTGTCGAGTTGGTACAGCTAGGAAGTTTTAGCCTGGACCGTGGCCTTGGGGTGCGCAGTGGTTCTGTTATCATATGGACAGGTGGGGATAACAGATAACTCAGTCTGTTTCTGACCACACAGAACGCTGTGTAAACATTCGTAGCCAGCTATTTGTCTAGACTCGTGATAGTGTGTGTTTTATTTGACGGTGATTATTTGTACACTGTTTATTTCAACATGGAAGGTTCCAATTTTCATTGCCGTAGCGGGCAAGCGCGTCATGCAGATGTCGTCATTACCTCCCCTCCTTCCTTAGGATAAATATAAACTAAAAGATAAAGTGACTGAAGCAGAGATTATATGGTGCATGAATTTAGTAATGCAACACTTCTTTACACAATGCAGAAGGTAGTGTGCCTCTTTCTAAGGATGTTCCCTGATAGCACCATTGCACAGAACATGAGATTGGGGAAAGATAACATTTCCTATAGTGTTGTATTCGGTTTATCAAATTATATTAAATTAAACATCATTAAATTCAAATTCTAACTATGTAATTGGCTTTGATGAAAGTTTAAACAAAATATCACAAAGAGCCCAAATGGATTTGAGTGTTAGGTATTGGGATGCAGAGACGGATGAAGTGAAAGCTCGATATTTTGGTTCTGTGTTCCTTACAGACACAAAAGCAAAAGAGTTACTCAATTCGTTCTTCAAAGTCTGGATTTATCCAAGATCCTTCAGATATCAATGTAAACTGGGCTTTCTATAGACATCTAAAAGAGGAAAAGTCAGGGAAAACTCAGGGAATTTCTTCAAGCTATTTTACTAGACACCCTGTAAAGGATAAACATTGATTTTGGAAGACAAACCAAGGTGAATGCAAAAATTATAAAGATAAATACTATTAAACAAATACAAGAGATTAGATTCTACTCAATATACTAAAGTCATTTAAGTTTCTCCAATATCTAAAGTTCTGTAATAGAATTTTGAATAAATAATCTTATATAAACTGAAACGAATGAATGGATTGGTTTTTTTTAATAAGTAAGGTTATTTGATTGAAATGAATTGAGGTTGCAGACTATCAAACAAGGAAAAGAGCATTAGTACCATAGAGGTTGATTTTGACCCATTCAGCAGCTGTATATTGAGAAGGGTTATGAACAAAACATTTTTTATTAGAAGCTATAATTACTGCTACTATAAAGATGTGGAACAAAAAACCCAGTTAGGGGAAAGTACCTGTATTCAAACTTTCCGTAGAGAGATGTAGTTCTAAATTTTTATTTAACTTCTCCCGCATAGGCTTGGGATATAGGAGAGTATATCAGAACTTGATAAAAAGAACAATTGTCGGGCTGTGCATAGTTTGATTCTGACGATCATAGGTCAAAGTATAGAACATTTTGCCATGAGCACCCTAAGTCTTATCTGGAAACGCCATACTATTATACCTTAGAAGAAATGGTTTATATTTTTATACTGTCCTTTCGAATCTTATCCTTGTTTACAGATAAGGTTAATATAGTAAGAAAAACATAATGTTACTCATAAATAAAAGAAATGATTTTTTTATGAAAGCTAGTAGGCTTGTAAGGTGTATTGGTATACAATTTTTGTAATTGTTAGGAGTATTAGAACTAGAGATTTTATCTAGCCAAGTGTTTAGGTTGTTTGCTTACTGTTCTTCTGCATGCTTTGACAGAACCATTGACCTTTGTTTAATGTTATATTCCCATATAACTTATATATATATAAGAGGCGTATTTTGAAACTAAGGGCCGTTTGTTTATATTCCCTCATAGTTCACGTGCACGCCGCAATGAGCGTTTGCATCACATCCCGGCATGCCTTGGCAACAACTACGCTCAGTTACAGCTGTGTAGCTAACCTGTGCGTTGTGTTCTGTGCTTGCAAAATGTTCAAGGTTATCGAATCGCCTGCCCCTTGCGAAGTTCGTTTGGTGATACGGTTTATGTCGGCAAGAAACATGTCTGCTGCAGAAATTCACTGACAGATTTCTGAAGTTTACGGTGCTAATGCCTTGTGTGAAGGAAAAGTGAGTAAGTGGGTTCGAGACTTCAAAAATGGTTGCGACAATGTCCATGATGAAACGCGATCTGGTCGTCCATCTCTAATATCAGACGATTTGCTGGCTTTAGTTGAAGCTAAAATTCGTGACAACAGACACTTCACGATCACTACTCTCTCACACGAATTTCCCGAAGTTTCGAGGTCTGTGATTTACAAAATTGTTCATAAAAAATTAAACTTTAAGAAACTGTGCTCACGCTGGGTCCCTAAACTTCTGACGGAGGAGCACAAACACAAAAGACTTCCTTGAATTTACAAGAGAGTTCCTTGAATTTTCTTACACGTTATGACGAAAATGGTGACGACATGCTGATCGGATCGTAACTGGAGATGAAACGTGAGTTTCGCATTTCACTCGCGAATCGAAACAACAAAGCATGGAATGGAGACACATGCAATCTCCCGTAAAGGTCAAAGCCAAACAGACCTTGTCACAGCGCATGATCATGGCATCCATGTTTTGGAATAGCATGGTGTTTTGCTGGTCGACTTTATGAAACGAGGAACGACAATAAATGCAGAAGCTTACTGCCAAACCCTGAGGAAGCTGCGCAGAGCAATTCAAAACAAGAGACGTGGCATGTTCACAAAAGGAATTTTGTTTCTGCATGATAATGCAAGACCTCACACTGCCGCTCAGACCCGAGCTGCATTGTACTCTTTTGGCTGGGAAGTTTTGGACCACCCACCCTACAGCCCTGACCTTGCCCCGAGCGACTTTCATCTCTTCCGTCATCTGAAACATCACTTGGGCGGCAGCCGTTATGACGATAACGACGAATTGAAAACGGCCGTGAATTCTTGGTTATCACAGCAGGTGGCAAGTTTTTATGAAGAAGGTTTCCAAAATTTAGTTGTGCGATATGATAAGTGTTTACAAAAACTTGGAAACTATGTAGAAAAATAGATAAAAGTATGTAGATTCCGAAAATAAAATTAGTTTTTGAAAATTTCCTTTTGATTTTTTAAAATTTTCAAATGGCCCTTACTTTAAAAACACGCCTCGTATAATAATAATATAAGTTTTTCAATATTTTACTTGTTCAATTGGTATATTTACCAATTTAAAATCTATAACACAAAACTGAAGTAAATAATACATTCTGAGAATGTGTTCATAGCATGCTTTTCATTGAATGAAACGTGTTTAGGTTGGCTAGTACACAAAAATAAGACAAAGTGGACAGTACAGCATTGTGGCATATACTCTGGTTTTCTATTATAAGTCATTGAAACAAAATTAATTTATTTTGTGAGGTAATTATTTTTATGGTAGCGATTATTATTATTAATAAAATACTTATTTCATATTATTATTTTTCAGCCTGGAGCTCCTGGGCAGATGGGAGGTGGAATGCAAGGTGGAAGTGTCAAAAGAGAACTGGTATTTCCATTAGAGAGTGTTGAGGCTGTAACTCCAGTTTTGTATAAAAGAAGAAAACTTGGCCGAGCAGATGTTGCACCTTTAGAGGCATGGAGACTGATGATGGCTCTCAGATCAGGGCTTCTTGCTGAAACCAGTTGGGCTCTAGATGTTCTTAACATTTTACTCTTTGATGATGCTAGTATTGCATATTTTGGTTTAGCGCATTTACCTGGGCTGCTAGATGTTTTATTAGAGCACTTCAGGCGAGCATTATCCGATATGTTAGAAACTAAATTAGAAGATACAAGTTCAAGGCAGTGGTATGAAAAGAAACCTCCTGAGGAACCAAAATCTGTCGACCTAGGAAATATAAATTGTCCGTCTGATGTAAATGATCGTACAACATTAATTAGAGGACCTGATCATACACTGAAATCAAGACGAGGTGATCCGGTTACCATAGTTCCTTCTTCAGAAGAACTGTTTGTTGCGGATACGAGAAGAAGTTGGGACAATGATGAACTTGACGAAGGTGCCGATTCACCTGACAGTACGAAATATATTATTTCTTGTTTTCGTGATGAGTTTAATACAGTGCCGTTTGTCAGGCTAATACCTGACAAAGAAAAAAGTGAAGTGAAGCCTAAAGTGGAGTGTGAAAATGTTGAAAAAAAGAGGACTAAGTCATTGAGTGATGTACTAGCACGGATAAAAAAAGATCCAAGTGAATTGACGGAAGTGAAAGTTGAAGTAAATAAAGAAGAAGATGATGAACGAGTGCGGGATCCGGCGGGTACATTGCGAAGACGAAGGATGTCGGATTATGAAGATGAATGTTATAGCCGGGACGAAGCAAGTTTGTATTTAGTTACTGAAAGTCAAGAGGCCTTAGCAAGGCGATGTATATGTTTATCAACTATTTTACGAAACCTTACATTTGTACCCGGCAATGAGGGAGAATTTGCCAAAAATACTACGTTCCTTGGTTTATTGGGCAAACTACTCTTGTTACACCATGAACATCCACTACGTACACAAAAGCAGCGTAATTATGACAGAGATGATGATACGGACTGCGGAGACTGCTGTTCATCACTTCAGGGCGAATCTGAGTGGTGGTGAGTGATTATTTCCTTCTATTCAGTAATTAATATATAATTTTATTCATGTTTGTTTTGAGCACTCGAGATAATCACTGAACAAATGACAAGTTTGTTGAATATGGCTTGTCATTTGTTCAATATATAATTTTATTTTATGTAAATAATATTGAAACTGCTTACACTAATATGTATATCTCAGTATTTGTACACAATGTGTAACTTAGTTTTTAAAGATTAAAAAAAACTGTATTTAATCAATCACAGTGTTTAAGCACCAAAATCTCTCATCTCTGAATATGCTTTTTTACTTCCATTGAAAAATAAACCCTTGTTGATTTTGAAGTTAATTAAGGATATTTTCTTTGACTTTATCGCTTAAAGCGACAACACAAGTAGAAATCAGTAGGGAAAACTATAGGGAGAGTAAAGTTCAACTACTTGATTGATGGTTACAAAACATTTTTCCAAGATCAAAGCCTACGCCTCAGTGTGTCGTATATACATTTCACCATTTTATGAACATTTCCAGACTTTTTTTATTGGCGAATAGGTTTTCCAGTAGAAACTTTTGGTTTCACCTGAAAATATTATCCAAAAAAATTTCATACACTGCCAACACACACTATACAATCCTAATCCTTATAAATGTAGGACCTTGTCGACTCCTGAAAATATAAATCTGCAGATACTAACCCTTTGATTAACAACATGTGCCTGCCTTGATATAGCCCCTGAAAGCAACTAATTTTTGAAAGATTTTTACACTTTCTCTTTTTTCTAATTTTTTTCTATAATTTCCCTAATTTTTTAAATTATAGTAATATTTACTTATTTTCTCCTGTTAACCATACTTTATTACTATACATTTACTGAAAATTTCTTTGCTAAAAATTACCTATTAATTTTGTTTTTGTAAAATACCTCATAACTTCGAAACGATCTTTAAACATGTGGGGAAAACCATAGCCTTTAGCCACAAAATAATATCTTCATTATTCCCTTGCCTATTCATTGTAAAATACCGCACAAACTTTAAAACTATCTGTATATATGTGGGAAAATCCTTAGACTTTGGACACAAAAGAATGGTGACTATGTACTCTGTAGTATTTATTGTCTGGATAGTTGGAAATATTTAACCTAGAATACAGTATAATACACAGGAAAACAAATCATAAACGTACGGTAATGCTAATCAGAGAGAAATGAGAAAACATACATATACGGTAATGCTTCTGCTGGCCGTTACGCTATCTCCCATACTGGCACGTGAATATTAATCAAAGGGTTTAAGGCTGGTTTGGACTAAGCCTAAATGCTGTATTTGTAATTTTTCTTCTATTGTTTTCAAAATGGTGAAGAATGCATTTGAAATTTACTTTATTGTAAATTCCTGTAGTATATTATGAATGTAAAGGTAAATTTAAAATTTTTTTATTGTCTAAGGTGCTCATCTTTTTTTTAATGAAGTTGCGTATTACAAGTTTATCCACTGAAGACTGTTAGGATAGTTCAATTAAGTTTTCATTTGTTCTCCCTCTTTTATCATATAGACGTTACAGTTTTAATAAAACGTATTTTTCATTATTGATTAATTAAATATTTCCATTGTTTGGCAATTTTTATTTTCATGATTACATTTTTAGTAATAATTTTCTAGCTCAGTTTAAAAAAAAATGTACTCTCTAGGTAAAATGTACTTCGTTTCCAATATGCCTCGAATGAATTATTTCTTTCATTTTGGGAAGATTTCTTATTAATTTTTCAATCTACATTCCAATAAAACAATCCATCATTACTAGGTTAAAGGATTTCTCAGCTATTGTAAATTACGCAGTGTATTTTAGTAATAAATACAACTGAATGGTTAATGTAAACATAAAAAATAAACACAAATTTTTAACTGTTGAGTTGCACTTCATTTGTTGAATCTTTATACATTTTTTATGATCCACAGATGTTAGCATTATTTTAAAAAAATATGGAGATAATTTATAAGCTTGCGTAACGATAGCTTTTTAGTAGAAAATAAATATATTACAGTAGAACCCCTCAAGTCCGAACCCCTGCGAAATCCGAACATGGTTTGATGAAAACCCAATTTTAAAAAAATATCTAAAATTTAATGAAGTATGTACTGAAACTTTGCTACTTATGTAAAACAAGACTGAGATGTGTAATATATTGTAATTGACACTGTAAAAACATGATAGAATAGAAAGGCCTATAATGTACTACTGTATCACTTCATTAACATGAAATTAATGGACAGTAAAATAAAAATGAGAAACTCTAAACTATATATCAGTAATCTTCATCTGGCTAAGAGACGTAAATTTTCCCGAGGATGCGATGTTGCGCCACTGTCAGATTAGCATAACATCATTTGGTGTTGCCGCTGCATGTTGTTCTGTGTAATGCAACCCAATGTCGAGATCAGCGGCAGCGTCTGCATGAATAACAACATTCATAGAGGCGTCTATTTCCTCGCTATCTTATCTGCTACATTGTCATCATGTTGATCCTGGAGGATAGACACCATGTCATGCTCGGTATATTCTTGATTATTATCTAGTGCCGTTCACTCTTTCAGACAAATTTCTTTAGCATCTTCACAACCTGATACTCTTTGAAGGAGCTCAGTTTCATCATCTTGTGTTCTAAGTGGTGTTTCCACAAATTGGAGGCTAGGCTCTTCTAAGATTTCCGCAGTAAAGTGTTCCTGACGTTATTCCAGGATTCAGCTACCCAGCAAATTACATCCTTTATTGTAATCGTCTTAAGTTTTTCTGGAATAGAAAGAGAACAATCTTCTTTAATTAATGTTTGCAGAAGCTTTATTCTGTAGCTCAGTTTTATGTTCTGTAGCACACATCGATCCATAGGCTGAAGCCACAATGTCATGATAGGTGGGAGAAAAATTGCTTTTATGTCTTTACATACCAACTGCATGTCTGAATAATATGAAGGAGCATTGTCTAACAAAAGTAGAGCTTTTGGTGGCAGTCCATTTTTTTTCATTAAATATTGTTACTGAACAAACAAATTTATTTTTGAACCACTCCTTGAAAATATTACCAGTCATCCACGCCTCACACTGATTTCTGTAATGAACAGAGAGAGCATTCAAATTCATATTTTTAAGGGCTCGTGGCTTAGTGGATTTTCTAATCACCATTAATGGTAGCTTATTTGTTCCCCCGGGCTATAACTGTGAGACGCCATTTGCTCGTTTTAAAGCCGCAGAAGACTCCTCTTTAGAAGCAAGTCTTTTAGTACAAAGGGCTTTAAAATTCAATCCAGTCTCGTCCGCATTATACACTTGCTGGGGTGAGTAATTTTCAGACGAAATAAAATCTGTGAATTCCTCTAAATATTCTTTTGCAACAAGATTATTAGCTGATAACTTCTCTCCACTTACCGTTAGTTGTCTAATTCCGTGCCTTCTCTTCCATCTATCCAATCATCCATTGCTAGCAGTAAACTCCAAATCACGGTTCATTAATTTGTTTGACTTTAGTGCCTTTTCTTGTATTAATAGGTCACTAATAGCTCCTTTCTACCTATCTTGTGCAAACCATAAAAATACAGCCTCGTCAATTTTTTCATTCATAGAACTTTTCGCTTGATGACGTTGTTCCAAAGACTTTTCATTTGTAGGCTACACAATCGAACCTCTAACAGTAAACAAACCAGTTCTAGGCTTCTGATAGACTATGGAATTGTGTAGGCTACGATACAGCACATTATTTAAAGCTATAATTTATAAAGAAACATCCATTAAATTTAAAAGAATGGAATAGACTTGTGCTACAATATTTTTCTTGAATGAAGGTCTACAGTACAGTATTGATACAGAAATATGTAATGAATATTCTAATATTATTCGTTAATAAAAAAACGCACTTCTGTCAAATGCAAAATACACAGCAAATCTGAACAGGCTATAGCCCCAATTAGTACGGATTTGAGGGGTTCTACTGTATCTACCAACCTTTTGAAAATTAATATAGAAAAATTGGCATTTAGTGAAATTTTGTCTGCTGATAGCTGAGTTTTGAACTTTTCTATAGGTGAACTCATATACTCCACTAATAGTATTTTTAAACTCTTGTAGTGTTTATAATACTTAATAGTGTTATTGAAATTGGTTTTAAGTTAACCCCAAGAAAAGCTTGTATTGCCTTAAATCTAGGTGCTGTTGAACAGTCTTGTTGAAACAACATATTGTCTACATCATATTTATTGAAATATTTAACGAATTTATGCAAGAGAAAGTTATGCGTCATTGTACTAGCAATTGTAGTTTTGAGTAAAAGTAACACTCTCGAAGAATGTATGAACTCGACAAACTGGAGTTAAAAATACAAAATAATCTAAATCTAGCACTTGGGTGTTACAGAATGTTGGTGAAATTACCAAACTTCAAGTGGATGTTGGGTTATTGTTAGATAACTTTCGTTTGAGTATCCCTTCTTTGGAACTAGATACAATAGAGTTTCAAAATTCCAAGTCCTGATATTTTGAGCTTCTGTTGAATTCGAGCCTATTTATTATTTGAGACTACTATATCTATTTGAAAGAAAATGATGAGGCGGGCTTCCAAGAAATGTTTATATAAATACAGTATGCCAAGGAAATATGTCAGGAGTCTGAAAAATTCTTATAGCAATACAGTATGCAAAGGAAATGAGTCAGGCTTTTAAGAAATGTTCATATAAAGTTCTGTAAACTTATTTATTGCATTTTTAATCATAGTGTTAGGGTTCATTAAAACTCCTGTTTTTTCTAATGCACAGGAACATATTTTTCTGTGTAATCCGAGTTTTTGATAATCAGGGGGGGGGGCTCAGTCTCATCTACCTCGAATTATAGAGACTACTGTGAAAATTTCAAAGTTTGTCTTATCAACTTTGTATAAGGTTTAAAATCTCTTTCAGTTACTTTTCCTATAATCAGAATTATGCGAGGCAGTATTTTAAGTCTGCTAAATAAATGATTTGGGAATGATCCTGAACCTTTCATTACATCCATGGCCTTTCTCGTGATTAGAATTTTTTGAAAAATTAATTATTTTTCAGGTGTAAAAAGGCTGTTGCAATATTGTTGAAAAGTCACTACATATAATTCAGGGAAATTTTATATTAACATTTTTAATTAAATTTTAAATGTTTTGACAGGTGGGAGTTTCTACATCATCTACGGGAAAACTCTCTCGTGTGCTTAGCTAATATGGCAGGTCAGGTGGATTTGGGCCTTTATTCAGAAGACGTATCGCGACCTCTCTTGGATGGGCTATTACATTGGGCTGTTTGTCCAGCAGCTCAGGGGCAAGATGCTTTCCCGACAGTGTCGACGTCGTGCCCTCTCTCACCACAACGCCTCGCTTTAGAAGCTCTTTGTAAATTATGTGTGACTGATGCTAATGTAGACTTAGTAATTGCTACACCTCCCTTCTCAAGGCTAGATAGGCTGTGTGCTGTGCTTACAAGGTTACTCTGTCGCAGTGAAGAACAGGTTAGTCAGGAATTATTTTTAAATATTAACCGTGTAATTACGTGAAAATAATTAAAGTAATTGTTTCATAAAAAAATTATAATAGAACAAACTTTTTTTCACATATTTTATTGTAGTTGTTTATATAGTGAAAAAGAGTTTTTCCTGTTTGGCTTGTACTTTATAACTTGAAACTGAAATAATACAAAACCATTTTAATTTGTAATTATATAAATACTTGAAACTTAGTCTTCACATATTGCTAACATTTTATTTTTAACTTTTAGTAAATAACCCCTTTTAAACACATTGACTACCAACCAGTTTTCCAATAACCTTCAAACAATTTTTTTTGTACTTTTTGTTGAATAATGACAAATAATAATTTGTCTTCTAGTGCGTTTATACATTTATAAACTAGTTTATAATGTCGTCGGATACTGGTGACCATCATGGTCCGACATAAATATTTATACACCGTTGTCGGGTTTACTACGAATTTCCCGTTCAAGGCCGTTCTTGGAATGAATGTAAAATGTTAACATAAAAATGTTTTTGTTTCAATATAAATTCAAGTATTATATACTATAACGTATTTTCACAATATTATAATGATTTTTAAACTATAAATTTAGCTACTAGATTTTTCTCAAGTATTTTTGAAATTTTCAGCATAACTGTATTTTGGTTTGAAAATATTTTTTCTCCAATAATTAGAATGTAAATATATCAGAACATTATTTTTACATTTATGTTTGTATTGTTTCAATACAAGTATGTTTTAAATTGAGCTGTTTTTACAAATTTTATATGATCTTATAAATTGGAGGAAGACGTTTTAATTTTAAATTAAAGTCTTTACTTATTACACTTTGAAATTGAAGTCATAATACACAAACGTTTCGTCTAAGTGTAAGTTAACCATTTAATAACAGACTCATTATGAACAACAACAAAATTTTTAGTGAAGTTTTTAGTTTCTAATTGTTCAGTTTTTTAAGGTGAATTTAATAAGGATCAAATCAAAGGTAACACTATTCTAGTCTTGTAAAAAAAATTTTTTTTAAATTCTGAACGCCAAGATGTAGGAACACGTACAGAAGCTGTGTCGGACACCTCATATGGTTAAATGCATCGCGAATGTGTGCAACAGCCTTGTGTGGTGATCTAAAGTTAGGTCTATATTGTCGGCCCTATGCAGAAATATAGTGTTAGTCATCTGTAATCGTCAATATATGCACACTTCCTGTGTATATAGTGTTTTTATTACAGTCATGAATAGCCATGTATTTTTGTTACCAGATTGAAGGCAGCTAGTAGAGATAAATTTTTCTTTAGTTAAATGACTCTAAAAATGGAACACAAATTTAAATCTCTAAATTAATATGATAATATTTTTATTATGGACAAATTAAGTTTGTTTTGTAAAAAAAAGAATTTGTAGTCTCTTTAAGGCCCGTGTAAGAGATTTTAATGATTTTTAAAGAGACAAAAAATTACAAATCATGGACATCTTAAATTCTTAAAGGGGATAAAAATTAGCAATTTATTTTGATTAGAAAAACTTTGTATTATTTTTGTTTATGTTGTAATAATTATTTGTATTCTGAATTTGAATCAAAATCCGTGTTTTTTAAATTTGGAAGATCTTAAAAGTTTTTCTAAAGCTGTTTAATTATTATTATGTTTTTACTAATATATTCAATTATTTCAGGTGCTGAGAGAGTTTTCTGTAAATCTTCTTCACTATTTGGCAGCTGCGGATAGTGGTATGTCAAGGACAATTGCATTGCAAAGTCCATGTGTATCGTTATTAGTCGCATTCATAGAACAAGCTGAAGCTAGTGCATTAAGTGTAGCGAACCAACACGGCATTGCAGCATTACGTGATAATCCAGACTGTATGGGAACTAGCCTGGACATGCTTCGTAGAGCAGCGAGGACGTTACTCAGTTTATCAAAACATCCGGACAACCGGGCATTGTTCCTGCAACAAGAACAACGGCTGTTAACCCTTGTGATGAGTCAGATTCTCGATCAGCAAGTGGCTGCACTGATTGCGCGGGTGCTGTACCATTGTTCACGTGCTCCTTCGCCCGCGCAATCTTAGTCACTGCCTTGCCTTCGAGTGTGATAATATAGTGAACAACATTTCATACAAAGATACTTAATTATATAAACACTTGTGATTTTAGGTTTCCTGAATATATACACAATTTATTAGATTATTCTCTATTGAAAATTGACTTATAGAATGTATTAATAATTGTAAAGAACGAAAATAATGATGAATTCCAAGAATTTAAAATAAAAGTTTGGTACCATAAATTAGGTACTTGTATTTATTTAGTTGAGGCTGATGGTGGGTCGGACTTTGGTGTGTTGACTTCTTATTTGTTGTTTTAATACTCTATTACATTATTCTACCTGCTGTTCGTTTTCCTCATCTTTCACAAAAAGCTGGATTTTTAGTTTTTGTCGATAATGAAACAAACCTATTTCAGTCTTTTCTTTTTAGGTTCTTTGTTACTTCTCTTCATCTTATTGATTGGTAACTCTTGTCCAAATGCTTTATATATGTCTGAATAAATGAATATAAAAATAAATGTAAATAAGAAGACTTAAAATAAAACATTTTGTGTTGTTATTAACCGTATCCTTTTAAATTTTTAGTGAAAGTAGATATCAGAATTTCTGAATTATAAAAATATTTTTGTACATTACTGTGTAACTTTCTATGTAATTTATTAAGAAAAAGTAAAAAAGGAATAAAAAAATGTAACTAAGTTGTGTTTCTGCTTTCAGTATTAATGTAAAATATTGTAAATTGTTAGAACTCGGATCTCAAAGATTAACTGGGTATAGGATCGAGAAATGTACGTTGACTTCTTAATCTTTGAACTTCTAATTGTTATTATATGCATATATATAAATACATATATATATATGGTATCTCATCATCAAAATAACGATTTATTTATGAAAATAAATCAAATAAATCTTGTAAATTTATAAATCTTATATATTATTCTGATTTTCCCATAATCCTTGTTTACCCTTGTCTTTTATTTTCCTTGTGTACTTGATGAGTTATTGCATGTCAGTACTGTGAAAAACTTGCTAATGCTAATGTATTATGTGGGTTATCCATATCAAGTCAAACACATTTGACAAAAGGAAAATTACATAATAATTTTTTGTTGCCATTTTATATTGCATTGAAATTTGCTATACTGGTACACCCCTTTTAGACTAAGAAAAAATACCAAATTTTTAGTGATTTCAAAATTACGCCTGGTTAAATTTTCAAAAAGCTGTTAAAATTGGCCCATTTGCAAAACTTTAAACTGCTCTAGCACCTCTTAGAAAGTTGAGAGAGGTGTCATGGTTCAGAATTTTTTAAGCCCTTTCCAAAAATGTATAACACTACAGAGGTTATTTTAAAAATAGATTTACAAATTTCAAAATACAATATTCAATGTTGAAATATGTCTTTTTAAAACTAAAAACAAATTCTCAAATAATCTTTTTATAGTTGCTAATTGATAGTATAAGTTTCATAATGGGTTCCTACAGAAAATTTCATTTAAAAAATGCTTAAATTTTATCCTACACAAGATTTTAAAATTCTTATCAAATATTGACTGGTCTTGTTGCTAAAATATTGTGTGGAGCAATTAAATTTTATAGAGAAATTTGTAAAGAACATACCATTATAAATTTGTGGGATATAAAAAAATAATTTAAGAATTTTATAAAAGTTATTGATTATTTTATAAATAAATGGAAAATGGGATTTTGTTTTAAGGGAAAAGGAATTGCTTGGTTTTATTCAATAAAATAAAAATGGGTAATAGAACCTGTCAGCAAAACAAGTTGGCTCATGTGCTGTGTAGCAGCAAGCCAATCCCTATTGCAGCCTGTGAAGTTCAGTCAGTTTGGTGGTATAACAAGAATTACAATAGGCCTAAATATATATTTGATAAGTATGAAAAGATCGTTTAAGAGATTAGCCGCCAGAGCCAGCTTACAAATGTCATTCCAGCTGAATGAGTGGTCAATGCAAAATATTTTAGTGACTGTTTACGTTACACAACAGGAGTAAATTGATACAGTGAAACACTTGAAAAATCGGTTAAAGAGATCTGTAACAATAAAAGGCACACAGAAACTTCATTCACATTTCTCCCTGCAATAGTAAAATGAAAATAAAGATCTTTTCAGAAACCACTGAGTTTAAAGTTCGAATTAAGTTTCGCAAAAGTTAGTGGGTATGTAATTATCATCTGTGACAACTGTAGACTGGCCAAAGTACTTGAAAAAAAAGTGAATGGTGAAGTAAGAGTTTCGTTTTTAAACCCAGCTAGTCCTTCACCTAGCTTTTATTTTCCTAGAAGACAGGATATTCTTTGGCTTCCTGTGACATGTTCTGTGCAAATTAGTCCAGTAACTCCAGCCGAGGAAATTTATAAATTGTCACATAAAAAACAACAGCAAACTCTCAAAGTCTTCAACCTATAGTAAAACCTAAAGAGAGACTAAAAGACTACAAGTTAACCACAATGTAGGTGCGTTTTCTTTTATATATATAAAATATTAATTTGAAGTTTATTTTTTCTTAATCTTTATACCGTTTTCAGCAGTGTATTATATAAACAGAAGTGTTAAATTGTAGCCCATTTATAACAAATTTAAAATTTTTTGCAATTGTTCATGTGTATATTAATCTAAAATTTCATACCTGACAGCTATCAAAAAGTAGTTATAAAAATTGGGATACCTTTGATAAGTTTATAGATATTCTATTGTTAAATTTATCCTATAAATTTCACATCTTTTTTTACAATTCAACATTTTATTAGCCCTTCTGAGACCAATGAGTTATTGTTATAGAAGGTATTATAATGCATTTTTCTGAAAGAAACCAATATAAAACTTTTGATATCAATTAATCACTATTTGAGAATTTATTCCAATATTTTTAAAGGGGCCTATTTTAAAAAATCTAAAATTAATTTTTTTATTTTGAAATTGATGAAACAAATGTATAGTATTTCCCCTGTCTACAGCTTGGGAAATGCTGCACAATGACACTTTTCATTCTAGATTCTATAAAAGTACTTTGAGAAAAGTGCTATAGCGGTTTTAGGTTTCGCTAATTGGATCTATTTTGAAAACTCTTGATGAGGCGTAATTTTTAAACCAGTTAAAATTTTAGGTTGAAATTTGGTATTTTTTAAAGTCTAAATGGGGCGAACTATACCAGATTTTATTGAAATCTGAGATTGAGAGGTTAGATTACTATCAATTATAGATATGACCTGATAGAATGACCCATCTCCAAAAAAAGAGGAGCAAATTCCAAAATTTTATATGTAAACATGAATTCTAAATACAAATATTCTTTGAGCTTAGCTTGTGAGACTATGATAAAAACTCGCAAATTAATCATTTATTTACTCATACACGTTTCAATGACAAAGTCGTCATCTTCAGTGAGTGTTAACTCTTAACTTACAACTCTTAATTCTAAAGGCAAAATCCAAAATAATTTTTCACTTGATCGAATAGTTCCTAGATTGTACTAGGGTCTTTGATGTTCGATAAAATATCCTGTGTCCGGTGTGTCAAGTTTTGTTGCATGATGACATTTAGTTCTCTGTATACAGTGTTTTATACTCTTATGATGATGCTATTACAAATTTTGTCATAGCCAATAAATTTATGCAACAGATCAGGAGGGGCTTCAGGATTTATTTTTTAGGTAGGTACAATTTAGGTGAGCCGAATACCTATTCTAGCGCCCTCCCCTATAAATTTTTAAAAATTTAAATAGTGTGAGGGTGTTTTTACTCTCAGAGCGAATGGTAATAATAAGCTAAACAAAATGGTGATTATTTGCTATTTTATTTTTGCTTGGTGCATTCTAAATTTTACTGTAATATTATGGAGACACAATATTTTTGATTTGTCATAACATTTTAATTTTAGACATATAACATTTATCTTATTAACTTTTTGAAATTTAAGAAGGATTTTAACAAATGAATATTAAAAAGTTGGGTAGGACCTGGCTTACCTGCTGCAACAGACCTGTGAAGAACTTTGATGTCATTTATTATACAGGATTTGCGTAAAAGCATTGACATATGTAGTAGACGACAATTGCATTATGTTGCTGCTGATATTATTTCTCAGCTTTTAGAAACTGAGAAACAGTTTCTCAGCTTCTCTAGTAGAAACAGTGCTATCTAGTAATCCTTATAGCACGAGCAAATCTGCATTACGCTAGTGTATTAAACACAAATTCATTTGTTTTTCTAACCTGTGAATGTAGTACTAAACTGTATAATATACAAAAAGTTTCAGTATATGATTTACCGAATTTAAAATAGGATTACAAAACAGAGTTTATAAACAGAACCGAATGTCACAATGCAAAGAAACTTGGCAGGTTTGCTTATGATTATTGTTGTTGAACTTGAGTTTGTACTGTCTGGGAACTTTCAGTAGGTCTTCATATTAAATAAAATAGTTACATGAAAAAAATTGCGTGTATACAATGTGCCGTGAGTGTAGGCTTTGAATTTCCAAAAGGCTTACTATAGAAATGTTCATTTTTCCTATTACTTGAAAATAGCTATTGACTGATCGCTTTAAAACTACAAAAAGAACAAATTTGTATCTTAAAGTGTATTTTAGATAGTCAATCTTGACTGAAACCTGTTATTTATTGACCATTGACTGATTGGTAGTCAATTGCTTGTTATAATAATGTCACCTTTACTTTTCGAACCGATTACCTATACCGAAGGAAAGTTGCGCCATGAGAAGCTTAACTGGTAATTACACTTAAAGTCGCCCGATTAAATGAGTGAAACATGCAATGGTTTGTTTGATAGTAATTAAGAAAACTGTATCAATGTTTTTCCCAATAATGCATATTTATTAGATTAAGGTTTTTAAGTAGAGTAATCGGTAATGCATCACTAATGGGATGTTCTCTCTGGGCCTATTCATTGGCCCAGTCTGATCCTAATCCTCCAGCTACCTGGCTTGTCTCAACTTATAGTTGCTGAATAGTCAGACATGACAACTTTGAGAATTTAAGTCTGAACCAATTGAGGATGGATATGAACTTCTTTCCTAGATGTCGGGAAAGAATTTTCATAAGGTGCTACAGTAAGAAAAATGACCTTGGTACCCTAAATATAACAGGAATACACCAAACCTGTTTCTGTACATTAAAAAATTATTATAGGCCTAGAAGCAAAAGGGAAGAGCCATAACAATGACTTCAACTAAGAAAGTAACTATTTCAGACTTATATACTATAGTAAGGACCTTCAGGTTAAGACCTTCAAGCCCTAAAAATTGAAATTGTATTCAGCAGTTGAACATGTATAAAGTGCATGGCAATTGTAAGCAGAGGTTGCAGGTTTAATTACGGTTAAATGGTTTAATTCAGTGAACAGAAATCTCTTCCCAATTAAGATTACTCTACGTCCACTAGGCAATTCCTGCTTTTGTGCATGATATTTGTATTTGAGTTTAATTAATTTTTGCAAGTTATAATAATAAATTTCAATATATAAAAGTTTCTTATTACACTTTTCCTACTACTTGCGACCAGACTTTTTGTTAACTAAAAATTGTTAAATTGTTAACTTACACTTGGAGGAAACGTTTTTGTCTTACGACTTCTTCAGACGAAAACGTTTCCTCCAAGTGTAAGTTAACAATTTAACAACTTTTAGTTGACAAAAAGTCTGGTCGCAAGTAATAGCAAAAGTGTAATAAGAATTAACAACCAGCTCGTTATGAACAGCAACAAGATTTCGATAAAAGTTTCAGTGGGATTTGGATTTGTTGATAAACAAATTTTTACTTCAAACCATCAACTTGAGTAACTTTTATTTGATTAATTTTGTTATTTTTTAAAATCAGTGGCTCTTTAAAGTTAACATGAATATTTTTAGATTCTTACATGCATGCAGGTTTTTTTTTTTAAAAAGCTTGTTTTTTGTTTAATATATTTTTTAATTTAACTTGATTGAGTAGTATGTGAACTATATTTTAGAAGTAAAGGTAAAACTTATTCTCACAGTTGTCAATTATAATACTGCATGCAATAAAAGTACTAATTAACCTACTATGATGAAAATTCAGACCTAATATAAATTTAGGAATTAAATGCCTTTATTTTGGTTGGATTTCCTTCTACCAAATTTACAACAGGATCTACGAATAATGTGAATATACTTACTCAGGTAATAATTTAAGAAAAGTGGATAAATATTATTTTGCATGAAATTTTAAACAGGTAATTATTAAAGACATTAGTTTAGTGCTTTTCTAGGTTAGTGAGAAATTGAACATTATTTGATAGATATTTCATACAGATTATTCAAATGATTTTTTTAAAAAATAATAAAATAATTAGAATCATAAACTATGAAACTTTTTAGAATTAAAAAAAAACTAGTTTTTCTATTAATTAAATTTTTTATAGAAAAACTAGATTTTCTTATAAATTTTTATTGTAAACCAGATCTTTAATGTTGTTAATATTGATGGCTGTGCTTGGATGTCTGTAAAATTTGTGTTTTAAAGTACTCTAGCAGTTTGTTAGCAATTATTCAGTAGTTTGCAATCCTGTTCAACAATGAACTTATTATATTAGTGCATTGTAGTGATAAACAATTAAGTTCTTCAATTGCTAAAAAAGTATTTGATATTTGTAACAATATGAATATGTTTAATGCAGTAAGTTTTTCTTATGCATTTAAAGTAGAAACAAATTTAGAATGCAAAACATTATTTACCAATTGTTATAAGATTATTCTATAATCTAACAATATTTAGTTACAATACTAATGATCATCTAAATGCAATTACAATATTTTTAATTAAGTTTAAAATATTCCAATGTTTTTGATTAGCCATACATGATTTTCATAACTTTTTATTTATAAGATTGGTGTAATTGAAATTTTCAAATTTGAATATCCTTGAGTATAATAAAAAATTGTATATTTTTGAAAAAAGCCTTCTACACTTTTTTAAAACAAATTTCTATTTTTGGTAATTGAGAATTTTAGCGCCCACCTGAGATATATATTGAAATTTGTTCAGGTGGCTGCATAAACTCACAATTACCCATTTTTTAGTAGATGCATTTTATAATTTTTGATATTTTAATATGAATAATTTTTTTAGTAGGTTATGGTTCAAAAAGATTACAGTCTTGCTTTAGAACTGTATTTTTTACACATTGAAGTAAGTGAATTAATATAATTTAAAGTAATTTATCTACAAATAATTTTTAAAAAATTAAATGTTTTTATTTGTAAAGACTCACACGCACTGCTTTTTAACAAGGGCTTTTAGTTAAAATACACATTTATTGTTTTTGCATATGATCTTGTTTATTAAGAACCTCCAAAATTGGCCATTTTTAGTTAGTTTAAGAAACATCTATATGGAATATCTCTGTGTCCTTGTCAAAGTCTACTTCGTCATACCACGGAAAGTAAAAAATCAAATTTATGAAATACCATAACTTCTTGTAGTCTGTTTTAAGGAACTGATATTTAAAATTAGCAATCTTTTATAAAATTCATTTTATAAGATAGATTTAAACTTAGACTGAGGTTATTATAGTCAACTGTTTACCAAAAGTAAATATAAGTGTTTTTCTCTTTTTCTGCAGAAAAACGTCCAATCTTGGGCATTCTTTTGCAAAGAGTAAATGGCGTCCAAGGAATAATGGGCATTCTTTTTCAATCCATCTCCATCTAGAGTTATGTTTCTTTGTTAGTCAGTTAGTATAAATGGACGAGATTAAAATGAATTTTCAAAAATATTCTACATCTAATTGGGGGAGAGTGAAATTAAACAGTGTTTGTAAACATCAAGGAAATAACTAACTAAAAAAGAAGGCATGAAAGGAAAATACTCACAATATGTCATGACAGGACATACATTGACATTTAAAAATACATTGTTAGTAAAAATATAATTGGAGACTACATTCAGACTTTTTCTACAGCCCATGATATGTAAACTGAATACCTATAGTGTCTGTGCTTATAAACCTTCTTAAAACATACTAAGGATTCATATCTTAATGGTAGGTCAATGGACCAATAACCAGAAACTATTTACTAACTACTGTGGTATATGTCTGTTAATAATAAATTTAGCCCTTAGGATTATTCTAATTTAATTACAACATTTGAAGAATGGTTTAAAATGATAAAGTAGTGTGTCCTGTTTTAGGGTCAATGGTCATCAATGCTTGTCATTTGTGAGATGTACCTAACAAAGAGATTAGTGAATGATTTTAGTAAAGGCGGGTTCCGTATAAAATTTAATAATTAAGCATTAGATATGATGTATTATAAAAGTTCCATTTAAGCTCTCTATATATTAATATAATTTAGGTTAGTTACTGATCTCAAAACTTTTTTCCAGCACTATTGTTTAGTCTGAAAAAGTTAGTGTAGTAATGTCGTGTTAATTATCTTATCCTTCAAATATTTTCAAATACATAAATGTGATAAAACGCATTGTAAATTTCTTTCATTTAATAGTAAACAAGTATCCTATTATATTAGTTTTTTTCAAAAATTTAGTCAACACATTTTTAAATTTATTATTGTTCTATTTGTTTTGCTTGAACATGTTTTGGTGTTACATCATATAACAATAATAGATCTACTCATAACAAGCATAGATATAACAAACAAAACACCATATATTTTTCAACATTATACATGTGTAATGTATATGTAGGCCTATAACTAAGTAGCTCCATTTGGTCCCAGTAAAGAGTAGGTTAACTTCAGTTAAGTAACCCTGGCAATGCTAACCATATTTTCCCCCTACTTCCACTAGTAGAGGATCATTATATCGCCTTTCTGAGGAGGATTGGGTTTATGAGACCTATCTTACTTGGATACTCGGATAGCACTCACCTGGTGATAAAATGGCTAGGCATCTTCCTGCCTTTCCCATAAATTAAGTATTAATGGGAATCCTACTTGAGGTATATAACCAAGGGCGGAACAAGGATTTACCTCTGGGCAGTACACAATGGCCCCTTTATTTTATAAAAGATAAGAATGAACATTTATTTATTTATTTAATATAGGTTTGTTCTTTCAACAAATGTTTTATTATAACAGAAAACTATTAACAAATATCACAAAAAGTGTTCAAAAACATCTATAAAGTTACCAAAGATTAAACCTTTTGTCAATAACCATACCACCAACATCATACGGGCATATTAGAACACAATTACGATTTATAAAGCATATTATAAAATTACTGACAAATGTGAAAGTAATAGTCTGAATAGATTGTAATAGGACTTAATTATGATGATGATATGGTCATTGAAATGTTCAAAAGGGTTCGGTAACCTTATGGATTAGTTATTTTTAATTAATTCTTGTTACATTGGGATTATTGTAATATTGTCACTCTTCTCATTATATTGTATTTTGTGTATTATCCTTCAATGAAAGCCATGAATTCGCAAATATATCTATAGAAAACTAATAAGCAACTTGTAATCAAGAATAGAACAAAAATACTAAAAGGAAAGTTCGCAATATTTATTTACAATGCTATTTTCCGGTCTGTGTTGCAGCTTCTAACACTTCCTTTGTTTATTTTAATTTCGCACACAATCTGATTTTAGAAGTTGTTGCTGAAATTCAATAAATAACAGTGCAAATACCTTACCATTCTGTGATGGAAAGTTTTTCTAACTATAATTACATTATAAAAGGAAATTTCATTTTTGATAGTTATCTTTGTATTATAAATTCATTAATCACTTAAACAATAGTTTATGACTATCCGAACTTTGAATTTAGAAAATTTGTTAAAACTTACTGAGACAGAACGTTTTCGATCGCTATGTGCCGATCTTCATCAGTGTCTTCTGCTTGGAGATGTTTGGTCAAGCGGTGACGGTTTTAAAGGTAGGTTTTCAATAGTATCAAAGAGTATGTGTGATTTGTATTATGTTTGTTCATTTAATATGTTTGTGCTTCGTGTTTATGTGTGTCTGTAAATTTCATATTGTTCTAGTGTGTTGAGAAGTGGTCCTTTTTTGTTGATATGTAGGACTTCTAGGTTATGGTAAATGTCTGTGTATTTGTGTCTTGTATCTTTTAAGTGGTTGTAAAATGTTGGGTTTGTGTTCTGTTTGTGTTCTTCGACTCTTTGTTTAAAGCTGCAACCTGTTTGTCCAATGTAGAATTTGTTACATTCGTCGCAGTTCAGTTTGTATACGCCTGGTGCTTGTAGTTTATCCTTGTTGTTGGTGTTGTGTTGTATTTTGTATTGTAACTTGTTATTAGTTTTGTATGCTATTTTGTATCCTATTTTTTGAAATTTGCGGGCTATTTTGTTTGTTGTTTTGTTAAATTCATATTTAAAAGAGGTAGGTTTATGTAATGGTTTAAAAAATGAATATAGTTCTGTCTTTCCAAAGTTAGGTTTAAGACAAATGTGTTGAAACTGGATAGTATATTTAATAAATTTTATTTTCTACATGCTTTATAATTTTGTTTATGTCTCCTGACCTGTCGTCCCTCTCCCACATTGCGAGGGCGTTATTTACACAAATGTTAACAACTTATACTGTCACCATAGTTTGGTCCTGATAAAGGATACATGGGTAGATAGCGTAATATATTGATCGTTTATTTATGATGTCATCGATAGATGGAAACTAACTTTAGTTACCATTACTTGGAATATCGTTGATAATGTTAATTAAATAATAAAAGGTAATTTTGTTACTAAGGATAAAACGTATTTAATCTATGTCTCACCTAAAGTGTTGAAAGTAAGTTTCCAATAAAATAGCCTAGCAATATATGTGATTATTCTCATTTAGAATGAGTTTATTTTGTGTTATAGTATGTTTAGTCTATATATTGCATATTGCCTTATGTGTTATTAAAGCCCATCTTTTTAAATTCCTTCTATTAGCTCACACTCTTCTGACATATATCTTGTACAAATTTTCAATCGTTAATAAAATATGTTTTTATTTATCTAATCAAGTTCAAGTACATTTCTTTTAACCTATATTGGATGACAATTGTTGTTAATAAAGTTTTTTCAAATATTTATTCAATAATTAAGATCTGTTTAGTTTGTTGAAGTCTTTGGTTGTTATTGCTATTAAAAAGCTACATGTTTATAAATTGCAGTTTTTGTGTTGTACATCTTGAGGTTTTTAAATTACTACTTTTTGTATTACTTGGCATAAAAACCACTACTCACTAATATTTGTCAGCAAGCATGTTTCACACTAGATCAGTGCATCATTAAATGCTGTGAGTCACGGACAAAACTGATTAAACAATACACTGATCTATTGTGAAACGCGTCTGCCGAAAAATATCAGTAAGTAGTGGTTTTTTGGCCACGTTGATACTGAAGTATTAACATGTTTATTCTGAATAGGTAGTTTGATGTATTACAGGCCTTTATAAGTTTGATTATATGTGTTAGTTTCTTGTAGATTTTGAAGGAGTGTTTTTGAGTTGATGTTTTTGGTTATTATAAGGTTGAGAAAATATAAAAAATCAGGGCAGAAGACATTGATGAAGATCGATACATAGTGATCGAAAACGTTCTGGCTCAGTAAGTTTTAACAAATTTACAAAATTCAAAGTTTGTATCGTAAACTATTGTCTAAGTGATTAGTAACAAATCAGTCTAATTCAAGTTCTGTGTTGGAGGGAAGGTTAGAATCTATTTTATTTATATGAACCAGTTGATTTTACTGTTTACAATTATTGCCCCTGTACAATATGATGATGTAGTTGTTGTGTCAGTGTCAGAAAGTATTGTGTGTTTCGTGTTGTTTGAGAGGATCTGTGTTTCTTTAGAATATTCCACTAAGCTTCCTGTTATTACGTCATCTGATTGGGTGTAAAATTTAAAGTTGAAGAGAAAAATATTTTGCTCTTTGACGGATATAGACCTATCTATGATTTTGGTGATATTAGTATATGCTATTTTTTTTTGTATAGTTGAGGTCTTAGAATTTACTAAAACACTTGTAAATATTTACAAACCTGCCTATAGTATCACTTAATTATATTTGTTGAGGACAGATGTTTTGGGAGATGTGTCCCATTGTCAACTCAGACCGTAACTGATCTCAAGGTTTTTGTAGGTTAGGGAATTAGGGTGGGGTGGGATATTATATTGGTATGGGTGTACTTTGTGAGTATTATGTGTTCTGATGTTAAAACGTGTGTGAGTTATAATGTAATTGTGTACTGAGTATGTGTGTAGTGTGTAGTTTCAATACACAATTACATTACAACTCACACACATTTTTTGACATCATAACTCCTAACACACACAAAATACACCCACACCAACAAAATATCCCACCCCAACCCTAACCTACGTAAACCTTGAGATCAGATACGGTCTGAGTTGACAATTGGACACATCTCCCGAAACGGCCGTCCTCAACAAGCAAAGTAAGTGCTACTATAGGCAAGTTTAAACATTTAAAAGTGTTTAGTGATTACTGGTAGCTCACATGAAGATGGAATCAACTAATGAAAATCTTAGAAATAATAAGGATTCAATTAGAGTGACATGGTACGGCTATACAAATGTCTTCTTGACTTTTGTAGTCCATTACTTTCGGTGAATCTTATATAATAAGATTAATAATAATAATATTATATAATAATATATAAATGTGTTATGTCAAATATGGGTACTATTGTATTGTACATTTATGTCTTTTACTTTGTTTATGAGATCTGCTCTGTATTTTATAAATGTTTCTGTAATGCAATGAGTTAGTTGTCTGATTATTTTGTTTGTATTTTTGGTGACGGGAATGCTTACATTGTTAATTATTGTTAGAGCTTAGAGGGTAAAAAAACTTTGCTAATGTATTTTACATTTATAATTGACAATTGTAACATTAAAAAAATTAAATCATCCCTTAAAAATAAACAACTATTTAACTATTCAGCTAAGTGCTGATATCTTCATGAAGTTTCATCTGAATTTAAATTTCTTAAAACCAATAAGTTTTGCTTATAGATTAAATATTTGTACTGCCTGGTATTAGAGTTTTAAGTTCATAATGAAGACTATATCAATTAATATATACATAACCTTTACAAAATTAAGGATTAATACTACTAAAGTTTTGGAAAAAATGAGAAACAGAAAGTAATAATAAAAAAATGTCAGTATGAAATATATTTTCTCCTACGTAAATATTTGTCACAGTATTTTTTGTGTGTCAATTTTCATCTTTGATAATTTCAGTTGACCCATCGATATTTATTGTTTTTGTGTCTTGGGTTACAAATACAGTAATTATAAATATTGGAATTGATGACTGTACATAAAAAATATCCTCCGCATAAACTACTATACTAGCACTTACTATACACAGTACTATACTAGCGCTGAAGGCTGTGAATGTGACCGACAGATAGCAGTAGTGTACGGTACAGTCGCGTCGCCGGCCGGTCGGATTAATCTCACTTTTGCGAGAGTTAACAATATTTAAACAGAGATTATGTTTATAAACTTATATAAAACTGACACACTAATGTTGTATATAAATTTTCCATACTAATTTAAACAATTTACACATAATTTAGTTACTAAAGTAGGCACGCATTTGTAATTAAACATGTTTATAATTGGCACAAAACTACTAGCATAATTTCCAAACAAATAGGAATATATAGAAGTAAGTAGACTCTAAGCCTTGTACTTGCTTCGGCAGTACATATATTAAAATTGGAACGATACAGAGAAGATTAGCATGGCCCCTGCGCAAGGATGACACGCAAAATCGTGAAGCGTTCCACATTTTTTGGCGATTTTAATTTTCTACCTTGGTGAAATGAATTGCCCCAAAAGATATTTACTCTTTATAATATTATACCCTGTTTTATTTATTTTCTAATCGCTTTTGATGTAAAAATTTAGCATTATAATTCGTTAAGCATGAATTCAAGCGTTATTCAAAGTTAATAAATACCTAGTGATTTGTATGTCTTAATTTGCACTTTATAGGATGGTGAATAGACTGCAGCAAACTAGTTATTACTACATATTTTATTTTTAGCATAAATAAGCAATTATAAATAAAAACCACATTAAATCAATAATAAGTTAAATGTTATATTTAACTAATTACTATACATTAATAACCAGACATGGAAACAAGGTTTATACATTGCTATTTTTGATATCCCTTGACAAAAAACCAACACTTCAGGAGAGTTTTGTTCAATGCTGTGAGTTATGGACAAGATGGCAAAAATAAACAAATTTAAATAAAAACACTATAAAACAATAAATCAATGATAAAATACATTTATTATTTAACTAATTATTATACATTAATAACCAGACATGCAAACAAGGTTTATATATTAATACTTTTTGTATTAGTACAACCCTTGAACTACAGTCTTGTCCACAACTCACAACATTGAACAATGCACTCACCAAGTGTGAAATGCGTCTGCTGAAAAATATCAGTAAGTAGTGGTTTTTTTTGTCAATTGATACAAAAAATAGTAGTTTATAAAAAGACCTCAGGATGTACAACACAAAAATTGCAAGTTTGTACATTTGCTACTAATTTGACTTCTCTTCATCCTTTTAACCAGAATTTGTTGTGGTCTTCCACTTGCTGGCTCTCTGATGTACCAGATCTTCTAAGTCATTTTTTGCCCTTACTTATAAACCTATTCAGTTTTCTAACCTTTATTAGTTTTATGTCAACTCCTAATTTTTGTCCATATAATTATCTTCAAAGCTCCTTGTTCTAATCACCTTGAATTCATTAATTAAATTATAAATAGTTATTGCGTGTATATTTTTCAACTTACTTGCTGTCACATTTTGAAATAATAATTTCTTTGACCCGCTAATGCTGGCGATCGTTCAAGGTTGCTGGACGTATGATTTATGAGGGTAGAAGTGAGTTGGTTTAAGTGGGTTGTTTATTATAAAATGGAATACTGTGTTAGATTCGAAATGTGTGTGGTCATTTAAGATATGTTGTTTTTGTGTTGTGTGATGTTTGAATATTTCAAAATTTTCTCTAGTTGTTAGTTTTTTACTGTGGTTTAATATTTGGAGAATATTTAAATTAGTATGGCTGTTTATTTATGTGTATTGGGGAAGTTATGTGTATGTATTGTGGAGCTAGATTTTCGATTTATGTTATTGATTTGTTCTTTGAATCTTGTGTTATACAGCATGATCTACCTGTTTGGCCAATGTAGAATCTGGGGCAGTTGGCAAACTAGTAGATGATTTAAAACAAGATTTAAAGAACACATCATCAACATAAAAAACATAAATCCAAAATCCATCTTTGCAACACATATACATATATTTATGTCGAATGAGGCTATGGTGGAGTTGTTACACGTGTAAAAAACCTTTACACTAATGTGCCAATAGAACAAACACTGAACATACTAGAAAATATGCCCACAGCAAACAACACGCCACATAAACTCACACATGAAATAATCACACTCACCAATTTCATCACATCACAAAACTACTTCACATACCAACACAAATACTACACACAGAAAGATGGCCTCCCAATGGGTTCCCCTATCTCAGGCATCTTAGCAGAAATATTCCTACACCACATCGAACAACAATATATTCTACAGAACAATAACCTCACACATAAAATAATTTACTACCATAGATATGTAGATGGCATTTTAATATGATACAGCGGCAACAAACGGCAAATCAAATAACTACATAATTACATTAATACCATACACGAAACCTCACATTTACTCTCGGGTTAGAAGAAAACAATAGAATAAACTTTCTAGATCTTACTATCACCAAACACAACACTAGACATAATTTCAAAATATACAGAAAACCAACAACTACAGATATGGTCATACATAATAAATCTAATCACCCCACACAACACAAACACGCTGCTTTTAATCATATGTAACACCGTCTAATAAACATACCAATGCTACAGAAGACTACAACGAAGAACTTAATACCATAAAATACATCGCCCAACAAAACGGCTACCAATACATACTCATAGACAACATTCTCAGGAAAATAAAACATAAACACCATCAAACAGCCACTCAAACAAACCACACAAAAAATAACAAATACACATCCCTCACCTACCACAATAAAAACACACACAAAATAGCCTCCACATTCAAAAAACTCCATTAAAAAATATCCTACAAAACAACAAACACGCTAAGAAAACATATACAACCTTTTCAAAAAGGAACTGACATATACAAACTCTCAGGTATTTACAAATTAACTTGCAACGATTGTCCCAATAATTACATCGGTCAAACCGCGCAGATCACTCTACACACGCTTCGATGAACACATTACCCAAACAAAACAAACAAACCCTAAATCCAGCTACGCAAAACACCTAAATAACACCCAACATACACATACCGACATACACACTAATTTAAATATTCTACACACATTAAAACAGAGTAAAAAACTAACAACCTTAGAAAAATATGAAATCTACAAACACTACGCAACAGACAGGGAAAATATACCTAATGACCACACACACTTTGAAGCCAATAGTCTTTTCAAATACATCACACAAGACGCCGACACCTCACCTAATGTCATAAATCCAACCCTGTCATAAATCCAACCCTGTCATACCGTTTGTAAAGAGCCAAAAGCCGCTAGTAGAAGGTTAGTTTCGAAAAAGGAACGATCTTTTTGAAACGCGTCAGCAAGTAAACAATTACATATTCACTTGATTAAGTAGTGTAAAATTAGTATTATACATAAGGATTTTTACTACTAAAGTTTTGGAAAAAATGAGAAACAGAAAGTAATAATAAAAAAATGTCAGTATGAAATCTATTTTCTCCTACGTAAATATTTGTCACAGTATTTTTTGTGTGTCAATTTTTATATTTGATAATTTCAGTTGACCCATCGGTATTTATTGTTTTTGTGTCTTGGGTTACAAATACAGTAATTATAAATCTTGGAATTGATGACTACTATACTAGCACTTACTATACATAGTACTATACTAGCGCTGAAGGCTGTGAATGTGACCGACAGATAGCAGTAGTGTACGGTACAATCGCATCGCCGGCTGGTCGGGATAATGTCACTTTAGCGAGAGTTAACAATATTTAAACAAAAATTATGTTTATAAACTTGTATAAAACTGACACACTAATGTTGTATATACATTTTCCATACTAATTTAAACAATTTACACATAATTTAGTTACTAAAGTAGGCACGCATTTGTAATTAAACATGTTTATAATTGGCACAAAACTACTAGCATCATTTCCAAACAAATAGGAATATATAGAAGTAAGTAGATTCTAAGCCTTGTACTTGCTTCGGCAGTACATATATTAAAATTGGAACGATACAGAGAAGATTAGCATGGCCCCTGCGCAAGGATGACACGCAAAATCGTGAAGCGTTCCACATTTTTTGACCATTTTAATTTTCTACCTTGGTGAAATAAATTGCCCCAAAAGATATTTACTCTTTCTAAGATTATACCCTGTTTTATTTATTTTCCAATCGCTTTTGATGTAAAAATTTAGCATAATACTTAATTCGTTAAGCATGAATTCAAGCGTTATTCAAAGTTAATAAATACCTAGTGATTTGTATGTCTTAATTTGTACTTTATAGGATGGTGAATAGACTGCCGCAAACTAGTTATTACTACATATTTTATTTTTAGCATAAATAAGCAAATATAAATAAAAACACAATAAATCAATAATAAAATAAATGTTATATTTAACTAATTATTATACATTAATAACCAGACATGCAAACAAGGTTTATACATTACTATTTTTGATATCCCTCTGATGTACCAGACCTTCTAAGTAATATTTTACCTTTACTTATAAACCTATTCAGTTTTCTAACTTTATTAGTTTTATGTCAACTCCTAATTTTTGTCCATATAATTATCTTTAAAGCTCCTTGTTCTAATCATCTTGAGTTCATTAATTAAATTATAAATAGTTATTGTGTAACTGAGTGTATATTTTTCAACTTACTTGCTGTCACATTTTGAAATAATCATTTCTTTGACCCGCTAATGCTGGAGATCGTTCAAGGTTGCTGGGCGTATTATTTATGAGGGTAGAGGTGAGTTGGTTTAAGTGGGTTTTATTATTATAAAATGGAATACTGTGTTAGATTCGAAATGTGTGTGGTCATTTAAGATATGTTGTTTTTGTGTTGTGTGATGTTTGAATATTTCAAAATTTTTTCTAGTTGTTAGTTTTTTTCTTTGGTTTAATATTTGGAGAATATTTAAATTAGTATGGCTGTTTGTTTATGTGTGTTGGGGAAGTTATGCGTATGTGTTGCGGAGCTAGATTTTTGATTTATGCTATTGATTTGTTTTTTGAATCTTGTGTTATACAGTATGATCTACCTGTTTGGCCAATGTAGAATCTGGGGCAGTTGCCAAACTAGTAGATGATTTAAAACAAGATTTAAAGAGCACATCATCAACATAAAAAACATAAATCCAAAATCCAGCTTTGCAACACATATACAATATACTCAACACACATACAAAAACATCCGTAATAATTTAAATATTCTAAACATATTAAACCATAGTAAAAAACTAACCTCTACAGAAAAATTTGAAATGTTAAAACATCACACAACACAAAAACAACATACCTTAAACAACAGCTGACATTCCGAATCTAACACCTTATTTCATTATGAAGCAAACAACTTGCTTACTCGTAAACGTTCTTCCACCCTCATACATCATAAGCAACTTTGAGCGATTACCACCAGTAGCGGTTTGACTTCGTCAATAAAATGATTATTTTGAGAAGTGTCAGAAAGTAAATACAAAAATATCTACTCAGTTACACAATAATTACTCATAATTATCTTCAGTGTTTAGATATTGATTCTGTTTAATTTTTTCTATACATAGCCTCTCTTCTGATGTCTTGCAGATCCATTGGCATTCACTTTTCATTATTTCCTACTGCATTTGTATAGTTTGGTTGATTAAAGCCAACTGATTATAAACAAAAATTAAACCCCCTATAATTAGTTTTATTACTAATTTATTTTTTTAGCAATGGAAATAAAACTAATTATAGAGTTTAAAATTGTTGTCTATAATTAGTAACGATAAACCAAATTATTCCAATTATTATAGTTTTTATAATTTCTCTTAATTTGTCCTTACATCTTATCTCTAAACCTTATTCTGTCTTCTTATACCAATAATAAAATCAATTAATTAATTCATCTCACTTCTTACCAAAAATAACTTTCTTTTTCAAATTTATTGCTTTTAAGTTTTAATTTGTTTCTTAAGCCCTTACATCTTTTTTTTTGTTTGTTTCATGTATTGAGCCATTGCCATCATATTCATAATGCATACGACTTTATTTTCTTTATCTTCTTCTCCATTTTCTATTCTCTCTCCCAATTCTATCTTTCAATTTTCTGTATGGTTCAGATAGTTTGAATTTACGTTTTCATCTATATCTTTTGTTTTTAATCACTTAAACAATAGTTTATGACTATCTGAACTTTAAATTTTGTAAATTTGTTAAAACTTACTGAGGCAGAACATTTTCTATTGGTATGTGGCGATCTTCATCAGTAGCTTCTGCTTGGAGATGTCGGGTCAAGCGGTGACGGTTTTAAAGGAAGTTTTCGATAGATCAAAGAGTATGTGTGATTTGTATTGTGTTTGTTCGTTTAATATGTTTGTACTTTTTGTTTTTGTGTGTCTGTAAATTTCATATTGTTCTAGTGTGTTGAGATGTGGTCCTTTTTTGTTGATGTGTAGTGTTTCTAGGTTATGCTAAATGTCTGTGTGTTTGTGTATCGTTTCTTTTATGTGATTGTAAAATGTTGAGTTGGTGTTCTGTTTATGTTCCTTGACTCTTTGTTTAAAGCAGCGACCTGTTTGTCCATATAAACATATTAAACGAACAAACACAATACAAATCACACATACTCTTTGATACTATCGAAAATCTACCTTTAATAATCGTCACGGCTTCACCCGATATCTCCAAGCAGAAGACACTGATGTAGATCGCCACATAGCGATCAAAAACGTTCTGTCTCAGTAATTTTTAATAAATTTACAAAATTTAAAGTTCGGATAGTCATAAACTATTGTTTAAGTGACTAACTAATATCCACTGAACGTAATGAACAACAAAATTCAAGAAAACAGAATAGTAATTAATACCCAACCTTTTAAAAAATGCATGGTTTCCTGTTCATTTTTAAAAGTTCTTATTTTTAGACATAAATATACTACACAATTCAACACTACTATCACTCGACATAACAAATGTGTACACCAACATACCCATACCCGAAATGCTCAACAACCTGAAACCCAATTAATACAGAACAACATACCTAAAACCCACGTTACCGAAATCATAAACATCCTCCAAAGCATCACCAAACAAAACTATTTCACCCACAACTAGAACTTCTATTCACAACCAGATGGCCTACCCATGGGAAGTCCTATCAGTAGTGTACTAAGCGAAATTTTTCTACAACACATAGATAACACCAAGATACTCACAAACAATACACACGTACACAAAATTATTTACTGGCACAGATACGTCGATGATATCATAACACTATACAGAGGCAACTCCCGTCAATGTGAAAAACTCCTCACCTACACTAATAAAATACACCAAAAACTCCACTTCACTTCGGAAATTGAAACCAACCGATCCCTAAACTTCCTCAACCTAACCATAACGAAAAGCCACACACAAGAACACAGCTTCAACATTTACAGGAAACCCATAATGACAGACACACTTATCCACAACACCTCAAACCACCCTACCCAACACAAACACGCTGCCTTCAGATTCATGCTCCATAGACAGACTTAAAGAAGTCTCAACGACCATAGAAAACATAAACAAAGAACTAGACACAATTAAATATTTAGCATACACAAATGGATACAACGCCACAATAATAAGAACAAGAAACTATGGTATAAAATACAAAAAAACACTAAAATTAACAGACAGGGAAAACAAATACATCACATTACCATACATAAACAAAACAACAAATAAAATAGTCCGCAAATTTAAAAAAAAAAATAGGATACAAATTAATAACAAGTTACAATACAAAATACAACATGTCTCAGTAAGTTTTAACAAATTTACAAAATTTAAAGTTCGGATAGTCATAAACTATTGTTTAAGTGATTAATAAGATTTACTGAACGTAATGGACTACAAAATTTAAGAATCTTTTGTTTCTTCTTATGAGGCTTAGATATTCCTATCAATATCTCCTTGTATGAATACTCATTCTGTTATCACGTTTGTTGGATCATGTAGAAAGCCAACTATGAAAATTTTAATAAACATCTTGTGGCACTAGACAAGATTTTGTAACAGTAGACACAAAATTATCCAGCTTAAATTGTCGATATGCTTAGCTTACACTCATTAAAACGATTTTGAATGCCATGAAAAATTTTATTCCTAAAATGTCATCACATTTACAATATGTAACTGTTCCATGATAGAATAAAAAATGCCTAGATATCTTTCGTTTAAGATGAAGAACTTTAAACATATTCAACAAAAAAGCTAAATATTGAGAAGTAAAGAGTTTCTAGGCAAAGTAGTTAATACTCATGGACGCAGTACATTTGTACAATATTGAGAACAATCTATTTATTTAGTACAATGGTTCCCAACCTGGGGGCGATCGCCCAAGTGGCCTATTTAGATTATCAGGAGGGTATTGAATAGGTGGTGGGCAACTTGGGGTTGGTGAGTATTAAAAGGGGGTAAATTAAAATAGTACTGTGCAATAGAGCTTGTCGATAGAGATTGCCGAGTAGCAAGAGTCACTAGCTATTCTCAACCAGCAAATTACCCTTTTTTCCAGGACCACATCTCAACACATTAGAACAATATGAAATTTACAAAAACACAAAATACAAACAAATTAAGCGAACAAACTCAATACAAATCACACATACTCTTTGATACTATCAAAAACCTGCTTTTAAAACTGTCACCACTTAACCTAACAACAACTCCAAGCAGAACACTTGGACACTGATGAAGATCTCCAAGATCAGAGCGATCAAAAAGTTCTCTCTCAGTAAATTTTTACAAATTTACAAAATAAATTAAAGTTCAGATAGCCATAAACTAATGAACAAGTGATTAATTATTGGATTACAAAATTTAAAAAAAATTTGAATAATTTTTGACCTGCTTTTATTCCTATCTTATACCTCAGTTCCACCTCTGTGCTACTTGCCAACTAATCACTTCTTTTATCAGAAAATTTTGGCTAAACTTTCTATCTTTACACTAAGTTTGCCAAGTACGCCTACCAAGTTGTATTATTTCATATTTATCTTAAAATGTCAAGAAGAAAAACTAATGTCTATAAAACTTAATATAGTGTAAACAAACAAAACAAAGGCACGATAGATTATTATTTTATATCTGAACTAATGTATTTATTAAAATCCTACAAATATAATAATATTTTGCAAGTATGGACTATTGTAACAGATGATATGTGAAACTTTTTTTCTTCCACTTTCCGTTTAACAACCTTTGGGTTCACTCAAATATCTCAGACAATATGGCAACAGAAGCTCCATCTACCACTTGTTTTTTCGGTCTCCCATCCTGCTCTAATCTGCTCTTTTACCTTGTACTATATGATTGTAAAGCCAGACTGATGAAGTTATAAATGTTCAGCTTCATTCGTTCATAGAAGGTAGCAATCAGCACTTGATGTGTTTGAAGTGCTTTGGAGAATGTTTAGGAGTGGATGGCTATCTATTGTTAGTACAAAATACATATCAACTATTAAAAATATTTGAAATCTTGAATTTTGTAGTCCATTACGTTCGGTGAATCTTATTAATCACTTAAACAATAGTTTATGACTATCCGAACTTTATATTTAGTAAATTTGTTAAAACTTACTGAGACAGAACGTTTTCGATCGCTATGTTAAAAATAATTGTAGTCGTCTACTAAAGCAATACTTTACTAACTTCATCTCACCGCTCACCACTGATCCAGACATATCTAGACATATAGATTGTTCATAAGTTACAGTGTTTTTCCAGCTGAGATTTTGCTACTACTAGAGTTTAAACCACTTTATAGTCTGAAGGTTATAATGTACATCATAACACATTTTTAAGACCTTGTGTGCAATGGGATATCTACTATTTTGGAAATGTAATTTAAAAGCTCTTTTATTGTGTCTCTGGAGATAAAACATGTTTAATACACAGACTTCAAACATGAGTAGTGATTATATTTTGTAGTTGCAGTTTTTGGTCAAAGTGAATAACTGGAAACATAAAAGCTAATGAAGAAATTGAAAGAGCTACAGTTATGATATACACTTATATCACAGCATGTGATTTTCTATATAAGGTATAGAAAATTGCAGTTGGATGTAGTGTTTGATTCTGATGACTTAAAATCTGTATGTTTTTATCATACATTAATATAAAAGAGGTTAATAGGCAGTCCTAAGAGATGCAGTCATGACCATTAACCATATCATCACTTTTTTTTAAAATCTCAAAATATTTAACAAAAATATAGCTAAAATATTTAACCTAAAATTAGATTTCGAAAATTTGTTGTTGTTCATGATGAGCTGGTTGTTAATAATTTATTACAATTTGAAATTACGAGCGACCAGACATTCTGGTAATATAAGTTGTTAAAAAGTTAGATGAAAACATTACCTCCAAGTGTAAGTTATCAGTTGTAACAACTTATATTAATAGAATGTCTGGTTACACATAATTTCAAATTGTAATAAGTCAAAATGAGAGTTTTCCCATTTTATTAAAAAAAAAATAATATAGTATTTTACAAGAGTAGTCCAAAAAGTAAGGAACATTTTGTTATAACTGAATAAATACAAGATAGTAATATATAACTTTATTTCTAGCATAACAGTACCTTAATCTATTTTTTGATGTAGTCACCGTAAGCGTCAAGACACTTGTAGCCTGTAACAAGTTTTTCAATGTCAATGTTGGTGTAGCCACCAATGTTCAAAGCCACATCATTTGTTTTAATTTTTGTGTCTCAGCTGTTGTAGAATTTTAATGTAGGTTGCTGAGTTGATTGATTTCTCTTGGCAATCCATGAGGGTTAAATTATTTTGGTCCCCAAAATCCATTGGTATGACTTTTCTGGTTTTCAAATTCAGTATTTCATTGAGTTTTGAGGGAGTGTTTGAGTGATGCCATTCTTTAGATTGAAACTTTGTTTCCAGCATTTTGTATAAAACCCAAGTTCCATCTTCTGTAACAATGTGGTCGAGAAATTTGTCACAATGTTTGTAATATTCAGTAAAAATTTCAAAGGCTGCTCCCATCCATTCTGTCTTGTAGTAATCAGTCAACATTTTAGGCAACCATTGAGCACATATATTTTTTTTGTGTTCAAGGTCTCTGTCACCATTTCTTTTAGTAGAGACCTTGAGATTTGGGAATAATATACTCAAAGAGATATGTTGGTTTTATTCAAACATTCACTTTGAAATCATCTGTAATGAGCAATGCCCTGGTCTTGCAGATCCACTCAGGTCCTCATGTATAATGGTTCTCCCTTGAGACAACTCATACATTCCCCAATACTTGTTTAATTTGCCCATAAATATCGATTTATTTAAACCGTTTTTGAACATTTTTAATGTTTGTATTGTATATAAAAGATATTAATGCCATAAATATTTATGATGACAGAAAATTTTGTCCAATAAAAAATCAAATTATACTACGTACTTCATATTTAGTCAGGAATTCTATTGGATACATGTTTAAATATTCACAGAAAACAAAGCATGACAATAGTGTAACAAAACTTTACACACACTGAGGTAAGGGGTTGAGTAGCTGCCATGGTAGTTAGGGATCAGTGGAACTCGTGTTGAGCGAACGTTTTTTACTTTCTGGAATGCCTAAGTACATTTAATTAATATTCTTACTTTACCCAAAATGTTCAGACCTTTTATCACTTTTGAATCTTCTGTTACTAATATTTTACTTTCATTATTTCATAACTGCTTGGTTCTGAGTTTTGTATTATCCCATGATAAAAATTGTTATATTTAAAAATGTTCAGTTCAGTGGTAATTTCTTATACATGAATCGACATTCTTTAGTATTTCACAAAAAATGAAAACACACTGTATGAAGGTGCACATGGGGATGTGACACTTATATATAGCAAAAGGTTACAATGCAGTAGACATATCTAATGCAGAGAATTTAGGTAAAACATAAAAATATCCATAGTATAAAATTATATTAGTGCAAACATTTTATAACAGTACAATTACAATGTATAAATACTATGACACTCCATATTGCTAAAAAATTGGCATGGCAAAAGATTTAAATTGGACGGATAAGATCTTACTCCACTCATTCATGAGCATGTAATACGCTTATATTATTAACAAGAACTTCTTTAAATATCAATAATTTTGGTATTATAACTAATTTTGAGTATTTTTTAAAATATAAACATACTTGTTGTTTTATTTAATTAACATATTATTGGCATATATAATACAAACAATTAAAAAATGGGTTTAAATATATTATTAAAATACATAATTATTGTGTATATAACATAAAATTATGTGAATATAAATCTATTAATACGTCTTTCTTATATTATTTGTTAACATCATGTACTTCTACATATCAACAATATAAAAATATGAACAAAATATAACAATTCCTAAATATAAATCTTCGCACTTTTTTATACAAACTATCCTGTGTAAACATATTTTATTATTTTTTATTACAGAACAAACTCAGCTTGTATTATTTGTTTATATACACAATGTTAATTCAGAACATTAATACTCAATGTTTCTATTGACAAAATACATTTTAAATTAATCACTTTAACAATTTTAAATATTTTTTTCCAGTCCATGATGTTTAGCAAACCCATAAATCAAATGAATTGATGAACTATTCTTAAGATAAAATTTAAAAAATAATAGAAACAGACAACAGTTATACAAACATCATCTAAAACCTGGAAGTTTTTACATCAACAAAAAGGGACATAATAAACACACAAAAACCTCTTAACCACAAACTTTCTTTATTTTACCCTTATGCACATTTCAGTGACCAAGTAACCATCCTCAGAGGGATAACATACAAAGACTGATGTCAGTCTTTGTATGTTATCACTCTGAGGATGGTTACTTGGTCACTGAAATGTACATAAGGGTAAAATAAAGAAAGTTTGTGGTTAAGAGGTTTTTGTGTATTTATTATTAAATTCAACCACAGTATATTCCTAATAAATAGTAAAATGGGACATATCTGAACATACATAAGATTTATAAACATACCAGAACAGATAAATAATACGTTAAATTAAAAAAAAACTCAATCCAATCTAATGATTTTTTTAATAAAATTACTAAACACTTGCTTTTAAAATCGAAGCCAATAACTGAACATGATGGCCAACCTAGACACTGAAAATTATTGCCTAGTATAGTCGAAAAAGTTAAATACTTTATTATAAGTTTGAATAAATTGTATAATTTAATGTAATTAATAAGTTTTAATTTAATGTATGTAAAAAAGTCCTCTAAGTAAAAGTTGAAAGTAAAAGATAGACAAGAGCTCCTCTATTTTCAAGCATATTGAAGAGGTGAAATGTTGTAATCTCACAACTTGCTGGAGCTAGTATTTAACTAAAATGCTTGTAAATATGTTACTTTTGTTTATAGTAGTACTTACTTTTATAATTGCTGAAGACGGCCGTTTCAGGAGATGTGGCCCACTGTCAACTTGAGTTAGGTCTGAGTTGACAACAGGACACATCTCCCAAAACAGCCACCCTCAACAATTTTAAAAGTAAGTGCTACTATAGGCAAGTGTAACATACTTACAAGTGTTTTTAGCTAAAAACTAGTAGCTGATGTGAAGATGGAATCAACTAATATAATTTTAACTTAAATTTGTTTAAAACTTACTGAAATAAAGTGTTTTTACTGTGCTGAGCAATCGTCATCAGTGTTTAGGTTTGCAGTCAGTGTTTGTTTCAAAAAGTTAAATTTAACCACTAATGAATAAGGTAATATTTAATTTTGTAACATTTAATCTTTATTGATATTAATACAATTTACACCCTGTAGTACATCATAAACAATTGAAATTTAATATTGAATTATATAAGAAATAATTGTTTAAACATTGTTTTAATGTTATATTTAAAGTTGTGATGTAATAATAAACTAATAATTATGTTAAATAATTTCTATGAATGTATTTTGCATTATAAAATCAAACATAATTGAAATAATTTCCACGTGAAGATGGTATCAACAAATATGAAATAATTTATTTACAATTGCTTAGTTCTGTACACAAATTGTTCATCCAGCTACAAAATACACCTAATTATACAAAATTTTATAAAAGCATGGAAAAGAGTCATTAGGCCTACAGGTTTTACAAATTAGAAACACAAAAAACATTCTTAATTTCAGTTCAATTTTACAGTTCGATTTCAGTATTTTTGTTATTTCCTTTTCTCAGGTACAATAAACTAATGCGATATTTGATTATTTCTATAGAACCAATATAGAACAACTTACTTATTTTGATTATACAAAGGAAACACTTTAGGAAGCTATTTTGTAAACAATTGCAGTCATTCTCAGCAACTCCCAAACTCTTCAATCCATGCCTGGTATCGTGACACATCGTTTGAGCTGACACTTTTTTTACATCGATTTATTGCTTCTATGAAATCTGAACTTGTAACAGGCAAATCAACATCAGACTTTTTCATCTTTTTAATCTCAGCTGGAGAACGGCCACTAATTTTCCTTCTCATGCACATCATTGCAGCATCTCTGAAAAAAAGCACATAATAAAATTAGATGTTGTGCATCAATACCAGGCAGAGTATACGATTTTACTTAGAAATAAATAAAAATAATTTTAAGGGAATTTTTAAAATACAAGTTTAACAGTATGCTACAGTTCAATCAAACTTCACTGAACGCCTCATATCCAGAAAGCAACACTACACCAAACACAACATCTAGTCTACATATTCTACAAACACATAATAAAAATAGCCGACTCCACATAACCGAATATTAAGTAATATTAAAAAAATTGAAGCTACACCTAACAAACATACTCAACAGTTAATTACAATATAATACACACTTGTTTTTCACATCATAACCCCCAAAAAGTTCGTAAAAAGTATTAACAGTATTTACTAAAAGTAATTTTAGATTATTTATAGGAACTTTGGTCATTGACTCTATCCTACTCTTTTGGTTTTTATTTAACTAAATGTTTGTAGGTTTCTTTGAGCATTTTTATCTCTTTATTTGCCTATCTAATATTAATGATGTTATGTTTAAAGTTTTAAATGATTTTTTTTGTGGATTTATAAATCTCTTTCTTAACATAATTTAATCTTGATATCCTCTCCAACGACATTCAATTACTAGTAGCTTGAGTTAAAGATGGTAACATAAAATAAGGATACATTCACACGTACTTATTATACTGTATATATATATATATATATATATATATATATATATATATATATATATATATAATACGTTTTCTTGTTTAATAATTTAAAACAACACAGGTTATTCAAATACAAGAATATTTATTATTTTAAATCCAAAGCTTTTCGTTGGCAAACAGTACCAACATCATCAGGAATGAAAATTACAATAATGTAAGCTTAAGAACTTACAATCAATTGTAAGTAACCAATCAATTGAACTATTTCTAGTCAATGTTTAGTTCTAGGCCTATAGCTTACATTATTGTAATTTTCATTCCTGATGATGTTGGTACTGTTTGCCAACGAAAAGCTTTGGATTTAAAATAATAAATATTCTTGTATTTGAATAACCTGTGTTGTTTTAAATATATATATATATATGAAGTTAATATATTACTATTGTAAATACTTTTATCCACCACTAAGTGCAATACTTTTACCTTGTGTGATAGGCACCTTTCGGTCATTTGACCATTGTCGAATCACACGAGTGATTTGACAATGGTCAAATGACCGAAAGGTGCCTATCACACAAGGTAAAATTATTGCACTTAATGGTGGATAAAAGTATTTACAGTAGTAATATATTAACTCCATAAAGGCAGTGCAATGAAAAAATAATGGACAACGTAAAATATCAAGAATAAATATATATATATATATATATATATATATATATATATATATATATATATATATATATATATATATATATATGCTGATACGTATTCCTTCACGGATGGAAAAATATGATGAATAGTTACTATCTGGAGTACATCCGTTCATTCTGCAGTCCATAAATTCGAAGTTCCGACGTTTTGACGAGGTGAACCCAACAACAGTAGAAGAGCAAGTCTCTTTGAGGAAAGGAATGAGCAGAGTTATCTGTGCTCTTCACTCGCTCTTCAACTGTTGTTGGATTCACCTCGTCAATGCTAGATGAGATTCTAGCGAAACGTCGGAACTGCGATTATATGCACTGCAGAATGAACGGATATACTCCAGATAATAACAATTCATCATATATATATATATATATATATATATATATATATATATATATATATATATATATATATATATATATATATATATATATATATATAATGGATTATTGTAATTTTCATTCCTGATGATGTTGGTACTGTTTACCAACGAAAAGCTTTGAATATAAATAATAAATATTCTTGTATTTGAATAACCTATGTTGTTTTAATATATATATATATATATATATATATATATATATATATATATATACATATATATATATATAACACAGCATAAGGAAAACTAACAATGGAATTATCCCATAATCAGAATAGAATTAAAATTTTTTTAAATAACTAAATAATTTGCCAAAACAACTAATAAGAAAGTTTGAAAAATCCAAATCACATACACAAAATAACAATAAATGATACATAATTAAATTTATTATTATTAGATTTGAATTTATTTGTGCTAATATTATTCTTAACTAAATTTGATTACTGTTGATATACTTATGATTGACTGTTAACAGGTTTTGCTTGGTAGTTTAATAAACATAATAATAGCATAATATTAATAATTAACAAATTAGATTTATTGAAAAGATTAAATTTTATACATATACAGAGTTAATAAATAATACAAATTTCCCTACAGCTTAGCTATTATGGGAGCTTGTAGAGTCTCCCATAATTCGAACTTTGAATTTAGTAAATTTGTTAAAACTTACTGAGACAGAACGTTTTCGATTGCTATGTGCCGATCTTCATCAGTGTCTTCTGCTTGGAGATGTTGGGTCGAACGGTGACGGTTTTAAAGGTAGGTTTTCGATAGTATCAAAGAGTATGTGTGATTTGTATTGTGTTTGTTCGTTTAATATGTTTGTACTTTGTGTTTTTGTGTGTCTGTAGATTTCATATAGTTCTAGTGTGTTGACATGTGGTCCTTTTTTGTTGATGTGTAGGATTTGTAGGTTATGGTAAATGTCTGTGAATTTGTGTCCCGTATCTTTTATGTGGTTGTAAAATGTTGAGTTGGTGTTCTGTTTGTGTTCCTGTGCTCTTTGTTTAAAACTGCAACCTTTTGTCAAATGTAGAATTTGTTACATTCGTCACAGTTCAGTTTGTATACCCCTGGTGCTTTTAGTTTATCCTTGTTGTTGGTGTTGTGTTGTATTTTGTATTGTAACTTGTTATTAGTTTTGTATGCTATTTTGTATCCTATTTTTTGAAATTTGCAGGCTATTTTGTTTGTTGTTTTGTTTATGAATGGTAATGTGATGTATTTGTTTTCCCTGTCTGTAGTGTTAATTTTAGTGTTTTTTTTGTATTTTGTACCATAGTTTGTCTATTATTGTGGTGTTGTATCCATTTGTGTATGCTAAATATTTAATTGTGTCTAGTTCTTTATTTATGTTTTCTGTGGTCATTGGGACTTCTTCAAGTCTATGGAGCATGGATCTGAAGGCAGCGAGTTTGTGTTGGATAGGATGGTTTGAGGTGTTGTGGATAAGTGTGTCTGTTGTTATGGGTTTCCTGTAAATGTTAAAACTGTGTTTTTGTGTGTGGTGAAAACCTACTTTTAAAACTGTCACCGCTTGACCCAACATCTCCAAGCAGAAGACACTGATGAAGATCGGCACATAGCGATCGAAAACGTTCTATCTCAGTAAGTTTTAACAAATTTACTAAATTCAAAGTTCGGATAGTCATAAACTATTGTTTAAGTGATTAATAAGATTCACCGTGTAATGGACTATAAAATTCAAGAACAAATATATTCTCATATTCAGTTTAAAGATCTTATTGTTTTTAGACTGACACAAAATTTCATGTAGTCAATATAAAATAAATGAAAAAATAGTTCAGCGGATCAGCTTCGTCAATTAAATGATTGCTTAGAAGTGCGTCAGTAGGCTCAAAGGTTTTCATTCAGTTACGCAATAATTACTTATAATGAACAAATTGATTAAGATCTCACCCATTATGGCTACTGTCTATTGTTGGCTTGGTTTGGTAGGCATACCTTATCCATATTAATATATTTGACAATTTTTCCATCTTGCTTTGTTTATTTATATATTGGAGTCATAAATACAGTTTTACTTTTAAGTAGATGTTTAAACATCGGATTAGAGACTTGTACAGTGATTCTGGATAGGCTTTCAGTATCAGTCAGTCCTGGATAGGTGACCCTTAAAATTTACATTCTTGGTCAACTGAGTCTGATTTCATGAAAGATTTATGGCACTTAAAAGCATATAAAGGTTATAGTTCTTAGATATGCATTGTGAAAATATAATATATTTATATAAATTAATATGGTGGATGAAGATCGCCATGGAGTGATCAAAAACGTTCTGTCTCAGTAAGTTTTCACAAATTTACAAAATTTAAAGTTCGGATAGTCATAAAGTAATGTAAATGTGATCAAATAAATTATTTAAAAGTCTATTAATATGTGACCCTGACCCATAGTAGCACTTATGTTTTGTTTTTGAGGACAGTTTTTTCACAAGATGTATCATTATCAATTTAGAGTCTAGCTGACCTTTTGGCTGTTATAGATTAGGTTGGGGTGGGGTTTAGATATTGGGCACTTTTTTAGGAAGTTTTGGGGGGTATGATGTGAAAAGCATGTGTGCATTTTATGGTAAATGTGTATTGAAATGTTTGTATATTTCTTAATGTTCAGTTATTTGGAGTCAACCATTTTTATTATGTGTATGTTGAATTTGTAGACTAGATGTTATGTTTGGTGTAGTTGTGGTTTGTGGATATGAGGCGTTCTGTTAAGTTTAATTGAGTGCTATACTTTGCGAGTGCTTTCCTGTGTAAAATGATCTTCCTGTTTGGCTTATGAAGAAACTGGGGCATGAAATTAAAGTTAGTTTGTAAACACCAGTAAGGTGTAAATATCTATTTGTTATGTTGGGTTTAATTTGTTTAAAAAAAGATAGAAATTATTATAAATTTATGTAAAAATACGTATAAAAATTAATTTCGAGTTGTAGATAATACCAAAGTTGACCTCTATCATGCATAACTTTTTTGAAATTAGTAGACAAAATAAATTGAAATGCACAAAGACTAATAAAAGAGAAATATTGTCGACGATGACAGTGGTAGAGAGAATTCTGGAATTGTAGAGAAGGAAAATTAGTTTTTTCTTAGCTTTAACAGTCAAGTTCTTCCAACAATGAAATCAACGATCATTGTCAATATTATTGTCTTTAGCTGAGTTACAGCAATCCGTTTAGTTCTTTGTAAATTGTTAAAAGTATAAAAGTTACAAATGTATATAAGTAACGAAATCTTGTTGCTGTTTATGACGAACTGGTTGTTAATTACTTATTACACTTTTGCTATTACTTGCGACCAGACTTTTTGTTAACTAAAAGTTGTTAAATTGTTAACTTACACTTGGAGGAAACATTTTCCTCTTACGACTTCTTCACCCTCGTATTTTTGCCGCTAGGAATGCTGCAGTTGTTTTTTTTGAAAAATGACATCTTAAATGAACAAACACGGCATAGATCACACATACTCTTCGATCACATCACTTCTAACTTTCAAAAAATGGTACTGAGGAAGCACAATTGCAGCATTCCTAGCGGCAAAAATACGAGGCTGAAGAAGTCGTAAGACAAAAATGTTTCCTCCAAGTGTGAGTTAACAATTTAACAACTTTTAGTTTACAAAAAATCTGGTTGCAAGTAATAGCAAAAGTGTATATAAGTATATTAAATTGGTCAAATAGACATATGTTAGAATGCATTATTTTAAATCTGGCTATAACATCCTTACTATTTGCCCTTTTCTGGCAATATTCTGGTGGTTTAAACATCAATCACAGTCTGTATTTAGGCACTATAAACTAGAGTAGTAGCTCATTAGGAGAATCTAAATCAAAAGGTTTATTTCTAATTTTGTTTCAGGGTCTGTTAAGAGAATTAACAGATTTTAAAGTAATAATTATTTTACTTTTTCATAAAGTAAATGGGTTTGGAAATGTCAAAAGTACATTGTTCAACTGTGTGTAGCTGCATGTATAGTGGTTAAGTTGCCATGGCTGATCTGGCAACAACAAACAAATATCCAAGTTAACAGAATATAAAATAAAAAAAACACACACACACACACAGAATGTCAGGGAAAACAAAATATATTTATAATAATTTCCCTCATTATGAAAAAACATGTTACAAATATTTACAGATCCCAATAGACTGTGTACAACAAAAAACCGTAGGTATACACTGTATAAAAGCTTTTGGTATATAACACATTTTGGTCAAGAACTTCTTTTACTTTAGCTCTAAGACCCTTAAAATACAAAGTCAAGTATGTCCTTTGTTTTGCAATGATTCACCAAATTGTATTTTGCAAACATTTTCAAATATAGCCTGTTTTCCTCTTCCAGAAATCAATTTTAATGACTTGCCTTTATCAACCCTGACTTATACTTCATAATTTTAATGACCTGGTTTTATCAATCTTGACTAATACTTCATAATTTTAATGACTTGCCTTTATCAATCCTGACTAATACTTCATAATTTTAATGACTTGCCTTTATCAATCTTGACTAATACTTCATAATTTTAATGACTTGCCTTTATCAATCCTGACTAATACTTTATAATGTTAATGACTTGTCTTTATCAATCTTGACTAATACTTCATAATTTTAATGACTTGCCTTTATCAATCATGATTAATACTTCATAATTTTAATGACCTGCCTTTATCAATCCTGACTAATACTTCATAATTTTAATGACTTGCCTTTATCAATCCTGACTGATACTTTATAATTTTAATGACCTGCCTTTATCAATCCTGACTAATACTTACATAATTTTAATGACTTGCCTTTATCAATCCTGACTAATACTTACATAATTTTAATGACTTGCCTTTATCAATCCTGACTAATACTTTATAATGTTAATGACTTGTCTTTATCAATCTTGACTAATACTTCATAATTTTAATGACTTGCCTTTATCAATCCTGACTAATTCCTGATAATTTTAATGACTTGCCTTTATCAATCCTGACTAATACTTTATAATTTTAATGACTTGCCTTTATCAATCGTGACTAATTCCTGATAATTTTAATGACTTGCCTTTATCAATCCTGACTAATACTTTATAATTTTAATGACTTGCCTTTATCAATCGTGACTAATTCCTGATAATTTTAATGACTTGCCTTTATCAATCCTGACTAATACTTCATAATTTTAATCACTTGGCTTTATCAATCCTGACTAATACTTCAAATAATTTTTCCATTGCCGCAATAACATTTTATTTTGTCCCCAGTCATAGAACTACAAAAACTGGAACAAACTGAATTAAAAATACAAAAAAGACAAGCACTTAATTCTTACACAAACTATGTGTTGTCTATGTAGTTGCATGTCACGAGCCTTTTGCATGCTCAGCAGGCACTCATTGCCGTTCAGTATGGTACAATTATCTGATGGAATAAGCCATAGCTCTATAGAAGTACATTTGACAGTCTATAGGTATTTCCAGCTCAGCTGGCACCTGGCATTGACATGGTATTATAGGCGGGGTGGGTGGAGGTTAGGCAAAGACCATTCTGCAGACATTTCCGCTGACTCACAATGTTGAGCGCCCAAAGGATGACTAATAAGAGATACTGCAGTTGTAACAAATCTCAGACATTCCTAAAGACTCTCTAATAGCCAGTCGTACGCTTAGTTGTTCAGTAAAGTGTTTTTAACGTTTGACTGTAGGTTTTTAAAGTGGCAGAATTTAAATTCGAGCTAGGGATTGGAGGGAAAGTCTTAAACAGCAAAAGTAGGCAAGTAGTGACTAGTGTTTATAAATTTATGAGAGAAGAGTGTAAGAGTAGTGTGACAATACTGATGCAGAAGGCAAGAGAGCAGAGTATTTCTATTCACTATTTCACGAATTAACAAGGAAATAGATGCAAGTGTAGTAAGAGTAAGTGAAGATGACAACAAATCTTTTTTAACACCTCAAAAAAAACAAGACAAGACCAAAGCCCATTACGGGGTTAGACAATTTTGATGAATTTGTTGTTCGCAGAGTGGTGTACGAATTTTATGTAACAGAAAGAAGGCTGGTACAACGCAAAACTGTTGCAGAATGCATTAAGAAAAAACTCAATTTTAAAGGAAGATTTACCTGTTTAACAAACTTTTAATGGATGTAGACATCCATACATCACTTACAGCATTTGATATTTCATCTACTGGAGTGCTTTCACTAGGGTTGCAAGGATATTTGGCACAACCCTTATGACGACAAAAAATGTTTTTACTTAGGCTAGTACAGATAGGTTAAGTTCCAGCTGAGCTGGAAGTACCTATACTTAACTGTTCTGGGTTACCTGGAGATCCAAGTAAAAGGGGACCAACTTATTGATGTTACACTCTATTTCTGCAAATACAAATAAATAATAGATTATATTGCTGGATTCCTAAACATTTCATTTAGGCTTGCTTGAAAAGGTAATACATCTTTACTCTGAACACTGAATTCAAATACAAGAAAAAAGATGTACCAATAAACACCAATATTTTTTAACATTTCATCTCTCATTTTAAATAATGACATGATGTCTGTTTCAGGTAATCTTTAATTAGTTTCCTGAGGCAGTGAGCAAAATTGAAACTGATTCATATCTCCTCGAACACATCATAAGTGTAAGTACAAAGCATTGCGTATTAGAAAAGTGTTTATATTAAAAAAAGATTTATTTACTTTTCGTCAGTTCACTGGGATTTCAAGTGAAAATATAATTTTATCTCGTTCACTGGAGATGAATTTTCAGTTTCTCTAATGCTAGAGGTTACTTTAAAAAAAATATTCATTGTTTTTTCCTTACCAGTATTTATTTTAGTTGATCTACATAACAAAAATGGTTACAAAATGTTTTTGAACTTATTTACATGGCCTTTATGTGAATGGGTGTCGTGGCAAGGGCAAAATAAAACAACATAATTTCAAAATGTTAAATGAACATAATGTATTTTTTATAGTTAGTTATAACTGAATTTCTAAAATTATATTGCATGTATTCAGGACCGACACATGATGTATTTATTGAACAAATAAATATTTGATACAAAAACTTTATTTGCTAAGTTATCCCAAAATAAATATTTGGTAATCTGAATGGATGTCTCTTATGGGCACACATTAATACAGACAATGACGCAACCTGCCACCCAACTTGGCTAACGAACAACTGGACGTGGTCGGCTAGAAATTGTACAGTCCACGTTGTCCCTAGTTGCATAACTCATTGTGTTTAACCCTATTATGTTTACATGCACCTGTCAATTTGCTCACTGTGAGTTTGTGTTTAAACCTTTACAGATAGGTGTAATGTTAGGTAGCTGTATTGAGGATTGAATTTGGGGAGGGGGGAGGGTTGCTTAACAAAATCTTGTACAACAAACTGCACCATGGCTCTGCATATTTATTATTTTTAAATATGGTCTATTTTGTCATAATTGGCATATTTCCACCAGGGCAAACCATCATAATTTTTTTTATGGATTGCATTATCAGGAATGTTTTATTTATTCAATCGACAAAACACTAATTTTTATGTTAAAATAACTAATGACTAGCTAAACACTTAAATTTAAGTATACTCCTAATACAACCTTACAATTACAAGTATTACAATACAAACTTATATTGTATTCTAGTAATTCCGAGTATTTATTTACTCAAAATAGCTCAATATGTATGGAAAAACTAAAAAAAAAAATTTGTCAATGACTAATTCATGTTCTGCAAAAGATGTCACCGCAACAAGAATAAGTTATTGTTTCATAATAATATACATGAATAGGTTACATAAATTTTATTTTGTAGGAATATTTTTATATGAATATAAATTGAATATTAGGAGATAGTTTGTGAAATAGAAAACCCAACTATAGCATCCATGGTCTATCAATATATTTTGCAAATTTAAAATGCTGTTCTGTCATAGACAAAAAACATTCTTGATGTCTGAAACTGATTTTGTTTAATAATAAGAGATAAAAAAACAATGACCATTAGGAATTTTTGAAATAGTTAAACGTTTTACCAAGTAATTTGAAGGAGAGTTAAAAGCATAAAATAACAAAGTTTAAATAATTTCAGTCCATAAGTTCAATTCAGCAAGAAATATTTAAAAAAATTCAGAATTTACTCAGGGGATAGCTGTGGTAAAAAAAACTTTTCTGTTTCACGTTCACACTCTACAAACGTTTGAGTAGCAGAAAACTACCCATTTACCTTCTCACCCCATGTTGCCAGTTTTGAGGTAAATGTATTTCAACAGTAATGAACATATTAATCTGACATAACATAGCGACTTACCTACAAACATTAGTTATGTCAGAACCAGTGTAGCCTTCTAGCCTCTCCACAGTGGTCTTAACATTCACTCCAGGGTCCATTTTAATTCCATCCATAGATAGTTTTAACAAAGCTGCTCTTGTTTCACCTGAGAACAAAATTTAATTTTTCTATTTATTTCAAAAGAATTCATTCTTCTGTCAATCAAACAAAAATATAAGGGTTAATGTTTATTAAATAAATAAGATTTAAAACCTCATATAAAGGTTGCTTGCTCATTATACTATAAGTAGGTAATTATTGGGTAGCTAAGTGAATACTTAGTAAATTGTAAATGAAACGATTGTTTCGAAATGCATCAGCAAGTAAGTTCTAAAGTATTCACTTAGTTACACAATAATTATTGAACTTATACTTCTTATAAACTCAGTTTTACCAAAAAAACTTCCACATTAGTTGTTGTTGCTGTTGTTGTCGTGTGACAAGTGCAATAAAAACAGAAAAAAAGTGTTCAGAGAAAGGTAGAGAGAGCACAGTTACACGGGTCCAAAGGCGTGAAGCACTGCACTGGCCACATCTGCAGCTTTGTCCGTATAAAGGGTCTCCCTAAAACAGTTTAAGTCAATTTTAAATAGTGCTGCAATGATGGACGGGCAGTTGAAGAGGTGATCGGGATTAAGCTGTATTCCCGGGCAGTGCCTACATTCAGGGTATGCTCTTGATCCATCAGGCAAGATTTTCATGTCTTTGAGGTGCATTGTCCTCAGTCTGGCAATTGTTTTTGTTATTTCCCTGTCAAAGTTAAGCTCGGGAAGTGATGATTTTCTTCGGTTGTTATGGCAGAGCTTCTGTTTTGCAACGACATTGATGTCAGAAGATGTTGTAATCACGGGGGCTGGTTCGATGGTCCTCACTTCCTTGGCCAGAGAATCGGCCTCTTTGTTCCCTTTGATGTCGATGTGTGCCGGGATCCATTGAAGTGTACAAAGCTTCTTCTTTTCCTCTATTAAGGGGAGGAGGGTATTGAACTTTTGGGCAAGGTTTGTATTTCCTTTTTGGAGGGCCTGAAGAGCAGATCTGCAGTCCGTGAAGATTACTATGCCATCAGAGGGGTTGAGTGTTGTTCAAGTTAGGTAAATACTCAGAGCTTCTTTGATTGCGATGAGTTCGCTTGTGAAGTTGGAGGCGATTTTGCCTGCTGCAATTTTGTGTCTGGAAGTTGAGCCATCAGGGTAGGTTATAAAGATTCCGGATCCACCTCTATCACAGTCAGAATTCGAAGAGCCGTCGGTGTAAGTAGCGACCAAGTGTGGTTTTAAAATCTTGGCGATAGTTTCCATTCCTTTCCTCTTGATTTTTTTTTTGGAGCAGGGTTCGAGGAGATTCAAGTTTATATTCACAAAGGAGGGCGGTTTGACCGGGAACCTGGGTTCTTGAAAGATGTCAAGGCTCGTGTGCTGTAGGTTGATGTCCTGTCTGATGTTTTTGTCGTACTGGAGAGTAGAAGATCTTTTTAGCCTGGTTATTTCCGACCAGTTCCGAAAGGTGACTTTTGAGATATGTTGTTCATGATTGCGCCTGATCCTGTTTGTGAATTTCACTGTGGCGAATTTTCTTCGATTTTCCAATGGGGTTAGGCCACATTCAGTTTCAGCTTTTAAATTATTTGTAGATGAGACGGCTCCAATGATGGCTTCCACATTAGTCATTTAATATTAAAGCACTCAGTACTAAATAAATAAAGTTTTTTTTTATTAAAAGTAAAATACCGTATAAATTCTTCAAGTTATATATTATTAGCTAAAAACTCTTGTAAATAGGTTACACTTGCCTATAGTAGCACTTACTTTTATAATTGTCGAGGACGGCCGTTTCGGGAGTTGTGTCCCATTGTCAACTTAGACCGTAACTCAATGGGACAATGGACACATCTCCCGAAATGGTTGTCATCAACAATTTAAAAGTAAGTGCTACTAAAGACAAGTACAATATATTTACAAGTGTTTTTAGTAAAAACTAGTTGCTCACAAGAAGATGGAATCAATAAATTATAATTTCCACTTAGTTTTTTTAAATAATTACTTATGAAGTAATATACTGGTGATTATTGACTATTAAAAAGTGCTGTACCTTAGCAAAGTTCGTTTTACAAATTTACTTAAATTTTAAGTTTGTGTAAGTATTTAGATTACAAAGATTTTATCTTGAAAACCTTTTGCTTGAGTAATGATATTAAAATTAACTAATGAATCTTATTAATTAATAATATTAATAAACTAAACAATTATTTTATATTTTCTTCCATCTAATTTGAACTACTATTATATATGTTATTAAATATATATAAACATATCTAAAAACTTGCATTTAGTGTTATTTACTTTTTATATATTTAAATGTAGGTTAACGGGTTTATATTTAAAAAAATTTTTGCTTACAGAAATAAATGGCACTATTTTACATATTGTGTTTACTGTAACTGTACCTCATGTTATAGAAATTTGTTTATAGAAATTGATTTTTTATAAAATATCAAAGTTATCAATTTATTATATTCTTATTATCTTATAGTGTAGCTAGATTTATTGACAGAAACAATATACTTTGTATTAGTTGATTCCATCTTCACTTGAGCTGCTAGTTTTTACTGAAAACACTTGTAAATATGTCACACTTGTCTATAGTACCACTTACTTTTATAATTGTTGAGGATGGCGAGATGTGTCCCTTTGTCAACTCAGACTGTTGACTTAAAGTTTTTGTAGGTAGGGTGGGGGTAGGATATTAAGGTGGGGATGTAAGTGTATTTTGGTGAGTATAAGGAGTTATGTTTTCGAAAAGTATATGTGAGTTATAATGTAACTGGGTGTTGAGTATGTGTGTAGGGAGTGGTTTGAAATGTTTGTATATCTGATATTGTTCAGTTGTGTATCGTTGGTTATTTTTGTTTTGTTTGTGTAGAGTTTGTAGGTTAGATGGTATGTTTGTGTGGTCATGTTTTGTGGATATGAGATGTTCAGCGAAGTTTGATTGGGTGTTTTTTTTTGTTAGTGCTTTTATGTGTTCTTGGTAGTGTGTGTAAAATGACCTACCTTTCTGGCCTATGTAAAAACTGGTGCACAAACTGCAAATTAGTTTGTCAACCCCAGCAGAGATATATATGTCATTGTTTATCTTGTTGGGTTTAAATTGTTTGTAGAGGGTGTTGTGTGTGGAATAGGCTACTGTAATTGTACTTACGAAGTGTGTTGGTTAGTTTGTGGGTTTTGGGTGATCTGTATGGTATTGTTAAGTATTTAATGGGTTTGTCATTGTTAAGTACAGGATAACCTATCTTTCAGTAACTTACGTTATTTGTCATCTGCTTTTCGTATAACCTAGGATCAGCTGTTGTTCCATACCCACAACTCAGTTTTCACCGCTTATTCTATCTTCGATGCAGACTAATATCTAAGTTCTATCTGCAGCAATGAGCTATTTCTTCTGTGATCTGGCTCAGGTCTATAATAGTTTCGATCTAGTTACCCACTGTTGAACATTTCCGTTCCATTCTACGTCGTTCTTGTCCTTCTTGTCTCTCTGTGCAATGTGGTATGGCAACTTTTTCTAGTCAAATATTTAGCCAGTTGAATCGAGTCTATAATCGCTCTTACATGTTAAACCACATTGTGAATTAACTCCTTAAATATCTCTAAACGCTCTCAAATCTCGGTTAACAATTTTAAACATATTAAACTATTGTAAAATCGAGTTTCTTAACAGTGCTCAATTTCATAGGTTAAACCTCGTGTTTAGTAGCATTGCATAAGAACATTAATTCTTTTAACCGCTTGAATGGACAATCATTTTAATACTTAAAGACATTTCTATTGTTATAAGTGAAGTGAAGTTATTTTTCATCTCTGCAAGAATCCACACAGGCCTGTTGTGTCGATCGACTCCCTGCTTCAAGAACCACATGCAGTTAGATTGGTAAATGGCTTATCGTTAACTGTGACTCATGAAACTTTTGCTATATACTTTAATTATCTTTTGTGGTGCTAAATCTCAATTCAGTGTTGTTTTATCAGTCAAGCAGACCTTGTACTGCTATATAAATTATCAAGGCGGTCTTCCGGATTTAATTGTACAGCCTCCTTATGAATTAGACCTGCCCTCTGGTCTTGTTGGGAATTTCTATTTTTCTTTCTTAGTTTTTGCTACCGAAACTATACAGTCGTGTTGTGTATTTGTAGTTGGATTATTGAGTTTATTTTTTAGACGGTTGTATAGTTTGTCAATCATTGTTGTGTTATATCCATTGGTTTGTGCTATATATTTTATGGTGCTTAATTTTTGGTATTGTTCTTCTTTGACTAGTAGTGTTCTTGAAAGGAGATATATCATGGTGTTGTAATCAGGGTTAGTGAATGTGGTGTGGGTGGTTTGAAAAGTTTAATATACTTTGCTTCAGTATAGTGTATATAAAAATTGTGTGTGCTACTACCTAATTCTGATTATAAAAATTTAATAAAAAATTAAGTGTAAAAAATCTCTTTTCTTAAGAAACTCACTGTCTGGTAAAGGAATGTACACTCTTTTCTCAAATCTTCGCCTAAAAGCATCATCAATGTCCCATGGATGATTTGTTGCTGCCAGTACCATGATTGATTTATCTTCGTTATTGCTGGAAATTGCAGAAAATATTTTAAAATATTATAGTTTGACGAATGTTATAATAAAAGTGTTGCTTTATTCATAACTAATGCAAGTTACTGTTTAAGTAACATAATACTTTTACGTATTTTGAAGAGCAAATCTCTAACATTATAAAAAATGAATTAAATGTTAGAAATGAAAGAAACCTTTTAGTAATATAATAATGTCAGGGGGAAGCTGTAACCTAAGATTGATGAAAGACCAATGTGGTCTTATTAGTCATTTCATTTAATCTAAAATATCTCATGCTTTGCTTAATGGAAGTATCAAAATGAAACAAATTACTTACGATGAATTGTTTAGGCCATCCATTTGGATAAGGAGTTCCGCTTTAAAACGTCTTGATGCTTCGTGTTCTGATTCTGTGCCTCTTTGGTAACAAAGAGAGTCTACTTCATCTATGAAGATAGTACTAGGTGCGTAGAATCGAGCCTGAGGTCAATAAAATTCTAATAAGTTTATAAAGCATAAATAAATAAATAAAGGGATACACAAATAAATTCACTAAAACACTTGTAAATATTTAAATTTTGCATATAGTAGCAACTTACTTATATTTGTTGAGTACGGCCGTTGAGGATGATCTCAAGAAATATAAGTGGTACAATAGGCAAGTTGTAAATATTTACAAGTGTTTTAGTGAAAACTAGTAGCTTACTTGAAGATGGAATCAACAAATACAAATTAATTGTAACACATAGGGAGTATTCCATAATAGAAAATTTAAATGGTCATGTTTAATTTAGTACAAAAGTATTACCTAAGTTTAGAAAATGTGTTTTTAATTAACAAAATTGTATTTTTTATTTTTCCTTCCTTAAGTTTACCTACACTTAATTCAGATTAGGTAGTTACCACTTATGCTTTTTAATTAATCTTTTTCTCACATTTTCTTCAATCTTATTCAGTTTAGTAAAATCCTTATTTTGCTTTTTGCAGTCAATCTGTGTCTTTATCATGCTAATGGACATAAATAGACTGGACTGCCTGTAGTATTTAGTTCAGTTTGTATAAGCTAGTACGAAATGTGTTTGCTGAGGAATTAAGTTAGTGGTTTAGTCACATATTTAAACACGTATGAAACAGACATGTAGATTAGCTGTTGGACTTGTTTTTGCCAATGTTACCCTCCATATAAACTTTTAATTTAAGTTTATACTAAAAATAATTAACAACTTCCTTTATTTATATTTTTTATATTGAGTTGAACTTTAAATTCGAAACTGAGTCATTAATTAGTTTCAAAGGAAACTGTAAAATTTACACTTTTAGTATTAACTTGGCAAAAAAACTACTACTTACTGATATTTTTCTGCAGATGTGTTTTGCACTCGATCAGTGCAGTATTCAATGCTGCGGACAAGACTGTTGGTCAGGTGTGTTGTGTTGGTGTTCTGCGGTGCGTTTTTGTTCATAGAGTAGTTGTTAATTTGTGATCAAATATAGTATTTGATTGTGAGTGTGTCTTGTCATTCAGAATGTGTTGTGGATAGTATTTATGGTTTTTTTATACCTCGTAGTTTTCTGTTGTGTTGAGTTTGTTGCATTTTTTGATATAGTGTAGGATTTTTAGATTGGAGTCTATGTTAGTGCAAAAACTGCAAGTTTTAATTTCAAATTTTCAAATGCCATTTGATATAATGTATGAGTTTTCAAACATGTGTATGATGACATACAAGATCATTTCTTCAAATTCTTTTATTCTAATCTTTCATTGTAATAGTGAATAAAATTTATTCAACCGATTTTATTTGGAAATTTCTTACATAACATTTACTGAAAATCAATATATATATATATATTTTTTTTTTTGTTGTCATTCTTAGTATTGTAATTCTTGAGGATGTTGGTAATGTCAACCAACAAAAAGCTTTGAATGTATTATTCAATATATTATTCATGTAATTGTGTATATTATTTAATCTTAAAAAATATATATATATATATATATATATATATATATAGTAAGGTTAAAATTAACCTTACAGAGTTATATATAAAGTACCAATGAAACACATTATAAATTTATTTTTGTTTGTCTGTACGTTTAATTGTAAGGTCTAGGAAGTTGAGAGTTTTGTTGTTCTGTTTCGATGGTATATGTTAGTTTTGGGTGTATGGAATTAAAGTGTTTTAAAAATATGTGTGCTTGGCGTTTGTTACCTTTGTATAATGTTATGATGTCCTTGATGTATCTATATCAGTAAATAATGTTACCCGAGTATTTATTGTTGTGTAAAAAGTGGTTTTGTTCAATATGGTGTATGAATATTTCTGCTAAGTTGCTAGCTATGGGGGAATCCATAGGTAGGCCATCTTTTTAGTTGTAGAAAGTGTTATTGTAGATGAAGTAATTTTGAGAAGTGATTAATTTTTTAAGGTGGATGATTTTGTCAATGTGTGTATGTGGTGTGTTTGTGTCTATAGGCATGTTTTTGAGGATGTTGATGGTTTCTGGAATAGGGATGTTGGTATATCAATTTGATATATGGAAAGAGACTAAAGTAGAATTGTGTGGGATATTTTTTTTTTTTATTAGACTTTTGCTATTGCTTGCGGCCAGACTTTTTGTTAACCAAAAGTTGTTAAATTGTTAACTTATACCTGGAGGAAAAGTTTTCGTCTTATGACTTTTTCAGCCTCGTATTTTTTACAAAAAAAGCCTCGTAATAAATGAAAAAAACCCGGCACAGATCACACATACTCCTCAATCACATCACTTCTAACTTTCAAAAAATGGCACTGAGGAAGCACAACTGCAGCATTCCTAGCGGCAAAATTACGAGGCTGAAGAAGTCATAAGACGAAAACGTTTCCTCCAAGTGTAAGTTAACAATTTAACAACTTTTAGTTAACAAAAAGTCTGGTTGCAAGCAATAGCAAAAGTGTAATAAGAATTGACAACCAGCTCGTCATGAACAGCAACAAGATTTCGATATTTTTAAAATTTTTTCTATTAGATTTAGGCTATTTTTTATGCTACAATGATTATTAAATTTCATACAGTTTTGGATAGTTTTGTCGAGAAATTTAGCTAGAAGTTAAGAAGTTGTGTGGTTGAGTGGACGTATTGGGATGTCTGTTTTGTGAACTTTGGGCATGGCGTTAAGTTTAGGGGCTATTGATTTTATCTGTTTTAAGTGCTTTTTGGTGTAGGCTGGGATTATGAGTTTTGTACTGTCGATTGCTTCTTTAATTTGGGCATTGTATTTTGTTGTTGTTGTCAAAACTCTCTCAACTTCCTAGACCTTACACCTAAACATACAGACAAACAAATACATAAATTCAACATATACTGAAAACCCACCAGTACCATTCACATCTCTTCAAACCACCCACATCAACATAAACTAGCTGCTTACAACACCATGATATATCGCTTGCTTAAAACTCCATTAGACAAAGAAGAACAAAGCCAAGAGTTAAACACCATAAAACATATAGGACAAACTAACGGATACAACACAATAATGGTTGACAAATTATACAACTGCTTAGAAAAAAATCAACAACCCAAACACAATCACACAACACAACAATCATATAAAATACTTATCAATATCATACTGATCCAAAGCTTTGGATCGTATTGATATCCAAAGCTCACAATCTAACCAACACACTACGAAAATACAATTACAAAATAGCATACTCCACACACAACACTCTCAATAAACAATTTAAACCCAAGAACAAAATCAACAACATTTACAACGCCGCTGGAGTTCTGAGTTTACAAATTAACTTGTAGTTCGTGCCCCAGTTTTTACATAGGCCAGACAGGGAGGTCTTTCTACACTCGCTATCAAGAACATATAAACCCACTAACAAACAATAATTACCAATCAAACTTCACCGATCCTCTCAACTTCACAAAACATGTCTACATAGACACAACTTTTAACCTGCAAATTCTTCATAAACAAAACAGAAAGAACCAACGTTACACAACCGAACAATACGAAATATACAGATACTTCAAACTACACCATACACAAATACTCAATACACAATTACATTATAACTCATACACACTTTTAGATATCATAACTCCTAATACTCACACAGACACCCACACCACCATAATATCCCACCCCACAATAACACCCTAACCTACGAAAACCTTGAGATCAGTTACGGTCTGAGTTGACAATGGGACACATCTCCCGAAACGGCTGCCCTCAACAAATATAAGTAAGTGCTACTATAAGCAAGTTTGTAAATATTTAAAAATGTTTTAGTGAAAACTAGTAGCTCACGTGAAGATGTAATCACTAAATATAAAAAAAACATAATTTATCAAATTGCAATAGAAAATGGTTATAAATAGAAAACTGTTAACAAACTTAATCATAATATTTTTAATAAACAACATAATAATTTAATTTACAATAATAATAATAATAATAATACAATTTGGACTTCATTTTTATTTATAGGCAATGAAAGAAAAAATATCACTAAATTATTTAAAAATACAAATATCAAAATTGCATACAAAACTAATAATAAACATAATGAATAATAATAATAAAACAAATAATATGCATGAGAAAAGTCGTGTTTATAAATTAGAATGCGAAAGCTGTAATAAAACTTATATAGCTCAAACCAAGAAAAAATTAAAAAAATAGCTATAAAGAATGTTTGAATGCTTATAAAAATCCAGAAATATATAAATCAAATTTTGCAGATCATTGTATTACTAATAATAAGCACCAATTTCCAAATATTGAAAATATGAAACTTATAAAAGAAATTAATACAGGATTAAGAATGAATATATATGAAGCATTCTAAATATATAAATACAGTAATCATAACAAATTAATAAAAGAACAAATACAAATACATTCTAAATTTGATAAAATGTTACAGCAACAAAATAAACTTGGCAATTTATATTTAGCAACAATTCTATTTCTAATTTAACATGTTTTATATCTTGCATTATTGTATTATTCATTCCTGATGATGTTGGTACTCTTTATCAACGAAAAGCTTTGAATATAAATAATTAAATAATTCTTGTATTTGAATAGCCTTAGTTGTTTTTGATATATATATATATATATATATATATATATATATATATATATATATATATATATATATATATATATATATTCAAATTATATCTAATAAATACTATCTCATCTTTCTTCAAAACCATTTTTATGTACAGACAAACTCTAAACTGGAAAACAACAAAAAGTTACTGTTTAATCAGTCACAATGAAGACTAGTAACTGATCTTTCAAGTCTAATTATCATACAAATTCATTAAAAAACAAGTATTACTGGTTGCATTTTTAAATTATCATTTTTTAAATCTCTTATTTGACCTCCTTTCCAATATTCTTGTGATATTTTATTTTTTTGACACATGTGTAAAAGTATATTTCATTTTAAAACGTAAAAATTATACTAAATCTTTGATGCTATTATACAGATTATTTTTTTGAATACCAACCATTTCAAAGAGAAGCCTGACTAACTTTTCAGATTCTCCCCTATACTTTGATGTGAGAGTTGAGGATGAAACATTAAAGAACGTAGTCCCACACTCTGTAGCTACGGCTTTAGCCAGCATAGTTTTACCTGTACCCGGAGGACCAACCATAAGCACTCCTTTCCAAGGTCGGCGAATGCCCTAAATCATAAATATGTTCTTTTATATAAGTTATTAAATTATAACGTAAAAGATATTGCAATTATTTCAGGTACTAAATAGCAATTACTTTCCGTTTATAGATGTTAAATATATAGCATTTATTCAAGTTATAGAAAAACTGATAAAAGGAAGAGTTTTTAACTAGTTTGATGATTTTCATTAAAAATATTTGCTATGTATGTGAGGAACCAATAGTTTAAGGAATTTATTAGTAAATAGACAATTTTTAATATAAATGTATTCCCCCTTCACAAAACTATTCTGCTCAATTTCACTAACGTAATGCTACCATTGACTCTACCATGGAAGAGAGCATCTCTTAAATTTGTTAGAAGCCATGGGAATCTTCACGTGTATTATTTTCACCTGGGTGAAATGATGTTTCTCGAGCATCAAAATTAATTTAAAAAATAAAAAAGCTGGTAGAATAATAAAATTTATACAGTAATGGTAATCATAACTTTTTAAAAGTTGTTTGATGTAATCATCTTGAATTCACTGAATAAACTATATTTAAAAAGTACTTAACCAAGTGAATATGTAATGGCTTACTAGCTGGCGCGTTTCAAAACATTCGTTCCTTTTACGAAGCTAACCCTCTACTGGCGGCATCGGTTAGGTACAATGCCTGTAACAGGATGGATTTATGACTGAGGTATGGGGTGGGTTATTTTGGTTGTGTGTGATGTAGTGGAAAAGGCTGTTGGCTTCAAAATGTGTGTGATCATTTAATATGTTTTCTCTATCTCTTGTGTAGTGTTTGTATATCTCGTATTTTTCTAAGGTTGTTATTTTTTTATTTTGTTTTAATGTGTGGAGAACATTTAAATTAGTATGTATGTCTGTGTGTGTTGTGTGTTTTTTAGGTGTTTTGCATAGCTGGATTTTGGGTTTGTTCGTTTTCTTTGGTTAATGAGTTCTTCGAAGCGTGTATAGAATGACCTACTGGTTTGGCTGATGTAATAGCTTGGACAATCATTATAGTTTTCTAAATAAATGCATAAATTTCATCAAAACAGAACAAAAGAAATATTACAAATAAATAAAACCCCAATCCTCTACATTAAATGCTTAACTAAAATCCACAAAGAAAACACGCCCATCCGTCCACTAATCAATCACACACATTCACCATCACATAAGCTAGCCAAATATGTAGATAAACTTATCAGAGACAACATAAACTTTCACAATCACACATCAATACACAATAACATAGACCTCATTTAAAAAATTAAAGACATCCACATACCACACAACTCCACACAAGCAAAGGATCTCAATAGGATTTATTACAAACAGAAAGCAAGGCAAGGTACATTTTATGAACTGCATGGGTTTAAGAGGGAGAAGAAGAAAACTATTTAAAGTGTCTATGCTTTCTAATGATGTAATTTTGGGATATTAAGAAAAGGGCCGGTAAATGACAAAAAGAACAGAAAAGTGTAGAATTCAAAGTTTATTTAAAAAAAGGATTATTTTGTAAAAATTAGTAAAATGGAAACAGTACTGAAGGAGATTTAATGTATTAAACAATAAAGTAGTTTTGTTGTATAGAGAGCAAAGTGGATCACCACTGGTGAAAAAAGTTCACCATTTTAATATATTGTTATAAATAAAATTATGTAGGCTTTTATAATTCAATTACAGGTATTAAATGGACATTGGGAATCATGAACCCTAAGTATTATATTAATAAAATGATTTTATATGTTTTAATAAGTTATATCTGTAGTAAGTAACTTAGATTGAACATATAGAGAATATAGCCTAGAGATGGTAAAAAAAGGATACTGTCCAAAGAAAATTTGGAGTTTCGCCTTTGGTTTACAGCAATTGTTTGAGAAAAAGAGAGTAGTGAATAATTGAACCATGTAAAGTAACATAACCTCAAAAAGCTGTATTAAAAAAGAATGGAGAAACAAACTAAAATATAAGAGACAATTATTTTGTTAAAAATTGAACAAAACCAACAGGAAAAAACTATATTTTTAATACAAACACATTATTTTACCTTAAAATAATCAGGCATGAGCATCGGTAGGACCATAGCTTCCTGGAGAACAGACTTTGCTTCTTGTAGACCAGCAACTTTATTCCACTGTATATCGGGATTTCTTTGCAAAATGTCCTTCTCTAATATCTCCACCAAGTGCGATTCGAAGCCAGTAGGATTAAAAATTCTAACTTCAGGCCGTTCTTCATAGAACCTTTCATCTCCATCTCCAACTTCAGCAGCTGCTGCAAGTAGTTTTTTCACCATTGGTCGTAAATTAATTTTTCTTTCCTTTCGACTTGAGTCTACAGAGCGTGATTTTCGAACACTGCCTTCTTTCGAGTTCATACGGCTGCTGAAAGGACCATTGAAACTTTTAAACTGAATATTTTTTTAGCATAGAACATTTGTAAGGTGTGACTAGGATATATGAAAAAGGAGCACAAAGAACGAAAATACTCTTGATTTTGTAGTCAATTAGGTTTGGTGAAATTTAATTAAAAACTTTACATTAGTTTATGACTATGAATTTTTAGTCCACTAGGTTTAATAAAATTTAATTACAAAAACTCTTAAATCAACAACAACTCCAAGGGGACATTTACATTTAAACACTGATAAAGATCACTACGAGCAATGAAAATGTTATGTCTCAGTAAGTTTTTACAAATTTACAAAAAGTTAAAGTTCGAATATTCGGAAACTTATAAAATAAGAAAAAGATATTAAAATTTAAGTGGCTTGTTGTTATCATCTTGACTTCACGGATTAAACAATAATGAATGAATACATAAATCAGTGAATACTTAAGAGCTTACTAGCTGATGCATTTTGAAACAATCGTTTCTTTTACGAAGAAAGTAAAAGGTTAGCTTCGTAAAAGAAATGATTGTTGCAAAACGTGTCAAAAAGTAAGCTCCTAAGTAATTTTAAATATGTTACTATATTTAAAAAGTACTTAACTAAGTGAATACGTAATGGCTTACTTGCTGACCCGTTTCAAAACATTCGTTTTTTTATGAAGCTAACCCTCTACTGGCGGCATTGGTTAGGAACAAAGCCTGTAACGGGATGGATTTATGACTGCAGGATGGGGTGGGTTATTTTGGTTGTGTGTCATGTAATGGAAAAGGCTGTTGGCTTCAAAATGTGTGTGATCATTTAATATGTTTTCTTTATCTGTTGTGTAGTGTTTGTATACCTCGTATTTGTCTAAGGTTGTTAGTATTTTACTTTGTTTTAATGTGTAGAGAACATTTAAATTGGTATGTATATCCGTGTGTGGGTGTTGCGTAGCTGGATTTTGGGTTTGCTTGTTTTCTTTGGGCAATGTGTTCTTCGAAGCATGTATAGAATGACCTATCGGTTTGGCCGATGTAATAGCTGGGACAATCGTTAGATGTTAATTTGTAAATACCTGATAGTTTGTGTTTGTCAGTTTGTTTTTGAAAAGGTTGTATGTGCTGTCTTAAAATGTTTGTTGTTTTGTAGGATATTTGGTAATGGATATTTTTGAAAGTGGAAGCTATTTTGTGTGTGTTTTTGTTGTGGTAGGTGAGAGATATGTTTTTTAGGTGTTTTGCGTAGCTGTATTTTGGGTTTGTTTTTTTTTGGTAATGTGTCCTTTGAAACGTGCATAGAATGACCTACCGGTTTGGCCAATGTAATAGCTGGGACAATCGTTACATGTTATTTGTTAATACCTGATAGTTAGCTTTGTAAAAGGAACGAATGTTTTGAAATGCATCAGCAAGTAAGCCATTATTTATTCACTTAGTTAAGTGCTTTTTAAATATAGTTTATTCAGTGAATTTAAGATGATTACATCAAGCAACTTTAGTTATGTATTATTAAATTATATTTATACTCAGCACATAAAGTTTTTGATTTTACTACTGATGTCATCCATTCTATTACTTAACCCTGGAACACCTTACCTCCATAAAATGTATCTCTTAATAAACCATCATTCTTTCAACTACTTCAGATTTTCTTGAAAAAAATGTTTGAATAAATTTAATCAAAAATATAAAAATGTATCTATTATTAAAACCTTTGAGCCAGTAATACATTTTTTTGTTAGCCACCATAACTCAACATTTTGTCATATTGTTAAGTTTATAATTTTTAAACTATGACCTATGAATTTACCTAAAATTTTTTTATAATAATAATAAATAAAAATAATACCAATGAAAGCTACAGAGGTGTTCAAATAACAATAAATCAAAGTATTACGGTTCTAATTTTCTGAGTTATACAATTTGCAAAAAAATTATTTGATGCTCTATACATTGAGGATAAACATCTATGGCACAATCTTTTGGACACTTTTTTATAGCTTGTGATCACAAAAAAACATATTATACTCTTGTTTCTAATCAGCTCATTGGAAGATATAGAAGGTTTTTCTTATTAAATCCATAGTATAACAATTTGCTGTAAAGTCTTTCCTGTATAGCATTCGTACCTTTATTTTTTCCACCTAATTAAATTGTATCCATATCTGCAACTTTTATTATGAATTAACCTTGAGAGTGGCTTTTCATTTAACTTCATCAGTAAGATATACACATATTAAAAAAAATATCTGGTGACCTTGTTCTAAGCCTTGAACAACTGGCATCAGAATATGAATATATGATGACCTGTTGAGACAAAATTGTAGGTGAGGGAAAATGAGTATTTTCTCAAAAATAATGGGGTTTTCTTGGAATAGAATTTGTTGAATCAATTACCATTGGTAATATAGGGTTAATTTGTTTTAAAGTGTGTTAATTATTCAAAGCTTATGTAGTCTAAGTTATGTTTGTAATTAGTTTTTGAGCTATAAGCATGACAAATAACTGACATTAGTTTAAAAGATAGAAATATATTTATTACAATTTGAAATTACTTGCAACCAGACATTCTATTAATATAAGTTGTTAAATTGTTAACTTTCAATTGGAGGAAACGGGAGGCTGAAGAACGGGAACTTATACAGAGAGGCTGAAGAAGTCGTAATAAGAAAACGTTTCTTCCAATTATAAGTTAACAATTTAACAACTTATATTAATAGAATGTCTGGTCGGAAGTAATTTCAAATTGTAATAAGTTATTAACAACCAGCTCGTCATGAACAACAAAATTTCGAAAGATATACATTATCCGCAAGATAACTAGAAGAATATTAAAGTGTAGTTATAACAACAAAATACTAATCTCCAATTTACATCCCCTCTCTTTTATTCATCCCCTCTCACTCATCTGATAACCAGCAGTGACCATAATCCACTCCTAATTAGCTCAAAATGTATTTGTACTTACAGTCCATTCAACTCAGATGGCCAGACTTTCTGGCCTCTAATTTCTCTGTGTAAGCTCAGTAGCCATCTTGACCTCTGTGCATCACCAGTTTGGATTTTTTTTGTTAACTGCCAACTGAAATTGTACTCTTTAAATATTAAAGGGAATAAATGAAATTGTGTGAAAGTTTAGTTTATTGTCTTGGAGTGAAATATAACAAAATATGTCTGATAATAATAACAAAATTTAGAATTATTTATAGTTAAAATTAAAAGGACAAATCAAATTTATATATTATTATTAAAATAATGGTATTATATTATAGTAATTAAATCTTTTACAATAAATTAACGAACATGTGAGTAAAAAAAGCTGTACAGCTTTGAAAATTTATCAAATTAAGTTACAGAATTGGTTAAGGTTTTTTTCTATGAAAACACTTCTAGTTTGACCCACTTAGTATGTAGTACAAAATTCAGAGTTTGAAACCATATGCAAATTTATGCTATAATTAAATAATACTTAACTAAGGGAATACTTAAGAGCTTATTTGCTGACCCGTTTTGAAACAATTGTTCCTTTTACGAAGCAAAGCTCCCTTAAATGCGTCAGCAAGTAAGCCCTTACGCATTCACTTAGTTAAGTATTATTTAATTATAGTTTAATCAGTGAATTCAAGATGATTACAACAAGCAACAAATTTATAGATTAGACTTACAGAGTCAGTAGAGCAATTTTTTTAGCAAAACACTTGTTTGATTAACGTAATGTTTTGAAGAATGTAGCAACTTTGAAATAATACAAATTTGTTGATGACTTATGCAGGTTATTATAAAAATCTCATTCGGGTTTGATGTGCCTACAATTGGTGATCCATTAAATATACTGGCAGAAATCAATTTATTGCTACTCTCATTCTAGCAAATCGCATGTATCTTCTGGAACCTCAACATAGATTCTGACTGTAAGATGTGCAGAATTGTCTGATAGAGAAGGAACATACACTTTATCTTTAATGAATCTACAGAGAAAATAATCTGTATGTACCAGGTTGTGGGAGCAGGGTGGCCATGTAATTGGCCTTCCATACCGTCATAGGAACCGACCACTTAGGAAATCATGAACTTATTGTAAAAATGAGTTGATGCCCCATCTTGCTGTATTAAATATTCTCCATATTAGTTGATTCCATCTTCATGTGCGCTACTAATTTTTAACTAAAACTACTTGTAAAAATGTTACACTTGCCTATAATAGCACTTACTTTTATAATTGTTGAGGGCGGACGTTTCAAGAGATGTGTCCCACTGTCAACTCAGACCGTAACTCACCCTACACACATACTCATCACCTAATTACATTATAACTAACTTACACTTTTCGACATCTCAACTCCTAATACTCACCAAAATCCACCTACATCCCAACCCTAACCTACAAAAACCTTGAGGTTAGTTACGGTCTGAGTTGACAATGGGACACATCTCCCAAAACGGCCATCCTCAACAATTATAAAAGTAAGTGTTACTAAAGGCAAATGTGACATTTTACAAGTTTTTACCATCTCCTCCATCTTGTTATTCATCTATATCTCATTGAGGGATCAAACAAAATCTTAAATAAATGAAGGTATACAAGGCCATTGATATTTCTCTCCATGATGAAAAAGACTGTACACTTTAAATTTACAATTTACATAATGACACACAGCAATCGCTCTGCACCAGTAAAAGTAGCCATTTTACTGGTAATGCTGACAGTGTTTCAATTTGATACTAAACTACTACATGAGTCAAATAAGAAGTGTTTTGACACAAAATAACACCTCTACTGATTCTGTAACATAACGCAATAAATTTATATAAACTTTCAAACTTGTAAAGTCCTTTTTCGACACATTCTATTATAAATGAAATCTGAATGAAAGTTAGTTTATATTACAGTTAGTAGCATTTAAATTAATGGTGTATAACTCTTGAGACTAGATAGCAATTAACAGTGATTGAAACCAACAACAATATGGATGTAAATATATTATTTTGTCTCAATTCGCCTTCTATATCATTCGGATTACTTAAAATAAAAATTCTGTCATTCTATAATTCAAAAGATGCATTTCATTTCTGTATTCAACACCTTTTTTAACTCTGCTATATCCCATATTTCTAACAAAAAATGGCCACATATCTTTTATGTAGGTTAAATTAGAGTGATTTGTTCTAGCCATTCTTCTTCTTATTATGATGTTTAGACTTCTCTCTCGAATTTCTCTTACACCTTTTAAAAATGATGCATCCTCAAAAGCAGATGCATTTCACACTAGGTCAGTGCACTGTTCAATGCTGTGAGTCACAGACAAGACTGTTGCTCAGGTATGTTGTATTGGAGTGAGTCTGAGGTGTATTGGTGTTCTGTGGTGTGATATTGTTCATAGAGATGTTAATTATGTGTTCAAACACAGTACCGGTATTTGATTGTGAGTGTATTTTGTTTAGAATGTGTTGTGGATATGTTTTTGGTGTTTGTATATCTCGTAGTTTTCTGTTGTTTTTAGTTAGTTTTTTTAAAATTTAGTGAAGGATTTTTAGATTAGTGTCTACATTGGTGTATGTGTGTAGTGTGTTCTGTATGGGTATGGGGAAGTTTGATTTGGGTTGTGTATTTTTTATGTCTTTAATTGTTTGGTAAAGTTTCTCCCTGTTTGACCTAAGTAAAAGCTGCAGAGAGTCATTGCATGCTTGTATACTCCTGCCCTGCCTGGTTCGTTCTGGTCTGTTTTTGTACTGTGTAGGTGTTTTTTACTTGTGTTGGCTGTTTTAAATGCTACTTTGTATTTAAGTTTGAGGAGCAAGGAAGCTATTTTTGTGTGTGATATCTTGTCCGGATATGTTAATGCTATGTATTTTTGTGTTTGTGAGTTATTGTTGTGTTATGTGTGTGTTGTGTTTAGCGCATTATGTTGTCTATTAGGGCGTGTTTGTATCTGTTTCTATAGGCTATAGAAACGGATACAAACATAACTAGATAGACAACATAATAAATAAAATAAACTTTGTTCACCTGTAGTAACTTTTGTCTCTAGGTGCTGTGGTAGCATATTGGAAAGTCGCTTATCACATGTTTTTGCTATAGAAACACTCCCACTACAATGGTGGCAATGAGAACCTAGTGGCAAGTTTATATGACAACAAAATGATTACTGGTTTGGTTAATGACATTGTCATGTTCTTTCCCTACCCCAACTTTAGAGAAAAAGTTACTGGTAGTAGACAATAAGACCTCTGGGTTTATCATGCTCACTTCTAATAGCAGATTTTGTGTTTCTGGGATGTTAAGCTGGCCAGGGAAGCTTGATGAAAGATGTTCCTAAAAGTACCACTACACTTTCAATATTAAGCCATTTTAGGAGATGTGTCTTATTTTCAACTTTGATCAAAACAGGATGTAGCTCAAGTTTACTATGGGAACCAACAATACAGTTGAATTTGATATATTTCCCATGGGTAATGTGAATTTTATTTCAATATCAAAACAATTTTCTGTTCATTTAATAATCTTTAAAAATATTATTTTTTGAAACAATTTTTAATTAGTATTAAAAAAAATTGAACAATTGTGCTAATTTTGAAAGATTAAACACTTTTTAAACACAAAAGTAAATTACGTATACACGTTATAAAATTATTTTAAATTACACAAATAAAAAATATGGGAACCAAAATTGGAAACATTTACTAGGAGCTTTGGTTAATTATTGCTATTTTTCTACTTGATTATAAGTAGTACAAAAATGTAGTAGAGTAGTACACAACTTTTTACAAATATGGATTTTTCTATACTAATATACAAAATAAAATCTTTATTTAAAAATATTTGTGCAGTAATTTAAGTTTATTTTTAATACCATTTTTGTGTGTGAAATCTCAATGAAAGGAGAATTGTTAAATTGCAGGAGCTACACTAGCGCTGCAGTAGCTCGCTATGTGTACTCGGTTGTGTAGATATACTGCCGACAGATAGCAGCAGTAGCACAACTGCCCTTGCAACTGGAAGACAGCTTTCAATTTTGCGAGAGTTTACAATATTTAAGTAATATTATCATTCTAAATATGTTAAACCGAAACAAATAAATGCTACAGACAGATTCTAAGCCAAAATTACAATAATTTGAGTGCAATTTCAGTTGAATAAAGCAATCACATATTTGATTTTGAAAGTCCAATAACTACCTTAAACTCAAGTTATAAATTTTCAATCAAATAAGAATATATAGAAGTAAGTAGCTTTAATTCTTCGTACTTGCTTCGGCAGTACATATATTAAAATTGGAACGATACAGAGAAGATTAGCATGGCCCCTGCGCAAGGATGACACGCAAAATCGTGAAGCGTTCCACATTTTTTGGCAATTATCAAAAGTATATTTAATTGTTTGTCATTTGCAAATATTATGATTTATTATCTTGGTAATCATGCTTTTTTCATAAACTTTGTCTCATTCTATAAAAAGTAACATTTACTTCTTATAACACAACAATCACTTTGATTTCAACAGTTATTTAATTGTTTCTTTTTTTGCTGTCAATGTTATTAAGTAACATTTATTAACTTTCAAATTAGTAGTTTACAAAAATCAACAAAGTGTAGTTCTTTCACCTAATGGTAATGTTTAATTTTTCGTTTCTAAGTGCTCTATCGCTTCTTGTGTAACATCTGATTGAAAATAATAGTGGGCAGGACATCTCCCTGAGATAAATTAACATATTGTGATATGTTTAACAAACAGTTATTTGGTAATTTAAAAACATGTAAAATACTGGGATGTGTTAAAATTTTGGGAAATATTTTTAAATGTGTTAAATTGGGGAAGGGAGAAGAGGGAGGTTTTTTAGGGCTGAATGAGCAGGGACTATTATTATTTTGTGTGCTCCCATTGTTATTATTTTTGTCTCTTAGTTCTGAACCCAAACATTCATCCTTATTTACTTTTATGGACTACTGTCAGTTATCAGCTGTGGAAAATGTTTACTTGCAATCCAAGAGTACTGATTTGTCTAAATCTGAAATACTGTAATAATTATGTGTATTGTGTTCTAAAGGCATAATTTTTATCCAATAGCATACTTTGCATCAAATCAATTAGTATAGAGCGGTTAGTACACATTAATATGGTAAAATAGGTAGTACAGAAGCCAACCAGGCTGACCTTCAATTCATTCACTCCTGTAATGAAGCAATATGTTGCAAAGAGTATGTCACTTGGACTGAATTATTTGTTTAGTTTAGCCATGGATGCATTGTATCTTTTTACAATCTCTCTATTATTACCTCACCTCTTATAGTATAACCATTTTGCCCCATTTTGTTTCTTTAAGTGCCTTATTTTACACATATATATTTGAGTACATTTTTCCGCCTTTTCTAACATTACAATATTTTCCTTAGTGATGCGTTTCGGAATGACTCTATTTTCCAAACTTGAATACTACTCCGTATTTAAGGAATGAGTACTATTTAATTTTTGAAAATAAAGTCATTCCAAAACGCATCAAGAAATGAAAATATTATACTGTTAGGAGAGGGAGTAAAATACTCAAATATGTACAAACATTACAAACAGAGGTGAAGATGAGTATATAAGAAGTTTTACCTTATTTCACATTATTGGACTTTATGAAGTTTCTTTTTACATAAGTCATAAATATAATATGCTACAACATGGCGACATAGTAGTCGAATTTTTACCTATTTAATTCAATTATTGTCATTTGTTGATTCCATCTTCGCGTGAGCTACTAGTAATCACTTACACTTTTTAAAACTATAGGCAAGTTCAAACATTTTTTAAAAAGCGTAAGTCAATTATTGTTTTAATTAAGATTCTCTGACGGTTTAATATTTTATAAAATCTTTTATTAATAGGTATCTGATTGAAATAAACTTAAAATATTCAAAACCCAGTTTCAACACACCTTGAATTCTATATCTATACTATTAAATAAACTTCTAATGGTATCTGTGTGTGTGTGTGTGTGTGTGTGTGTGTGTGTAGTGCGTGTGTGTGAGTGTAGGTTACTTGATAGCATAAAAACTACTGTACCCATTGAGCTGAAATTTTACATGGACATTCTTATTGTCCCTGGTTAACACGTAGGCCTATTTTTATTTAGAAATTCCATCAGGGCACCCCCCACTGGCCTTGAAACCTCCCTTAACACTCAATTATCTATACTTGGCTTAATAGCTGATAGTAAATGTTTGTTGTTATTAATCTTACTAGGTTAATTATAGGGTGCATCTTACTTGAGTTACAATGAGTACATCTCCCACTTGACAATATGACATATCTCCTGAAACTGCTGTCCTCAAAAAATATAAGTAAGTGCTACTATAGGCAAGTTGTAAAATACTTACAAGAGTTTTAGTGAAAACTAGTAGCTCACATGAAGATGGAATTACAAATATTTAAATTGAAATTAAATTTCAGCATGACATATCTCAACCATATATACTCGTGGGTTTTTCCCTTTAACCGTTGGGATTATTAAACCTTATGTTGCTTGGGGAAGAAAGAACTTTGTACCTAGATCTTTGTTGCCAAGCTTCTCCCCAACTTTGTGTACAACTCTTTCTTTTATTCTGCTCTCCAATATCTCCTTTTTAATTTTATTTTCTTACCCTTGCCGTAGGGCATTCAGGAATCCCTTCTGGAGGAAGGTTTGATTTTTAACTTCCAGGAGAGCTCAAACTCCAAGACAAAATTTTAAAAATTAAATGCTATTTTACATTATTCTAGCACTTAAAATGAGACACAAAATAACAATATAAGTTTTTCTTGAATTTTGTAGTCCATTACGTTTGGTGTATAACACCAACTCAACATTTTACAATCACTTAAAAGAAACAGGATACAAATACACAGACTTTATCATAATTTAGAAATCCTACACATCAACAAAAAAGGGCCACATCTCAACACACTGGAACAATATGAAATTTACAGACACACAAAAACACAAAATACAAACATATTAAACGAACAAACACAATACAAATCACACATACTCTTTGATACTATCGAAAACCTACCTTTAAAACCGTCACCGCTTGACCCAACATCTCCAAGCAGAAGACACTGATGAAGATCGGCACATAGCGATCGAAAACGTTCTGTCTCAGTAAGTTTTAACAAATTTACTAAATATAAAGTTCGGATAGTCATAAAATATTGTTTAAGTGATTAATATAAGTTTATCAAATTTCTTCTTACTTCTTGCTCTTACAAAAAACTAACCTTGTCCTATTGATAGCTGGTAATGTCGGCTGAATTTCAGGATCTCTTCTGCGTAGCGATGCAACCCATCTATCAGATGTCGCATCTGGAGAAGTATTCGGTTGCTTGCTATGTCCATCACTGTTAACTTTAGAATGGTTATCTGAAAAATATTATCAAATAGTTTGAGAAACTAGGCATACTTTCACAATACATATTTAAGTGCAAGGTGAAATGCAGATATAAAGATGTAAAATTTTACAGCTGCAAATAAATTAAGAGTAATTAGGCATTGAAACAGGAGTACTTAAATGAAATTTGATATTTTTACACTTTTGGTATTAAATTGGCAAAAAAACCACTACTTACTGATATTTTTCAGCAGATATATTTTGCACACTAGGTCACGGACAAGACATTTGCTCAGGTGTGTTGTGTTGGTGAGTCTGTGGCGTGTTATTGTTCATAGTGTAGTTATTAATTATGTGTTCAAATATAGTATTTAATCGTGAGTGGGTTTTGTTGTTTAGAATGTGTTGAGGATAGTATTTGTGGTGTTTGTATATTTCGTAGTTTTCTGTTGTGTTTAGTTTGTTGCTTTTTTTAAATGTAGTTTAGGATTTTTAGATTGGTGTCTATGTTAGTGTGTGTATGTGTGTGTAGTGTATTTTGTATGTGTATGCCGAAATTTGATTTTGGTTGTGTCTTTTTTATGTTTTTTATGTGTTCATTGTATCTTGTGGTAAATGTTCTCCTTATTTATCCTATGTAAAAGCTAGGGCAGTTGTTGCGTGTAATCTTGTATACTCCTGCTCTGTTGTGTTTATTCTTATGTGTTTATGTACTGTGTAGGTGTTTTTTAACTGTGTTTGATGTTTTAAATGCTGCTTTGTAATTAAGTTTGGGTAATGAGGAAACTATTTTTCGTGTTGTCATGATATGTAAGTGTTATGTATTTTTGTGTGTTATTGTTTTTATGTTAACAATATGATGTCTTTCAAGGTGCGCTTGTATCCGTTTGGGTGTGTTTTTGAACTGTGTTACGCAAAAACTACAAGTTGATATTTTTATTCCAAATAAAAGATTATTGGTAGTGTGTGCAATTATCTGTCTATAATAAACATTAAATGGTTCTCTCCTACAATCAGGGAACAATTTTTAATATTTTGTCTATTTTTTACCATGCAAGAGTAGTTGAATATAATGCACTTGTACGTCTGAGAAGTTTGTAGATAAAATATATGTTTCCTTACTGTCAAGTACTAGTTATACTAAAAACTAATATAAATTAATATTTATAAATATAAAATGAATCTTAAGTCTTTTAATAAATGATCAGAATTCTGTGAAATAGCAAAGGACAATATATAACTAGTTATTGAATCTCACCTTCAATATTTCTGTTGACATTTTAACCATTTACAGTTTCCTTTTGGCCATTGTCAAGACTAAAACTTAATACAATGAACTTTTGTGTTGTAAAACTTATTGTATGAAGTCATAGTCTTGCAAATAGCAATAAAGAAACTGTAAATGTCAAGAGTTGACAGAAATATTGAATTAAATTAAGTAACTGGTTGTATTTTCCCTTCTGTTATTCATCAGGGCCCTAATTAATTGTCAATAACAATTGTTTAAGTCAAACAAATGTTGTATAAAAGTAGTCTAGAAAATATCCATCACTAAATTTTATATTTTCTCCCATTGGGCATAATTTAATAGCTTGGAGTAACTGTGGTGTAATTTTATTATAAATAAATAAAACCTCTTAACCACAAAAACCATTTATTTATGTCCTGATGTACATTTCGATTGCAAAGCAATCATCTTCAGATGATTAACTCTTGTAGTTATATTTGTTGATTCCATCTTCACGTGAGCTACTAGTTTCCACTAAACAATTATATATTTATAAACTTGCCTACAGTAGCACTTACTTATATTTGTTGAGGACGGCTGTTTCGGGAGATGTGTCCCATTGTCAACTCAGACTGTAACTCTGGATTGTGTTTTCAAGATCTAATATTAGAGTTTTGGTGAAATTTTGTTGGCTGTATTTGGGTGTTTTGTTTTAAGGCTTTATCTAATAAGTTTAATTCATTAACTGAAAATGTTGTGTTGGAAAGGTTTACAGTTCTGGGGTGAAAAAGGTGTGTTGTATTAGTAACCTGTGTTGGGTGTTGGACGTTTTTGAGTGTTGTTGGGTGTTGGGTTATGTATTTTTTTTGTTATGTACTAATTCAATTTTTTTTTCTGTAATTAGTGTGTTGGTTTAATTTACTACTTCTTGCAGTTCGATGTAGTTTCATTGTAAGCTGTTGGTTTAAGTTATAAGCAATTTTGTTGAGATCATTTTTTTGTTTGTATAAATGTTTTATAGTGTTTTTAATGTAGAATGTTTGACGCAGGTCTGACACATCTCCTGAAACGGCCGTCCTCAACAAATATAAGTAAGTGCTACTATAGGCAAGTTTATAAATATATATAATTGTTTAGTCTTGTAGTTAGTTTTGTAGAAATTTCCTTTGAAGATGATTGCTTTGCAATCGAAATGTACATCGAGTTTAATAATAAAGTTTTTGTGGATTAAGAGGTTTTATTTGATCATAATTTGATGAAAGTATATTACTCTACTGATAAATATTTTATAATGTGAAAACTGTTAAAGTTAGTCTGAATTAATTACAGTAAAGTTGAAATTAGAAAGGTATTTTACCAAGTGAGTCACTAAGATTGGTTATCACTTTTGCTAAATCAGGGACTAGAGAGTTTTATAACAAAAGGGATGATTGTGTCTCGGTGGATTTTTCACCACACTTTTATTCAGTTTTTCCTTCAATGTTTTTTTAAATGAGAGTTTTGAATTGTGATAGTGTACTACAGAAATCGTAATACCTGACTTAGTTGTCCTCACACTCTGTCAACTTCGAAATATTTTACAAATTCTTTCTAAATTTAATTTGATTATAAGGTTTGCCTTGGTAAACACCCCGTTTTCCTTTAGTGGCCGTGTATTTTTTAATATAAATCTACATTTACTTGTACAGTTACCTGTATGTGGTTGAGCCCTTGGATCAGGTTGTCGACTAGATTCATTAGAGTTATTTTTATTATTTCTTGAAGCTCGTTGAGTGTGTGGCCTGTGCGTTGTGGTGATTTTTGTGAATGCAAACGGAGAAAACGAGTCGAGGATGAGAGAATCCATCATTCTAGCTACCTGATGGAAGCCTCCATGACTAGCTGCTGAAGGGCTGGAAACAAAATTGTGTATATTAAGTACAAATATAAGCTATAATCATATTGGAGTTATTTTATCATCTCAATGAAATAAACTATTGCTTTAAATAACAATTTTGAACTAACTGGCTGTGCCTTATGGAAACTCCAAAACTCTCTACCTATGATGTTTATATGTTAACTGGATCCAAATGAAATCTTAAAATATATCATTAATATCCATTTTAGGTTCCCTCTCAATTTTAACTAGGATAATTTTTTTGTTGTATTTGTAAAACAAATTTTGAAAGCATTCATACTATCTTCAATTATGGTGACTTTAATTTTCCACCTAACCCATACTCATTCCTTAATGGTTATGGAGTATTAACAGTTTGTGCTATGAAGCTTTACCCTTTACTCATTTTTCCTTTGGTCTGGATATTCTCTTACAATTCGAATACTCATAATCCTCATTGTTCACAACAATACAGTAAAAGGAATAGAGTAATGAAATAATATGTTGCTTGTTGTAATCATCTTGATTAGATAGTACTATGATTAAATAATACTTAACTAAGTGAATACATAAGCCCTTATGTATTCACTTAGTTCAGTATAATTTAATTATATATATAATAGGATTATTTAATACGTAAAACAAATAATTTAAACTAAATAATAACAGTAATTTTCACCACTAGGCCATGTAGACACCTTCTTATGTTCTCAAAAGAAGTAAGTCAAAAAAATGTATTTGAACTTGAGTGGATGAATAAAAGGTATTTTAATTAACATTTGAACAATATATAGGCCTATAAATATATATAGGGAGAGTGAACTAATAGAAGGAATTGAAAATCAAGATTATTAATGTAATAAGTATAATTTGATTTCTAAATATCAATATTGTATTACTGTAGTACTAGGTCTAGTATTTCAATGATTAAGCCTATGTAAAACTAAGAGCTAACCTAGGAGATAAACTATAATGCAACTCACCGAAAAAACGGATCATTAAGAAATTCCTGGAAAACTGGACTTAGATTGAATATTGACATTGAAATGCCAGTGTACAAAATTATTATTATATTAATAAAACAAAATAATTTCAAGTTAACCAAATATAATCACGCTAAAACGAATTACAGCTGACTGCTGAATTTCTGAACAGTTAACCTACAAAACTGTCTCAGTTGCCACGACAACGGCTAACGTAAGCGGCATTCTATCCAATAAACGTGGGCATTGTTTTGTTTAATTCTATTAAATGATTTTCAATAGACGGGTTGGCTGATTTTAGGCTCTTATCATACAATATAACTTATACTATTGTTTTGTAGGTAATACTGGAGAAATATTTTCAAAGAAGCATGTAACAGCAATGTTTTCAAGGGAGATTAATTAACGTTTTATAAACGGGGTTCTTAATCTTTCAGGCTTTGCGTCTTCTTTATAACACTGAAACGAGGTCTCGCCCCTCCGATTCATGTTTGTTTAACAATTTCAATCTCAATATGAAACTTAAGCTGACAATTTTACATAAGATGATTTTATTTAACTTTTAATATAAATATTTACATAATATATAACCTATTACAATTTTTTCCGAGGTGTTGCCTTAAGTGAGCGTGGCCTACTTAACAAATGCTTCTCCCTTCACTCTTTCATTTCCAAACTATGAAATATATATTATACATGAAATATATGTATATATATATATATATATATATATATATGAAAATCGTGATATTTTACGTTGTCCATTAGTTTTCCGTTGCACTGACTTTATGAAGTTATTATTATTACTTGTAAATAATTTTTTCCACCACTAAGTGCAATAATTTTACCTTATGTGATGAGGCACATTTCGGTCACTTGACCATTGTCGAATCACTGAATTAACCTTCTCTATTTTTCTGGTGTGGATGTTCGGTCCGTGATGTTGGTACTTGTTGACGTCATATATGTTTCTTCTTGAGCCGCGTGTATGATGTTTTTGAATAGTACGTCGTGTGGATATGTTGTCTGTAGGTTCATTAAATTGTTGTGTATGTTTTTATAAATGTGGTGTTTTTCTAGTGAGTTTAGTTCTGTTGGGCTATTACTTATTTCAAGTATGGTTAGGTTATTTTCGTAATTTCGTATTTCATGTTTATGTGATATTAGGTGTGCTGCAACATTTGATGCTTTTGTATTTTTATTTTTGAATGCTCTGTAATGTTCTTCAAATCTTATTTTAAATGATCTGGTTGTTTTTCCTATGTAAAATGCGTTGAAGTCATTACATGTAATTTTGTAAATTCCTGATAGGTTATATATGATACATATTTATTACTGGAATATGAGTAGGGCTTGTATTGCCCTGCTATAAATGTCCGTAGGACTGAAGTAGGCCAAAAGATAACAAATTTAATAACGTCCAGTTTAAAAGTAATATTTTTTATTTTTTGTTTCAGTTAAGTAGAAACTGGATGAACAAGTGAATAAGGAAAAATAGAATACATAAAATTATTTCGAAAAGATTAGGGGTTAGTGCTTTGCGTGGCATGCGCGCACGTACACACAACAGACACACACACACACACACACACACACACACACACACACACACACACACACACACACACACACACACACACACACACACACACACACACACACACACACACACACACACACACACACACACACACACACACACACAACACACACACACACACACACACACACACACACACACACACACACACACACACACACACACACACACACACACACACACTTTTCATAAAACAAGGGAAAAATTGAGTAAAATCTATTTTTTTCTGTGATAGTTCTATAATAGAACCATAGGAGTTATATACTGTATAGAATAAAGAGTTAATTTCAAAGTACTAGCAGTTAGAGGTTTAAACAAGGCAGTATTCTTGTAAGGTAAGGAATCGTTATTCTAAGATTGAAGAAATTGGGCCATCCTAAGTGGTGGCGTGTTTGAGGACATTGAGTGAGCACGCAGACCTAGTGGCCGGGAGTAACTCATTTACATCTAATTCTGTGTTCCCAATACATTACACATTCATGGTAGTTATCAGATACAATGTTATGGTAATGGATGATATGCTAGCAGACTTCATTCAAAACGGGTTTATTTACGTTTGGATTCAGGAAGAACTTAAAATGAAATCTTTCAAATGTAATCAGCAAACGGCTATGGAAGCGAGAGTATTGTCCATTGCGTATTTACCTCAAACAGTTTAACCCCGCCTTTCCTCACAGATAATTGTTTCTGTTATACCTCAACTCTAATGGAAAATGTCTAGGCCTTTAAAATGCTGGGCTATAGATGTGACCTACGTTCTTAGTAGAATTATTCTTCATTGGTTCTCAGGAGTTTTGTTAAATAATAGAAAATATGTTGTGAAAAAAAGAACAAGTAATATAAAGAAAAAACTTGTTCAGCCAATTCCTACTTTAGTCAACAAAGAAAATTTTTATGTTAGTTACTTTTTATTAAATAATTACAAATCATATAAATAAATTAGCATAACCTATGCGTTAAAACAGCTGTTCTACCACATAACCTATAAAATAAAATCATCTGTTGTATGAAATTATGTTATCACGTATTTTAAGCCAAATGGGACGAAATAACTATATTGCATACCTTGCTCCTTTTGTAAAAAGTTTTTCTCTCATATAAAAATAAAATTAATTCGTTAACTTTAATTAATGAATTATTATTTGAAAAAAAACTGTATTAATATCAAGTGTCATCCACTACAAATTAAAAAAAAATTTATTTGAACTTTATTGGACGAATAAAAAGTATTTGATTGCCGATTGAAAATTTGAAAAGGATAAATAAATTTTTTCTGTTACTAGTATTAATATTATTGTTTTAAATTAATTTGGGTCACTTCTTGCAATGCTTCAATTCTAAAATTATCTTTAAATTTACTGTAGCCAACTAAAGCTTCTAAATGTTGTAGGGACTGCTGACGGGGGAGTAACGATGCGTTGCTATTGGATGTCACTTCCTCGCTATAGGAATGCTCGCGATAGTCGGGTTAGCTGTAGTGGGGCAACCGTTTCGCTTTAAATACCTTCAGACCTAAAGTTCTTTTACACTCATTAACCTATTTTGGTGTTCCTTTAACATTTTTAGAATTCGGTCGGAGAGTAAGGGTATGGTAGTAAATCAAGAACTGTAAAAGTAGTCCTCAAATTTTGTATTTCATACAATTTTAATTTTCAGTCTGCTGTAACAACTTAGTCAATTCTCTTAATCAATTTTTTATGCTTTTATTGCGTTCAGTTTTCAAAAGATTAGAAATATTCTTGTTAGGGTGTAAATTGACTCCTCTCTGAGATCCTAGGAGACTAGGTATAATTCAGGCAATAGACCCTACCAGGTAATGTTTGATCTCTTACTCTCTCAGTGTTAGAAGAACTTCCTATCGACACATATTATACAATTAATACTCTTGTTATATTTAACTTTCCATACCCTTTATGTGAGCAAGGCTGGGTGGTGATAGTAGGATCAGTCCAGATATTTGGGTAGCAGGTAGAGATTCTTCCTTCAGTCATTGTGACTTTCCGAAGCCCATAACGTTTTCCTATTCCAGGAGAAATTATTTCCTTTCCTTAGTCTAGAAATAAATTTACCTTTTTTATCATTTTTTTTAAAAGTATGTAAGAGGTAGAAAAACATTTATGACCTCTATACAGAGTAGATCTGTGTCCGGTAAGTTTGGGCAACTTTCCGAAGCACATGACTTTCTCCTATTTCTAGAGAAAATTATGCCCTTTCCTTAGTCTAGAAATAAATTTACTTTCTTATCTCTTTTTCCAAACGTATATAAGAGGTAGAAAACTATTTACGTCCTCGATAGAGAGTAGGTCTGTTTCCAGGAAGTCAGGGTGATTTTCCGAGGCCCATGACTTTCTCCTATTTGTAGGGGAAATTATGTTCTTTCCTTAGTATAGAAAAAAATTTACTTTTTTATGTTACTTTTTTAAAAGAATGCAAGAGGTGGAAAAATATTTACAACCCCGATAGAGAGTAGGTCTGTTTCGGGTACGTCAGGGTGACTTTCCGAAGCACATAACTTTCGCATATTTCCAGGGAAAATTATGTCCTTTCCATAGTCAAGAAACCAATTTACTTTTTTATTACTTTTTTAAAAGTATGTAAGACGTAGAAAATTATTTACAACCCCGATAGAGAGTAGGTCTGTTTCCAGGAAGTCAGGGTGATTTTCCGAGGCCCATGACTTTCTCCTATTTGTAGGGGAAATTATGTTTTTCCATAGTCAAGAAACCAATTTACTTTTTTATTACTTTTTTAAAAGTATGTAAGACGTAGACAATTATTTACAACCCCGATAGAGAGTACGTCTGTTTCCAGGAAGTCAGGGTGATTTTCCGAGGCCCATGACTTTCTCCTATTTGTAGGGGAAATTATGTTCTTTCCATAGTCAAGAAACCAATTAATTTTTTTATTACTTTTTTAAAAGTATGTAAGAGGTAGAAAAATATTTACAACCCCGATAGAGAGTACGTCTGTTTCCAGGAAGTCAGGGTGATTTTCCGAAGCCCATAACTGTTTCATATTTGTAGGGGAAATTATGTCTTTTCCTTAGTCTAGAAAAAAAAACTTTTTTTTATCACTTTTTTTAAAAGTATGTAAGAGGTAGAAAACATTTATGACCTTGATAGAGAGTAGGTCGGTTTCCAGGAAGTCAGGGGGACTTTCCGAAGCTCATGACTTTCTCCTATTTCCAGGGGAAATGTATCCTTTTCTTAGTTTCTAGAAATATATTTACCATTTTTTATCAAGACTCTCTAACCTGTAGATTATTTATAACTCCGAAAGAGAATATGCCTACTGAGATAGTTATAACTTTTTAAAATCCGGTTCGAGCGGGATTTATGTCTCTAGTCTAATCCTAACTATATTCACAATCCTTTCCATCCTTCAGCAAATCCTTTTATTGCAAGATGGCAATATCCAACTGACTCATTGTCATCATCCCTCCTAATCCCTTAGGTTACAAGGTACGCAATCCTGCACACGTGATGCCGTATCCCTACTTTATCCTTTACCCGAAATTATACAGCCCTACTGGTTAATCGTCTTAAAACTACAAAGAAACTTTATAAACGGGAAATGTAGACCAACTCGAACCATGCGCCCCTCTTTACAGAAGAATATGTCCCTCGTAGGCCTAACTGTAGCGTAATTATCTATTTCCCTCCCATCGACGTATCACGCGATAACATAACGTACGCTCTACCACCTCGAACATTGGCATAAGGAATGCATGTTTCGCTATACGATATGCTAAAGCCCTGGGAAGCCTAATGTGCGTGTTGCCTATGCTACGCGTGATTGCTGCCGGACAGTCGCGGACATTGAACTGCAAACAATCGATATCTCATGTCAGTCAATTAGTATAACTATCGAAAATCAAACAAACTAACATTAAAGCGTCTACAGGTGTACTTATAGAGATATCTTCAGGGTGGAAATAAAATCAAGCGTTTGATACATATTTGTGTATTTAGGTTTAAAGACATCACTCGAAGCTTTAGCCAATTTTTATCTTTATCAGTCTTGCTTTAGTGGCAAACAAATGACTTGTTCATGGCAATACCAATAATACTCGTATAAATTATCTAAAGGCTTCAAAAAATTGAAATAATAACTTCTTGTTGAAGAAATGTTTGTTTTCAATGTACACACACACACACACACACACACACACACACACACACACACACACACACACACACACACACACACACACACACACACACACACACACACACACACACACACACACACACACACACACACACACACACACACACACACACACACACACACACACACACACACACACACACACACACACACACACACACACACACACACACACACACACACACACACACACACACACACACACACACACACACACACACACACACACACACACACACACACACACACACACACACACACACACACACACACACACACACACACACACACACACACACACACACACACACACACACACACACACACACACACACACACACACACACACACACACACACACACACACACACACACACACACACACACGTACACACACACACACACACACACACACACACACACACACACACACACACACACACACACACACACACACACTCAAATACGCAGAAAAATCCTACATGAAGTCTATACTAGCGTTGACCTTGAGTAAATCGCCAGTCTGTCGTAGTATGTGGCGTCCGCACAATAGGAGGTACTGTATTTTGTTGTGTTATTTAATTTTTACAAGACTAAATCAAAAATTTCAGTTTAACGTGTTTACCGTAATAATTTTGGGTCTAAACTACCAGTACCAAATAGCCAGTTTGTAAAAACCGGGTTTCCGTGGACGAGGAAAGGTCCGGCGCTGGAGAAGCAGTGCAAAGTATCTAGTAAATGCTGAGGAATTGGTTATTCAACCTTACTGTGAGCTCGGACAGCTTTATCTTCCGATAACATGGATCATCATCACATTGCCACAAGGCAGTGTGCAGTTTTTTGAATAATAACTTCCCTCAATGGTGGTTAGGACACATGACCCTGCTTTACCCTCCTACCCTGACAATACATGATCCGCAATTTCTCCTGCAGGAAGACGTCAAAGAACCTTTTTATGTTTTTCCGTCATTTCTGGATCACATAAAAACCAGAATATCAGCTGCAGTATGATTTGGTATGATTTGATATCTTCCACGCAGGTAATGATGGATGTATAGAACATTTGTGATAGATTTTCTGAGCATTTCAATGTTAAATCTTTTTGTGTAAAGCATATTTTGGAATAAATATAAATTCTTGAAATCGAGTCATTCTTTTGAAACGCACTTCACAACGATTCAAATTTCAAAGGCATACAAGACTGCATGTCTGGAGTATATTGGCGTTACAGATACTTGTTTATCAGTTAAAGCCTAGAGGAAGGACATAATAATTCTTGATGCTAGGACCAGGAGGAACGTACGAGTTTGAGCAGGACAGTTTCCTAAGATAACGTAAGTCGATGTTCGGCGGGAAATTGACAAATGGGTTACGGAAAAATACAAGCTTTTTGTAGTTGGTTTATCGTCATCATATTTGTCCTTAAAGCTTCTTTATGTCACGACTGTGGTTTCATGTTTCCTTTACTGTATTTGTCTTCTCTGGAAAACTCACCTAGATCGCTTAGGACCTTGTTTTCTTGGCTTCATATCTTTCCTCATGTGTCTGTATTCTTTTCATTCTATTCGCCCCTTTTCAAACCACCGCAGTCCTATGATCGGCTTGAAAAGGTTTTTAGGTTATAAGAGAATTATTTACCTACAGACATACTGGGGACGTGTGTTGACCAACATCATCGTGACGAGTCTGTTTGCTGCACCACCGTTGTGGTCTCCCATTGTCACTTGTAGGCGCTACTAAAATGTTTTAGAGTGTTCTAAAGGCTATTGAGATTGTTGTGACAACGAATACAAGCTCACAATCGAAAATTTGTTTTCTATAACGCGTTTCAATGACAAACGAGTGTAACGACTTCAATTATCACTCGTTGTTGGTTACTGTTTAGAATTTGTCCAGCTGTACTCACTGATGACGGCTTTGTCATCGAAACACGTATTGTAAAAAAAATATAAATTATGAGCTATATAGTTGATTTAATTATTATTTCTGCTCACGAGCCAAGATGAAGCTTTCAATGTTTTCATCTCTAATAAACGTTTTCTTATATAGACATTCAGCCAAATGAATAAATAATTAGTTATTACTAATAAGAACAAAAATATTTTGAAGTCAATGTCTTCCTAGGCCAACAAAGACAAATTTAATTTAGTGACGTTTTATTAAATAATTACAATGAATATAAACAACGTAACATAATCAGATGGCCTCACATAACCTATAACATAAAATCAGATGTTTTATGTAATCATATGTTATTACTTATTTTAATCTAAATGGGACGAAATAACGATATTGCATAGATTTTCCCTCTTGTGAAAAGTTTTTTGCACATATAAAACTAAAATTAATTAATAATTAAATGTAGTTAATGAATTAATATCAAGTGTCACCCACTACAAGTTTAAACAAATGTATTTGAGCTTGAGTAGATGAATAAAAAGTATTTTACTAACGATTGAAATTTTGAACAAGATATATATAAATATATATATATATAATGAGAGTTTGAACTAATAGTAGAAATTGAAAAATGTAGTTTAAATGAATTATCAGCTAAAAGTTTATTTACAGTAGAACATTTACAATTTAATAACTCACCCCGTCAGGATTAATAAAGGCAGTCTTTACAATGTCTTTGATCTTGGCCGTCGTTCATATTACGCATTGTTTGTGAAATACTCTTACATCACGCCTTTAGCAACAATGCCCCGAGACCAGGCTGACCTTGAAAGTTTAACAAGTTCAAAGGTCAGCTGAGAGGAAGTTCATTGACAAGTAAGGGCTGCCGAGCCTATATCGACCTCTTAATCAAGAGCTATTTTAGATCTAATCTATCAATATTGCAAACACGACCCGCCGCAGTCATATAAGTACTGAAATAATTCCGCATTCTGGGGTAGTACGTTTTTCTAAGAGGGTTTTGGAGGATCGTAAAAAAACATTTCTTCTTGCAAAGTAAAAATCTTGTTTATGATTTTCTTTTCTGTATTCTTCGTTTCAATTTTCATCTTTATGCGCTTCAATTTTGATTTTGTGTTTATCCTGTGTTCCGAATTTTATAGATTTTTCTTGAAGTATGGATAGTCGTCTTTTCGCTGTTGAAACACAAAAATAATTTCCTTTGTTTTATGCTATTGGTACTGTGATGTGTGTATCTATGTATATAACCATTTGGCAATACTGTAACAACTCATTATACATGTAACATTAAACAAACCATATATAAACATAGTTCACATGAATATAGGTTAGGAAGAGCTTCATTAGCGAGTTACGGCTAGCTAGAGATTTGGCCTGAATTTGAGCTCATCCCTTAAAATAAAAGCCCAACGAATGTTTTGAAACTAATCCAGCTAATTATATTACCTTTAATTACTATTAAGAGTAACAAATTGGGGTTCCTAATAGTTTTTCACGTAACAAAGCGTTCTTTTTTCACGTTCTAGAACCATATCATAAGTATGTTTCGAGAAATCGGTGTTAAAACTGAAAATATTACAGTGATTTTTAATAAAACTTGTGAAAAAATTATTTCCGAACAAAATGGTATAGATAAAGTATAGACAGTGGATAAATAATCAAATAAATGAGATTTTTTTATTAAAAAAAGTGCAAAGCAAAATCTACCTAAAAACATGAAATAAAACCTCGTCAATAATAATTTACAGTAGATGTTTCCTTCGACTTCAATGTAAGTTTTTCTTTATTCAATAAATTGACAAAGTATTGCCATATCTTCGTGAATAATCATATAAATGTTGATACTGTAGCTATTCCTACGAAAGGAAAAATATGATGGATATTCAATATCGGGAATAGGCCTACAACCGTTTATTTTGTCGTGAATAAAAGTGCAGTTCCTACCTATCTAATACTTTGTTATTACAATTAATAATAGCATTTTCTATTGGTAAGCTTTGCTATTAGAAAATACTTTGACAGTAGAAAATACTTTGACATTAGAAAATGCATTGGTATTAGAAAATACTTTGCAATTAGAAAATTGCATTGCTATTAGAAAATACTTTGACATTAGAAAATACTTTGCAATTAGAAAATGCATTGCTATTAGAAAATACTTTGACATTAGAAAATGCATTGGTATTAGAAAATACTTTGCTATTAGAAAACACTTTGCAATTAGAAAATTGCATTGCTATTAGAAAATACTTTGACATTAGAAAATACTTTGCAATTAGAAAATGCATTGCTATTAAAAAACACTTTGCTATTAGAAAACACTTTGCAATTAGAAAATACATTGCTATTAGAAAATGCATTGCTATTAGAAAATACTTTGACATTAGAAAATACTTTGCAATTAGAAAATGCATTGCTATTAGAAAATACTTTGCTATTAGAAAACACTTTGCAATTAGAAAATACATTGCTATTAGAAAATGCATTGCTATTAGAAAATACTTTGACATTAGAAAATACTTTGCAATTAGAAAATGCATTGCTATTAGAAAATACTTTGCTATTAGAAAACACTTTGCAATTAGAAAATACATTGCTATTAGAAAATGCATTGCTATTAGAAAATACTTTGACATTAGAAAATACTTTGCAATTAGAAAATACATTGGTATTAGAAAATACTTTGACATTAGAAAATACTTTGCAATTAGAAATTACTTTGCTATTAGAAAATACTTTGACATTAGAAAATACTTTGCAATTAGAAAATGCATTGCTATTAGAAAATACTTTGCTATTAGAAAATACATTGGTATTAGAAAATACTTTGACATTAGAAAATACTTTGCAATTAGAAAATGCATTGCTATTAGAAAATACTTTGACATTAGAAAATACTTTGCAGTTAGAAAATGCATTGCTATTAGAAAATGCATTGCTATTAGAAAATACTTTGACATTAGAAAATACTCTGCTATTAGATAATACTTAGCTATTAGAAAATATGTTGGTAATTAACTGTTAAGATTCAAGCCTGTATTTCTTATTGTTATGTATTTTATTATTTCGTGTATTATATTTTACGTTTTTTACTAAATAAAAACCTGCACTTATCATATTACTGTATAAGAATGAATAAAGAATAAATGATGCTATAGTTATAAACAAAATTGTGTGTTATAATATAGTTTTTAGAACTTTTTTAATCATAAACGTAAATTTCCAAGGAGAATGTCATTGCATTCTAAGTAGTTATAATGTATGCTGTAGAGGCATCTCGGCTATCCTAGAAACATCCCACCTAAACAAATCTATAATCCCAGAGTCATCGACTCGCAGACGTTTAAAGCTGACCTATACACGTGGATTGTCGGCCTAAGAACCTCTTCCCAGCCTTTTAGCTTCTTATAGATCATGGTATCTGTAGGGCGAAGCTTATAGTATTTTATACCGTCCTGCCGTTCCTTTGATTGTTAAAAAACAAAAACAGTATGTGAAAAACCTTGACGTTAGAATTAATTACAACTCACTTTAAACTGTAATATAGCGCCGTTGTAAACAATATATGTGAAATGGATGCAGGAAATCTGTTTTAAATATTGCATCATACGCATGGCAGGCGTAACATTAACGAAGGCCACGTGTTGTGTAAGAATTTGCTTTGAATGCGGGCTGTGTGTCGTGTAATGACCATCAGCTGTGGTAGCCTAGTTGCTACAAAGAGGCATTATTAGATTGTTTTCTGATTTTATGTATAAAATAAACAAACAAACAGGATCAAAGTTATTGACCCTTGCTTCACAAACGGACAATGCGAAAGGAAAGCGAAATGAAACTACAACACAATGCAAGCGACAAAAATAAAATGCAAGCGACAGAAGTGTATAAATAGTAACAAACAATAATAATAGTCCAACACCATAAATAGAAAGGGAAATGAAATATTCCAAGGAAATTCGCTATCTATTTTACCACTTAATATTGTTATTCTGACATATGTATGTACATAAAATAAACTTAAAAATAAATTTTTTTTTGTTAAGTAGGAATTGACTGAAATTTTTTTTATGTTACTTGTTTTTCAAGTTAATTAGAGCATACATAGTAGTAACAAATAAACAACGGTAAATATTAAAAGATAATAATATTAAACATCTCATTACAGACGAGTGTAATGATACAAGGTAGTTTCGGTGAGGATGTTGTCTTCATCAATGAAGTCCTAACACTGAGATTGTTTAGTGTTTGTCAATCATTGATGAAGGCGACATTGTGTCTGAAACTAGTCTATCAATATACAATTGTGTAGGGATATTTTGAGTGAACTCTTTTAATAGTTTCCGATGCTAGTTAACATCATTACGACATAAATACCTTAACAAAGCTTTTAAATTTACAGATTGACGAAACATTTTACATCACTAAAAGTATTAAAACAAACGAAAAATAAGAGATAAATTCTGATTGAGTGAATGAGTGACGTGGAAGATTGAAATCAAAGCTGTAAGTAAAAGTATATATATATATATATATATATATATATATATATATATATATATATATATATATATATATATATATATAAATATTGCAATATGTATTCTTGTGTATTAATAAAGAACTAAGTCAAAATACAAATACAAGAATTATAATTGAATTTACAATTCAAAGCTTTCGTTGGCTAATAGTACCAACATCATCAGGAATATTAAACAATTGAATTGTATAATTCTTGTATTTGTATTTTGACTTAGTTCTTTATATATATATATATATATATATATATATATATATATATATATATATATATATATATATATATATATATATATATATATATAATACTTGTACTAAGTTATTCTCTGGACTCAATAACTCTTGACCATGCGTCAGACTCGGGGTTCGCAAAAACACAAAATTGTGTTGCACTGAAAGTTACTGTTAACAAGTCAGGCTTGCAGGTACTCTATTATTTATTGTATTGATTAAATATTCGTCTAGAAGACCGCGAATTCGACAGGTTATGAAAAGAAGCTAGCAAGCAAGCATTGCACATATTGTGTAAATATCTGAATATTTTATCTTGACTGTCTAGCATAAGAGAATGCACTGTCAGACAATCTTATTTGGGTATACTAGGCCTACACATTTCCTTGACCTATGCCAAGAATATTACCTTTACGAATATTTATTTAACCATTTCTTTCTTGTAAATACAATTAGGGTTGTATACAAATTGACAAATTTTCACAATTTTTAAACGTCTTTAATCTCGATTGACTGGTTTTGAAGGTCCTCCATTTTCAAAGGTTATATTTGCTTATTGAAAAGTAGAATTGGTAAATGTCTACCGTTTTCCCACTACCTTCGATTTTCCTTTTTACATATGTTATTAAATAATAAAAAGACTAATAAAGACAAATTAAAGACAAATAAAGTTAAAGACAAATTAGTTGATGAACAAATTCAAGTGAGATCAAGGCACCAAACTATTTATAAGGTCATTGACGTTATAGAAAAAATTACATAAGTGTATTACTTATAAACATATGATTCTTTGTAGCACATATGATTTAGTTTTTGTAAAAATATTTTATTAGATAATTATTTTCCTGAAGATGCTGGTACTATTTTATCGGCGAAAAGCTTTGAATAATATATGCAATAAAAGTATTCTTGTTTTTGAAATATTTATAATTTATTATATATATATATATATATATATATATATATATATATATAATTACAAATATTTATAAATATATTTGTGATCTGTTATATATTATTGTAATCCTATTTTGTACCAAATAACATTTATTGATACAAATCCGTGTGTTTACGGATTTAAGCGTGTGAAATAGTTTTCGTGTGTTCAGCGGGAATTGATGCTTTGTTCTACCTTAAAGCTTACCTACTCGCAGTGTAAATATTGTGACATACTCTGTGAGTATAATAAGGAAACAATGAATCGTTTAGACCTGTAACATTGCAGATGCGGAGTGCTCACAATACAACGTTACAGGTATCACGCAAACCTACACACCTTAGTCACAAACAATTTGGTGAATCATTCCGTGACACATCAAATCTATACGTGAAATTAGTTTGTTTTCCTAGCACTCATTGTTTTAACAATTTTCTTTCATAATTTATATTTTTGAATTTTTTTAAGTGTCATATTTTTATTAAAATACTTAGTTTCACTTAAACCTTTTCTCATAGAAAAGATTTGAATCCATGTTGAAACGTGAAGTTTCAAAGTTTGATTGTTGTCGTGTGTCGAATATTTGTTTAAAAGGACACACGATTCTCTTATTCTCCTTCCTATAATGTATGGACACCAAGAACGTTGCTGTGAATATTTTTCATAAATAAATTTATATGTATTCTTTGGGAATTTAAATTTTCCCATTAGGGTCTACGTAAAACTTTATAGTTTTATTTTTAGGTTTTTTGTATAGTTTTTTGTCTTTGGTTGTGTGCTTAATTAATCACTGATTTTGGCTCTACTGCTTCATTACTCAAAACGATTAATTTGTTTTAAGTTAAGCTGTACCAAATTAAATATATTTATATGTTGGCACTATGTTTTCAATTGCAAATAAATCATACGTAAATAATGGTTACTCGGTGTGTCTAATACAAAATAGTAAACTACTGGTTGTTGAAACGTTCACTAATGATGGCCGCAGTCTCTGCACGCTTACAGCAATGTGGGTGTTTGTGCGCCACTGGGATGAGGCTATGATGCCTTGAATTTGAGAGATGTAATTCTGGTATACGCAGCCAGAAGTTGATTTTCGTGTATCGGTGGCTATGGTCATATACACATATTTCTAACGTTTTTCTAGATCTTTCAACGTTTTTTGGGCAATTAGTTCGTGAACTACGGGTATTGTTTTTGTTGTACCTTGGTTAATAGAAATCAAAACAAAATTTTCAAATATAAAACGTTGCAAAGCAAACATTCAAATACTAGGGGTTGATGGCTGCTGGCTAAAGTCCTTTGTGTTTATCTCCATGCACTAATTTGTAGAGTCTTGTCCTGAGGGTGGAAAAGGACGGATTGCTGCACCTGTACTGAACCAATCAGAGGGGTATCCTGATGGCACGGACGACCGGAACTTCTGGAAGAGCGGACGAAACCTTAACGGATTATTGACTCGTATCGTCCCATAGGCGACCCGGTGACCAGTCTATGCCGTACTGTAAGACCTTTGAACTCTTACATACTGGCACCACCGGTTGTGGCAATAACCTCTTGATCCTAGTAATGCAAATCCCCTGTTTTTAATTGCCGAGCGTTTGTGATTGGATTCGGGGGGGGGGGATTGAGTTCTTTCGATATAGCAGCCTTTTTGGTAGTGTGGGCGGTCGAGGACCGTCATAAGACAGGTAGGCCGGCTTCATTTAGTCGCATGACCACTCAAAAATAACTGACAAAAACAAAATCCATGCGGGACAAATTTTAAGACATTAAAAATGCTTTGAGTGTATATGTGAGTCCACGAGCGTATGTTATTTAGAATCAGCGAACATCCAGCAACACTCGTTTTTACAGAAACATTATACAGTACTGTTTTGCAACATCTTACTAGAGTTTAATTAGTTTTTTCGGGCATATTCAACGAAGTGAGTGAGCGAGAGAGAGAGAGAGAAAGAGAGGGGGCGGGGTTTAGAAAAACAATATGCATATATATGCTGATACGTATTCCTTCACGAATGGATAAAATATGATGAATAATTATTATCTGGAGTACATCCGTTCATTCTGAATGAACGAAATTCATCATATATATATATATGATGAATAGTTATTATCTGGAGCGATAGAGAAAGAGAGGGGGTGGGGGTTTAGAAAAAAAATATGCATATATATGCTGATACGCATTCCTTCACGAATGGAAAAATATGATGAATAGTTATTATCTGGAGTACATCCGTTCATCCTGAATGAACGGATGTACTCCAGATAATAACTATTCATCATATATATATATATATATATATATATATATATATATATTATATGAATATATATATATATATATATATATATATATATATATATATATATATATATATACATATATATACAAATACAGTATTTACCTTAGCAACACAGTTGTCGTATATCACTTATCACTGAAGTACTTTGTTTAATGTCCTTAAACAAGAATCGTGCTTGGTACACTTGCGAGTTAACTTTCGAGAGCTATTAAAACTACTGTTCTCCCAGTAGTTATATTTTTGAGTTTTATTTGGAGTTTTTCAAAAAGTTCGAAAATGAAAGCACTGTAATTAATCGAAAGTCGTCTCGAAATATACCAAGTAGGATTCGTAATCAAGGTAAGGTTTTTAAAAGTATGCAAATCCTGTAATAATCGAAAACGATATTGTTATGGTCAAAATATCAACAATTGCAGAAGGAAGGAATGACCTCTGATGTCAGGTTTTTAAACTTTTATATAAAAACGGTAGGAGCTTCTATAGATTGGGTTTTGTGATAGGCCTAAGCGTGTAATTAGTGCGAATATTCCTTAGGGATAACTAGACGTCAGTAGTATACAGGCAGTGGTTTTCTGAAGTTGGCAGTGTGCGTGAAATATTTTGAAAAAAAGAAAAACTGTAAAAAATGAAAAAAGAGAATGAAAGACTTTTGGATTAACACCTTTAAATCCTTTCATTCCAAGAATACAATTAGAGATGCAAATATTGGGAAGAACCTACGGTCAACCCTCACCAACACGAATCCTAACTCCCGGGGGACTAGCGTCAGGTTCGAAACAGGGGGTTTTGTTCAAAGACCTGTTGTACCGGTATGTAATAGCCCGAAAGCCTGAAACAGCCTAAAATGGTAACCGACCCGTGCCAAGACGAGACACTATGGTTTTGTCAGCTTCTTGAAACCTTCCGAACGGCCAGCTTTTCCGAACCATCCATTTTCCATCTGATTGGTTTGGTCCAGATAGTGCAATTGGACCTTCATCCACCCTCTGCTGACCTTGCCTAAGGTACGGAACCTAGGACCAGAGACGTGGTCCTGGGTGGGGATCAACGTAACTGCCAAGGATCATTCTTAGATATCTGATTGGGTTTTTATGCGGAGAGACTGCTATTCTAATAGAGTCACGTGACTTCCGTAGAGTTAGTAAGCGCGTAAAGCCTATGTTGTGTTCTTCCTTCTTTCCCCCACTTTCGAAGCAATGGTTGGAGGAGGTCTCTTAGAAAGAAGTGTCACGTACATTACGTTGGGGTTCTTAACGTAGAGTATTTAAGTATAAGAGTATCGGAAAATGGTGCTTTAAGTTTTGTTTTTTTTACAATATTTATACTAATATGTTTTTGGATTTTTATTTTGTATTAATTCGAACATTTGACCAATTTGCACCGGTAAATATTTAGTCAAACTCTCACCACACACTAGTCTATTAGTACAGATTAGTTTCGGCGGAGATGTTGCCTTTATCAGTGGTTGAATAACAATCATAATGGGCTAAGTGAGTCTTAAAGTTTTAAGCTCTAAACGTGCGCTAACCCATGTAATATGTACTGAATACAGCTTGATCTAGGAAATAGGGAATAATTATGGCACTGGTGTGAAGAATCGTATTAATAAAACCATCTTTGCCCATATAAGAAACGGAAGAGAGGTTACCTCGATTATATACATCCCCAGGAGGATGGTACGAATATAGGATTAGAAGAAGGAGAGAAGTTTGGATTTGGCAGGTAGGGTAGTTCCTTGAACTAGAGCTTCCTTTAGGTGAATACTTTGTTTTGTAGCATCTGAACAGAAATATTGAACGGGAAAAATCTTTGAATTGGTATCATGCTCTAATGAACCTATAAAGTTTTATATATGTGCAGCATACAACTATTATACTTTAAACTAAATGATAACATACAACAGCTGATTTTATGTTAGTGGTTATGGTATGGAACAGCTGTTTCAACGTCGACGGTATGTAACTCTAATTATTGTGCACTGTTAAGCTAAAATGTTACTATTCAACATTTGTATCGGTTAATCAATATATTAATTTGTATTAAAATAAATTTCACTATAGTTAATTAAATATAATAATGAGTTGTATATATTTATTCAAACTTGTAAATGAAAACTCTCTTATGCCCGCTTGACACTTTTAAGAATTCAATTAAATTCGTAAAATAAAATTTGTATTAAATAAATTGGTCAACAAGTAATAAAGGTTTCCCATTAGTCATTCTTTTATTAATAACCACATAAACTAGATTCTATAAAATTCTCTATTAACTCCATTTTGTAAATAAAGCATTCCCTACTGTCGGCCACTTTTCGGTTCACTTCTGTCGGTTCTTTGACTGTCAAGTTTTTTAAAAACTATTTTTCAATTAAGTTTTTTCAGAATCTATTTTTTGTGAAAACTTCCACACCGGCTTTTTGATTTTTTGTCCTTTACAATTATTTGGTAAACATTTTAAGATATCAGGAATACAATCCGTTGAATTTCAAAAGCATAAGTTGTAGAATGAAGGGATTTATCAACCCCATTAGTACATCGGAGGGGCGTGGGAGTTTAATGTTTCAAACATACTTTGTTAAAATGTCTATTTTTATTTCAAAGTAAAACATTTTGTCATAAAGAAACAGGGTTTGTCTATTTACAAAATAAATAGGACAGTTATTCCAGCCAAGAAAAATATTTACTATATTTAGTTTATGTTTCAAGTGAGGTTATGAAGTGAGGTTATGTAACACATTGAAGGATAAAATCCGGCTACTTACCAGGACAAGTCCCACACAGAATGTCTGCACGCCCCGTGTCTCCTGAGGGTACCAATCGGTAACGTAACCTCAAACTCCACTTCCAGCTCATTTGGTCCGTCTGTCCTTGCTTCTTGAAGTTTGTCCATTGTACTGGTCACTGGCTGGAGTGACGTGTGCGAACGGCGCACTGTAGCTGGCAGGTCGATAACTGACCACAAGGTTGTGTGCTATACAAGTGTTGGGGCGTGCGGTTTAAGTCCGCTGTCCTTTTTTGATTCGCTAATTCTAACGTAATTTAAACTCTTGCAAACTCAGCAATATTTCGATTTGGATTTTGTATTACAAATTCTTTTGATTCCGTTTCACTATATTTGATATTTTAAAATTGTCAGTAGATTTAGGTTCTCAGTTTTGTTAAAGCTTTAGTCATAAAAAAAGTAATATAAACAAAAGAATTTTAAAGTCAATTCCTACTTGGGTCTGTAAAGAAAAGCATTTATTTTAGTTACTTTTTATTAAATAGTTACAAATAATATAAATAAGGTAACATAACCTATACGTTAAAACAACTTTTCTACCACATAACCTATAACATAAAATCAGCTGTTGTATGAAATCATATGTTATCACGTATTTAAAGCCAGATGGGAAGAAATAGCTATATTGCATACCTTTCCCCTTTTGTGAAAAGTTTTTCTCCCGTAAAAACTAAAATTAATTCATTAATACATTTAAATAATGAAACAATATTTGAAAAAAACTGTATTAACATTCATTGGCAGCCATTACAAGTTTAATGAGATACTGTATATTTGAACTTGAGTGGACGAATACAAATTATTTTATTTACAACTGAAAATTTCAACTATATATATCATACATATAACCATATATATATATATATATATATATATATATATATATATATATATATATATATATTTCACTTACACTTATAGCGTTTCAACTATATATATCATACTATATATATATATATATATATATATATATATATATATATATCATACATATAATATATAGGCCTATATTATAAGTATAACGGAGAGTGAACTAATAGAAGGAATTTAATAAAACAATTAATTACTGGGACTGGCCTACAGAAGTAATGTGCTTTATAGAGGTTTTAATACATTTATTTAATGTAGTTAAAAATAATAAAATGTAATTATTAGAAATTTGTTATTAGATATTGAGAAATTTACTGAATACAACTTTTATTAACAAATTTTATTGAAATCGGTTTTTAAAAAGTGTCAGAAGCGCCTAAGAAAGTGTTCTTTAAAAAATTGGAATACAAGTATATGCCATTATTATTATACAAAAATTAATTCTAATAAGATTTATCGAAATATAATAAATTAATATATTTATAACTGGTAAAACATATTTAATGATAACATTTTAAGTTTATAATGTACAATAAATAAAGTAACATAACCTACGTGATTTAACAGCTGTTCTACAACGTAACCAATAAAAAACTTAGCGATTGTATGAAATAGATATGTTATCACCTAATTTAAGCTAATATATGGAGAGCGTCTCGTGACGTGACGGGTGAGAGGATTTTACTTTCGTGAGAAACATACAGACATACCTAGAGGATTCAGTTGAAAAAATTCCTTTAATTAAATAGTAAATTAAACTAGATTGATTGAAACTAGTAGATTAAATAACAATTTTCATTAATAATTTTTTAAAAGTAAATCCTTGCGAGCAGTTTACAATAATAGAATTGGTAATAAAACCATAAAAAGGGATTCAACCAAATAACAAGTTGCAAAGCTTTATCTAATAACATTAATGTGTCATTAGATTTGCGATTATTTTTTAAATATTATTTAGTTATTTTATGATATTTCATAATATTTTTACAATAATTATACGCTATAAGTGTAAAACGATGTCTTTTACAGACATTACATAAGAATATTTGTGGTAAATTGCTTTTATATGAATGCTGTTTTGATATAAGTACTTCAACTTCTTTGGGAAACCTAAACATTATTATATAAAATTTGTTAAAAGAGTGGCATATTGAAAATAATTGAAAAAAATTAATTTAAAATTATTTTACCGGAAGGATGTAAGATTAAAAAATCTAAAAAATTGTTCCGGGGGGGGGGGGGGGAGTTAATCCCCAAAACCCCTTTGATGCGTTACTACAAAGTTATGTTTACATTAGGGGATGTACTTAGGAAACATTACCATATATAAGGTTATTTCCTTATATATTTTTATAATTAAAAATTTTTTAACTGGTATTTTGATATGTTTACAATAATGTGAAATTTTTATACTGTTATCACGTGATTACAGATACGTTCCCAAACTATTGTACTTATCAAGTAGTATGGTGATTAGAAAATAATAAATTTCTATGACAAATTCGAATTAATACGGGCATATGTGTGTTCACACAAACATCACACACATAGACATCGCTATAACTTACTTGTCGTTTTAAGGGCAACAGTATCACCGATTTGGGATGTGGGAAAGTTCTTGGAATTTAGCAAAATCTAGGATCATTCGTGCAGGGTTGTTCTAACACGTCCACGCTCACTACCATCCTAATTGGGGATGGTGTTATAAAGGATTGTTGCAATATAGGTATTATTAAGTTAGAAATTCAAGAGCCTTCTGGTATTTGAAATAGGTGGCTTAATCATTAACGCTTTCCTCAAGTACACATTCTCTGTCTAGTGATCACAGAGGGATGTTTATCTCTCAGAGAATATCCTCTCAGAGAATATACGTATTAGAGACCTCCCTCACTCCCCCCTCTCTCTCTTTCTCTCTCTCATCCTCCCTCTCTCTCTCTCTCACTCTTCCTGTCGTTCTCTCTCTCTAGTGATCACAGAGGAATGTTTATCACACTATACTGACATAGCTATACATAAAGAACAACAGCCTTCTCTTCGTCCTATCATAAACTCTTCACTGTTATTGAAGCAGTTCTCCATCTATCGGACATTGGATATTAAGTTACAAATGGCATGCCCCTAACTCTATATGGAAGCACACTGGCACGATAAATAAGCCTAGCCTAGCCTCGAGACGTGTGTTTAAGAGTATCCATGGCACATAAAACAATAAATGTGCGGGACAAATGTCATTATATTTTCCTTTATTATGGTCGCGTTTCATATTATTTGTTTTATTTCACGAAATAACCAGGCTGGCTAAAATAATATATAGCAATGAGGAAGTGATATCAACCCTGCACGCACGCCCAACCCAATAAAGTCTAGGGAACAAGGTGCGTTTGTTAAGATCTAATTGATCGCAATCCGAAATACCTGTTCAACAATGAGACACGACAATGCCCGCTGCAATAACAAGTGATCGATTTATTTTGGTCGGCACGTCACCTGGTCATTGGCACTTTGAGGAAATTTGATGAAAATCTAACCTAGATATTATTGGCAAAGAGGAACTAGGTATGCCAGGTTGATATTTGCGTAGACGAGGTAGTCAATGCGCAAGCACTGTCTATTTTAGGAGGTTGTGTTTTGTCATAAAGAGCTACGAATGTAAGGTCAACGACATGCATTTGGACAGTTTTTATATTATGAAATCGATAATTGACAATAAAAACAGTAGGCGAATGTCTATTTGTGGTAACGAAGTTAAGCAACACATAGAACCACTATTAAACATTTTCCCTCTGTAGACATTGACAGACATTGTTAATATTCTCCAACCTTAAATACTTCTATTTAAAAATTTTGCAACTGGTAAGTCCCCCTTGTGATTTATTGAACACGGGTTGGCAGATTTACATCCATTTATGTCTTGAGCGGACAAAACAGCGACAACTTTCTGGTAATATCGATAGCTTCCTTAGAAGTGAAGCGGCTAGAAATTACGAGAATTGTCTAAAAGCGGTAGCGCTATGTTTGAAGGTTTTATTAAGTGTAGAGAGTGTTATTATATATGTGATGAAAAATTATGGGAGAGAGAGAGAGAGAGAGAGAGAGAGAGAGAGAATCTGCCAGTTTCCCTCAAGAAATAAACGCAATCCTCTAGAATAGAAATAACTTTTTATGCCTTCCCATCCCAGAAACCCCTCCTTAAACCCAGATCATTTATCAAAAGGGCTGTTCCCAGATTGGTACTCGCGATGACAGACGTTGCATGATCCTTCTATAACTGACTGGATAGGGTCAGCTTTTATAATGCAATGAAGAGAGTGAAAGAGTGTCAGAGACTATGCGTATTAGAAATAAATAGACTATTAGCGTACTCAGTAGTTATTATTAGAACTATTAATCATACCTGTAATTAGATTAAAAGTGTTTGGACGCTTTTACACTGTCAAGTCTGTAAACAATAGTAGCCGTAAAAGTGTGTGAATTATTAAATAATTATTTAGTCTAAAATTACCTTATAGTTTATTCAACGCCTGTAAGAAAGTAACTATTTAATGCTTATTATTATATATACAGTAAATGTCTTATCTCCTGAACAGGTTTCCAGTAGGGGATCAATATATAAAGTGATGTATTAAAACTAAGAACAGAATAGGTAGTTTTTTGTATATAATAGATTGTAATAAACCAAATTACAGTAGAGTCTCGATTTCGACCGAGGGTACATAGGGTAATCGAGAACTCTGTTACATGGACAATAACAAATCTCAAGAGGGAAACAGATGGCTAAACTAGCGAAATAAATGAAAACACGGTGAAAGATGTAAAGAAGGCATTTAAATTATTATCAAATGAAAGAAAAACCTACAAATAAAATAAAAATACGAAATGAACAAGCCCATTTTCTTTTCAACGTTTACCTACATTTTATATATATGAAGGTTCTCTTGGTGAGAGAGAGAAAAAAGTAATTTTACGTCGTTTTACTTAGAGCATATCGGGAGTAAAAACGTATATACGTAATATATATGTTCTAACACCTTGGTTAAACATGAACTCGGTTCGTTGGGGTTCTGATGAAAGAAAACTTTAGAAAACCGCTTGAGATGTTAAATGTAGAACTTATTCACTCCTAATAGAGTAACGCTTTCTTACAATGGAGTTACTATTTCTTTACATTTGAATAAAGGTCTTCAAGATAGTGTGTATATTGATAAACACTGCCGTAAGTAGCTAGATTTACCTTATCCCAATCAAGAGGAATATTTGTAATATTGTCTTAGACTGTAGTGACGACAATTCAACATTTTCTGACACTTTTTTCTTTTTTTTCTTTTTCAGTTTTACTTAATCCGCTTACATTGCGTCTTTCTTTAGCCGAGGGATTATTGCCTTCTTGTTTTTATTTTCTAAAATGTATTTAGGTTTATTATATTTTCTATACAATCTATTACATATCTAAGGTATTTTTATCGAAGTTAGAAAATCTGTAAAATATTTCCATAAAGTTAGGTTATGTTCTGCATTACGTAAGTTACATCTGTGTTGTTACATCTGTGAAGTGATGTTCAACGTCGATTATATAATTTATTTTATTTATTTAATAATAATTTGCTAAAAGTATAGATTAAATATAACCTACTAAGAATGAAATTTTAAGGAAATCGTAAACTTCTGTTAGGTTCAAATTAATATTATGCCATACCTAACTTTGCCGCATTCTTTTTTATTGACGCCTTTCAGTGGACCTGAATTAATCGGAATATTTTATGAACTAATAGTTCAGAGTTCATTGAACGTCATGATTGATGGAGTTCTCGGAAAAAAAATTAATGCGGCACAACGTTAGGAGCGGTAAATATCTGTTAGACTGAAAATATTAAATTCTAAGCAAATTTATATTATCGTATTTCCTAATAAGTTTGTATAATTATAGGCGATTCTGAGATGTAAACTGTTGTCATTCTTAAGATAAACGCGAAGCGAACAGCGGTAACATGAGGGTACGGTTGCTTAGGGTGGGGTGTGTGACAACTATTATCGATAACGTGCAGGAGGAGGGACATCAAAGTTTCGTTGTCGGAGGGATTTTGGGTAGGGGATGGTGGATCGAGTGACTTCAAAGGATCGGTAATTTTAGTGACAGCGCCAGTTTTGGATCAGTGAGTTTTACCGGTGACAAGGGACACTGAGACAGTTCTGTACTAATAACAGGAAGGCTTACCACTCTGGTAAAATGATTCCACACCTCAATTTTTTCTCATTTCGGAAGGCTCATTTTATATAAAAATAAACTCTTACGAAACTAAGAACAAACTACCGAGTGCGATATGGCGTCTACTGTATACAACACTGTCACTATAGTGAAACCTGACACGAATCGTCAACCCACAAACGATGTAAATGAGTAGAGCCAGTGACCGAGTAAAAATTAGTAATTTTTCAATAGCGACAGCAACATTTTGCCCAATCACAACAGAGACAACCCCCTCTTCCCTTCACTCAACGACACTGCACTATAATCGGCACCGTGAGCCTAGCGGTGATAGCAGAGCCAGTGATAGCGACAAATCAGCCAATAACAACAGTTTCATCCAGTGACTGCGACCTTTTGCCCAAGAAAACAGGCAATTTCCGATCCATTCAATGTCACTGAAACTGGCATTTTCCATATTTTGTCACTAGTACCATCAGTAAACAAACGAATATCAGCGATAAGTCACCGTGACAGAAAATATGAACCATCCCTAATTTGAGGACCGGATTGGTTTATGCAGGGCACAGTCCTGATGATAAGATACCCTCTACGTGGGCGATAAGCAGGTATTAACCCTATACGCTTGTAGGTACAGGTAGAATTGGAGAAAGAATTGTACAGCATGGCTTGCGGGGATTAATGCAGTCATATTAAGGACAAGATGAAGAATGAGCATATCTTACCTCATAGTTACGGTCGGAAGGAAGGAAGTGGCTTCAATGATGTGGGCTCCTTGCTGCATCACCACCTTCCCAGTGTGCACGTACCCTCCATGTCCATGGCCCATCTCCACCACCTGACACCAACAGTTCACAATGATTAACTTTAAATAGAATAATTCTACTTCCATATTCAGCAAATTCTAGCTTCATAAAATTTGTCGTTATTTTTCTACAAGATATCTCTTCTATGTCAGTTGGAGAAGGGGTATTTGGTGGCCCCCGTGGTCCGACTTCATCATCACTTGGAGGATGGATACTTGGTTCAGGGCTGTTGGTGTTCGACTGGTAACAAGGAGGGTTACATTTGGTAGGTTTGTATAGTTAGGACGGGCAGAAGTTGGAGTTATACGGGGGGGGGGGGTCTGTCTTTATTTAAACTTCAAAAAAATTGGCAAAGTGACTGGTTTTTTAAGTAATTTTACAGGAAATAATTGAAACTACGCGACTTATATGCTATCAGCATAACTTTAAACCACATCTGAAGTACGTCAGGTAAGCTATCCTACCCACGGGTGCCATTATTTCTCCCTACACCCAGGATCAGATGATCATTACATTATTCTTTTGACCCCTCCCTTTTTTATCTCATCCCTTATATCTTCATCTTATCTCATCTCCTTATCTCCGTGCTTATCTATATTTCAAGTCCTTTTCATGTCGTTAATAAGCGAAAACGTAATTCTTTGATAGCTTTGAATATATTTAACAGCGAAAACGTAATTCTTTGACAGCTTTGAATATATTTAACAGCGAAAACGTAATTCTTTGATAGCTTTAAATTTATTTAACAGCGAAAACATAATTCTTTGATAGTTTTAAATATATTTAACAGCGAAAACGTAATTCTTTGTTAGCTTTAAATATATTTAACAGCGAAAACATCATTCTTTGATAGCTTTAAATATATTTAACAGCGAAAACGTAATTCTTTGATAGCTTTAAATGTATTTAACAGCGAAAACGTAATTCTCTGATAGCTATGAATATATTTAACAGCAAAAACGTAATTCTTTGATAGCTTTAAATATATTTAACAGCGAAAACGTAATTCTTTGATAGCTTTAAATATATTTAACAGCTAAAACGTAATTCTTTGACAGCTTTGAATATATTTAACAGCGAAAACGTAATTCTTTGATAGCTTTAAATATATTTAACAGCGAAAACGTAATTCTTTGATAGCTTTAAATGTATTTAACAGCGAAAACGTAATTCTCTTATAGCTATGAATATATTTAACAGCAAAAACGTAATTCTTTGATAGCTTCAAATATATTTAACAAGCGATGGTTTAACTGTCACAAATCTTTAATAAACGATAAAATAACTGTTTGTTGGTTTTAGTTGATACGTTGAATAAGTGTTTTTATAACTGTAAAAACCTTAAATAAGCTATAATACAGTTGTTGCATGGTTTTACATATCTCTAACAAGCGTTGCTATAATTGTTTTATACTTTATAGCTTTATAAATAGCGAGTTTATACCTATATAAATATCTTTAGTAAACGATAGTATAATTGTCTCATAGCTTAAATATCATTAAAAGTGATGACAAAACTTTTGCTTACCTCTAAATAGCATTAAAGCAACATAATAGGCAATTATATAATTGTTTTATAGCTGCAAACACCTTAAATAAGCGATGATATAGTTGTTGCATAGCTTTAAATATGCAGTTAACTTGACATTGTGTCGATTTAGGTTCTTTTGTAATTTTATACATTTACAGCCTTTGGGTGAATGTATGTGTATAAATATTTATCTTACTCCTCTTATTTTGCATAAGCCTGACTGAATTATGTTAACTATATCACTGAAATTATGGGAAGTTGGTTTACAAAACGGTTTAAATATAACCTCAAAGGAAGAAGAAAACTGGTTGTATGAAACCATGTTAAACGTGAGGAGGGCACTGCTGTAACCTTCTCTCTATACATAAGTAAACCCGTGTGTAGGTGAAGCAATCACTGAAAGCAAACTCGTCTCCATGAGCTAGTCATCATTACTATCAGTGAGTTACAGCTACCCTTTACAAGATATAAAGGCTATTAGTTATATCACACTGTAAGTCACTTGTGATGAGGGCTTGGTCGCTGAAACGTGTTGGATGTAGTATATATACGTATATATATATATATATATATATATATATATACACACACACACACACACACATATATATATATATATACACGTATATATATATATATATATATATATATATATATATATATATATATATATATATTTATATATTTATATATATATAGTAATAGTGCTATTATTAAATAAACGAAAAGCTATACTTAAATCAGATTTATTTACAATGAGTTAATTTGTGACTACTTACGTCGTTTCGTTATAAATGTATTGGCGGAAATAAACACTTTCTTCAAATGTCCAATAATGCGTTGTAAATCATGGGCCAAGGTCATTGACCCTCTACACGTGGATTCTTCCCTTAACACCTCGCGTCTTGTATAGTGATTATTTTTTAATGAACATATTTATTTAGGCAAGAAGTTAATTAGAAAAAAAGGTTTTTTCTGCTCTGCAATGTGTACAAGAGTGCCTATATACACATGTACTTACAAGTATTAGCGTAAATTAAAATAAAAACAACAAGAAGAGAAAGAAACGATCGGTGAAGGTACTTGTCTTGGTGTTGTAATACGTTTACACTAAATATGTAAAGGTGGTTAATAAAGTCTCTCTTTTGTATTATACAATATTGCACTATAATACAATATTACACTATAATACAATATTGCACTATAATACAATATTGCACTATAATACAATATTGCACTATAATACAATATTGCACTCTAATACAATATTGCACTATAATACAATATTGCACTCTAATACAATATTGAACTATAATACAATATTGCACTATAATACAATATTGCACTATAATACAATATTGCACTCTAATACAATATTGCACTCTAATACAATATTGCACTATAATACAATATTGAACTATAATACAATATTGCACTATAATACAATATTGAACTATAATACAATATTGCACTATAATACAATATTGCACTATAATACAATATTGCACTATAATACAATATTGCACTATAATATAATATTGCACTATAATACAATATTGCACTATAATACAATATTGGAGGACAAGTTTAGTGCCTTTATAAGCAATTTTAAATTAAAATTCATATATTTAGCAAATAATGAAACTTTATTGGAGGAAATTAAATTTATTTTAATTTCAATTAAAGAAACACATTTTCCTAACTGACAATACTTTGAAGTCAGATATTTTAATTTATGAAGACATCTGATTTCACAAATGATCGTGACATTGATAAGATAAATCCACAAATAGATAGCTTCATTAGAATATATATATATATATATATATATATATATATATATATATATATATATATATATATATATATATATAAATATACATATATATATATATATATATATATATATATATATATATATATATATATATATATAAATAAATAAATATATATATATGACTATCTAAATAAGCTTAAAAATGAGTGCTCTCAATTAATAGTTTATGACAGTCGACTAGCAAATATACAAACTAAGATCCTTGTTTAAGTACATTAAAGTGTAAGTAGTAAGTGAATACAAGAAAACCGTGCTAAGTTATTATAAATAAATAAATATATATATATATGACTATCTAAATAAGCTTAAAAATGAGTGCTCTCAATTAATAGTTTATGACAGTCGACTAGCAAATATACAAACTAAGATCCTTGTTTAAGTACATTAAAGTGTAAGTAGTAAGTGAATACAAAAAAACCGTGCTAAGTTATTATAAATAAATAAATATATATATATGACTATCTAAATAAGCTTAAAAATGAGTGCTCTCAATTAATAGTTTATGACAGTCGACTAGCAAATATACAAACTAAGATCCTTGTTCAAGTACATTAAAGAGTAAGTAGTAAGTGAATACAAGAAAACCGTGCTAAGTTATTATAAATAAATAAATATATATATATGACTATCTAAATAAGCTTAAAAATGAGTGCTCTCAATTAATAGTTTATGACAGTCGACTAGCAAATATACAAACTAAGATCCTTGTTCAAGTACATTAAAGTGTAAGTAGTAAGTGAATACAAAAAAACCGTGCTAAGTTATTATAAATAAATAAATATATATATATGACTATCTAAATAAGCTTAAAAATGAGTGCTCTCAATTAATAGTTTATGACAGTCGACTAGCAAATATACAAACTAAGATCCTTGTTTAAGTACATTAAAGTGTAAGTAGTAAGTGAATACAAAAAAACGGTGCTAAGTTATTATAAATAAATAAATATATATATATATATATATATATATATATATATATATGACTATCTAAATAAGCTTAAAAATGAGTGCTTTCAATTAATAGTTTATGACAGTCGACTAGCAAATATACAAACTAAGATCCTTGTTTAAGTACATTAAAGTGTAAGTAGTAAGTGAATACAAGAAAACCGTGCTAAGTTATTATAAATAAATAAATATATATATATATGACTATCTAAATAAGCTTAAAAATGAGTGCTCTCAATTAATAGTTTATGACAGTCGACTAGCAAATATACAAACTAAGATCCTTGTTTAAGTACATTAAAGTGTAAGTAGTAAGTGAATACAAAAAAACCGTGCTAAGTTATTATAAATAAATAAATATATATATATGACTATCTAAATAAGCTTAAAAATGAGTGCTCTCAATTAATAGTTTATGACAGTCGACTAGCAAATATACAAACTAAGATCCTTGTTCAAGTACATTAAAGAGTAAGTAGTAAGTGAATACAAGAAAACCGTGCTAAGTTATTATAAATAAATAAATATATATATATGACTATCTAAATAAGCTTAAAAATGAGTGCTCTCAATTAATAGTTTATGACAGTCGACTAGCAAATATACAAACTAAGATCCTTGTTCAAGTACATTAAAGTGTAAGTAGTAAGTGAATACAAAAAAACCGTGCTAAGTTATTATAAATAAATAAATATATATATATGACTATCTAAATAAGCTTAAAAATGAGTGCTCTCAATTAATAGTTTATGACAGTCGACTAGCAAATATACAAACTAAGATCCTTGTTTAAGTACATTAAAGTGTAAGTAGTAAGTGAATACAAAAAAACGGTGCTAAGTTATTATAAATAAATAAATATATATATATATATATATATATATATATATATATATATATATATGACTATCTAAATAAGCTTAAAAATGAGTGCTTTCAATTAATAGTTTATGACAGTCGACTAGCAAATATACAAACTAAGATCCTTGTTTAAGTACATTAAAGTGTAAGTAGTAAGTGAATACAAAAAAACCGTGCTAAGTTATTATAAATAAATAAATATATATATATGACTATCTAAATAAGCTTAAAAATGAGTGCTCTCAATTAATAGTTTATGACAGTCGACTAGCAAATATACAAACTAAGATCCTTGTTCAAGTACATTAAAGTGTAAGTAGTAAGTGAATACAAGAAAACCGTGCTAAGTTATTATAAATAAATAAATATATATATATGACTATCTAAATAAGCTTAAAAATGAGTGCTCTCAATTAATAGTTTATGACAGTCGACTAGCAAATATACAAACTAAGATCCTTGTTCAAGTACATTAAAGTGTAAGTAGTAAGTGAATACAAGAAAACCGTGCTAAGTTATTATAAATAAATAAATATATATATATGACTATCTAAATAAGCTTAAAAATGAGTGCTCTCAATTAATAGTTTATGACAGTCGACTAGCAAATATACAAACTAAGATCCTTGTTTAAGTACATTAAAGTGTAAGTAGTAAGTGAATACAAGAAAACCGTGCTAAGTTATTATAAATAAATAAATATATATATATGACTATCTAAATAAGCTTAAAAATGAGTGCTCTCAATTAATAGTTTATGACAGTCGACTAGCAAATATACAAACTAAGATCCTTGTTCAAGTACATTAAAGTGTAAGTAGTAAGTGAATACAAGAAAACCGTGCTAAGTTATTATAAATAAATAAATATATATATATGACTATCTAAATAAGCTTAAAAATGAGTGCTCTCAATTAATAGTTTATGACAGTCGACTAGCAAATATACAAACTAAGATCCTTGTTCAAGTACATTAAAGTGTAAGTAGTAAGTGAATACAAGAAAACCGTGCTAAGTTATTATAAATAAATAAATATATATATATGACTATCTAAATAAGCTTAAAAATGAGTGCTCTCAATTAATAGTTTATGACAGTCGACTAGCAAATATACAAACTAAGATCCTTGTTTAAGTACATTAAAGTGTAAGTAGTAAGTGAATACAAGAAAACCGTGCTAAGTTATTATAAATAAATAAATATATATATATGACTATCTAAATAAGCTTAAAAATGAGTGCTCTCAATTAATAGTTTATGACAGTCGACTAGCAAATATACAAACTAAGATCCTTGTTCAAGTACATTAAAGTGTAAGTAGTAAGTGAATACAAGAAAACCGTGCTAAGTTATTATAAATAAATAAATATATATATATATGACTATCTAAATAAGCTTAAAAATGAGTGCTCTCAATTAATAGTTTATGACAGTCGACTAGCAAATATACAAACTAAGATCCTTGTTTAAGTATATTAAAGTGTAAGTAGTAAGTGAATACAAAAAAACCGTGCTAAGTTATTATAAATAAATAAATATATATATATGACTATCTAAATAAGCTTAAAAATGAGTGCTCTCAATTAATTGTTTATGACAGTCGACTAGCAAATATACAAACTAAGATCCTTGTTTAAGTACATTAAAGTGTAAGTAGTAAGTGAATACAAAAAAACCGTGCTAAGTTATTATAAATAAATAAATATATATATATGACTATCTAAATAAGCTTAAAAATGAGTGCTCTCAATTAATTGTTTATGACAGTCGACTAGCAAATATACAAACTAAGATCCTTGTTTAAGTACATTAAAGTGTAAGTAGTAAGTGAATACAAGAAAACCGTGCTAAGTTATTATAAATAAATAAATATATATATATGACTATCTAAATAAGCTTAAAAATGAGTGCTCTCAATTAATAGTTTATGACAGTCGACTAGCAAATATACAAACTAAGATCCTTGTTCAAGTACATTAAAGTGTAAGTAGTAAGTGAATACAAGAAAACCGTGCTAAGTTATTATAAATAAATAAATATATATATATGACTATCTAAATAAGCTTAAAAATGAGTGCTCTCAATTAATAGTTTATGACAGTCGACTAGCAAATATACAAACTAAGATCCTTGTTCAAGTACATTAAAGTGTAAGTAGTAAGTGAATACAAGAAAACCGTGCTAAGTTATTATAAATAAATAAATAAATATATATATATGTGTGTGTGTGTGTGCGGTCGTGTGTGTGTGTGTGTGTGCGCTATATATATATATATATATATATATATAATGAGTATAAATTTCATAAACAAAAGTGTTTATGAGAAATAAAAGACAATTAACGTCAGAATTATTTTAGCTGTTTATGAGTGAGACTCTTAATAGTATCAATATATTATTTTGATAAAAAACTTCGAAATGTTAATTTTTTGTCTGTTATCTATAATTTATTCTCTACCTAATTTTTATAAATTTGTACAACCGTATATATATATATATATATATATATATATATATATATTATATTACGTATATTATATATTACGTATTATGCTTACTATTTCGTTATTAAAAACAACATATCCAAGTAACAACGAAATATTAAAAAGTTTATAAAATTACCTGAGAAAGTGCTATAGACTCATGACAGCTGATCGGCACAAATAGAACTGCACCAACAATAAGTGATACAGGCGGAAGAGTGGGGCACCCTCGGGAAGAAATTCAATAGAAGTAGCCGGTGGAAGCGGACGGCCAACCAGTGGCTACTTGCTAATCAAACTGGGGCGATCTGTGGCCTGGCGGCGCATACGTGCGCGGACGTTCTGACCCCAATCTGTGCTCACTCCGAACGATGAAAGGGAAATCAATGCAAATAGGTCACTGAGGGCTGACATTATGTGGCGGCTTCTATGCAGTTAAGGGCTTAACCTTGTTATTGACACGTATTGTAATGCCAAGTATATATGGAGGGGTTGAATTTATTTGTACACGCTGCATGAATAAGGTTTTAACTCTACAGTGAATACATATTCAAGTATAATTTTCTTTGATTATAAGAATGTTTATAGGTCTTATATGTGGGCTAGTTGCGATTAGGGAGAGGGTAGTAATTAGGAGTAGCATATGTCGTGTCTCTGAAGAAGATCTGTGCTTTGCGGACATGAAGCCTCGCCCGACTTTTAAGAATAGAGAAGGGTTAGAGAACTGTAGGTAAGTATAATGTGAAACAAGATGGGTAAGGCACAATGGGAGATAGCATAGTCGTTTAGGAGAGTTCATTGAGTCAGCAGTTTGGGTATACTCCAAGTGGGAACCCATAAAGAACTCATTCATTGTTTGTATTGGGATGCCAGTTCTATTTGCAGAGATTAGGATGTACACTGGCGTAACGTTACTGAAATATCCGCAGAACTGCTACAGATCCACAATAAGGGTAATGGGTGAAGGATCATACATTATAGGGGGATTGGGCACAGATTGGAATCTCCCTTGGACCGGGGAATCGGTAGAATCATTGCTTATGTGGAAAGCGACACTCATAATTAGACCTGCATTTCTAATCGCTGTACCCCTTAATAAGAATAGGAATTCGGAAATGGTTAACGATCCTGTCTACACAAGCAATGGTTCACCTATCTACAATTTCTGCAACAGATTTCTTCACTTTAATCATAAAATATAAAACTACAGATTCTTTTCTTTATTCTGCAATTATAGTAACAGCAAGATTAACCAACAGGAGATAAAATTAAACCATTTCTACTAATTGCTTAATCGCAACTTGGGTTTATGTATAGTTAAAATATTTATTTAAGATTTGTTTTTCGGAAAATATTTGAAAATTTGGAAATACTAATACCTGGACGGAACGCGTGGACTTATTTTGGTCGCAGATAAATTTTAAAAAGCCTACTGTAGCCAAAGATAAAAGTCAATTTGTAACAACACCATAGGAAAGCTAATATTGCCAGACAGTTGTGCGAAATCAAAGCAAAATTTCAAATTTACTAAAGTATACTTAAGTATAATAAAGTAGGTTCTATACATTTTAGCCTCAGTGTGGAAATGTAAAGAGGTATAAAGGTCCAGAGAATGCAATAAACAATCAATAAAAATGGAAATGTAAATTATAAATAACTTTTAAAAAACCGTAAAGTTACTGTTGAACCAAAAAAAGATAATTTGTATTGTCTTCATTTGAAGTAATGGAAAACCACGTAAATCATATATTTGCTACAATTCTTGAAAGGTTATGGAGTGGAGAAGAATAGTGAAGTTAGATGGTGCTAATGTTTGGCGACATTTCATTCAATATACGACAATCTGAATGAATGGAGCCGGTAAATACATTTTGATAATATTACACAGTAACTTTTCAAATTCACTTATAAAACGAGCGAGCGTTCAACAGCGGTTGACAATTTCCTATCGCCGACCAACTACTTTGTTTATAACACTCTTTTTTATTATATAGGAATCATTTTGCATTGCGCCGACCAACTACAGACCAAAAATCGCCGACCAACTACTTTGTTTATAGCACTCTTTTTATTATATAGGAATCATTTTGCATCACGCCGACCAACTACTTTGTTTATAGCACTCTTTTTATTATATAGGAATCATTTTGCATCACGCCGACCAACTACTTTGTTTATAGCACTCTTTTTATTATATAGGAATCATTTTGCATCACGCCGACCAACTACAGACCAAAAATCGCCGACCAACTAATTTGTTTATAGCACTCTTTTTATTATATAGGAATCATTTTGCGTCACGCACATCTCGGCCAGATTGAGGGTTCATAACTAAGAAACAAACGAATAGGTTAGTTGTGGGCGTGGTTTGTTCCTTCGTTCAGCACTATTATTGGTTAAACCGGTCGTTTAGCGGAGGAGTGGGAGTGGTGTCCATTGAGAGTATCTATAATAGTCTTAGGTTTTAGTTCTCAGTTCTTTTATAACCTTCTGATAATGTTAACTGTGTTAGTGAATTGTATGTGAATTGTAAGGGCAATCTTAGTTTGTACCAAGGGTTTATAGTTGTGTTATTAATTATGTACTTTGATACTTTTGCGCGTTTGGTTTACGACTGAAATGTGTAATATATATATATATATATACATATATATATATATATATATATATATATATATATATATATATATATATATATATATATATATATTAAAACAACATAGGTTATTCAAATACAAGAATATTTATTCTTTTATATTCAAAGCTTTTCGTTGGTAAACAGTACCAACATCATCAGAAATGAAAATTACAATAATTTTATATATATATATATATATATATATATATATATATATATATATATATATTTCGGAATATGTATTCTTGTGTATTAATAAAGAACTAAGTCAAAATACAAATACAAGAATTATAATTGAATTTACAATTCAAAGCTTTTCGTTGGCTAACAGTACCAACATCATCAGGAATATTAAACAATTAAGAAAACAATTGTAAATTCAATTATAATTCTTGTATTTATATTTTGACTTAGTTCTTTATATATATATATATACACAATATGGTTGTGCTTATTACACATTCATTTCAGTTTTGCTCTAAATATACTACATTTCTAATCCTACATCCAGTTGCTTAGACGGAGGGGTAAACAGAAAACCTGTTTCACTAACCCGGTTTTGTATATCGCATGAGCAGCATTAAGGAAGACAGAAAGATTTGGAACTGAAAACACCCAGGATATTATTGTTCGTCCTAAACCTTCAGGAAGTGTTTTCGTCAATTCTACGACGAATAATCACAAATAATATATTCATGTTTTGTAACGAAATTAGACAATGACATGAACACATACAATTAAATTGCCTACCCTACGCCGTGTGTTGTTTGTACGAACCTGCTAAGCAGTGCATCAATTTAATTTGGTCTCCTAAATTATTAACTATAGGCCTACATAATCGTTTTATTGTCATAAATATTCTAGATTGTTTTACAAAACATGAACGTTTATAAAAAGATTGTTTATAAAGCAACTTGATTAAAAAATGTTAAATTATTATTATAGTGTGAGGTAAAAAAAGAATTCCAAACTTCAAACAAAAGCAAACTATTTAATCCATAACAAGTGTTGTAAAATAAACAGACACCAGTTTGTCAATAAACAATTGATATTTTAACAATAAAAAAGCTCTAATTTAATAATAAAGAAAACGATATTTTATCAAACAAATACTATAGTAACATGGACCATCTGTGGTGTAACGTTCTATTTTAACTGAACAAAACCTCTTGGCAAATTTTTTTTATTTAGGTCTTATGCACGTCATCTTCAAAGGAAATTACTACATAATTTCAAACAATCATTTTTGTAGTAATTTCCTCTGTAGATGATTTCTTAGTAACTGAAATCTGCACTAGGATTTAAATATAAGGTCCTTGTACTTGATAGGTTTTATTTATTTACAATAAAAAACAAATGCTAGTTAAAAACGGCACTTTATCTAAAAATGACTCTTGGCTTACCAAATAATAACGCTATTTCATAAATAAAAAAACAATATTTATCAATAAACAAACAATATTTATGGCCAAACACTATTTTGTCAATAAACAAATGCTAGATTTCATTATTTATTCAGCATAAAATATAAGTATTGTACAAATCGGGAAATGTATGTTAAGGCAAATAATAATATTAACAAAATTAAGAATATTATTCATGAAGAATGTTTGTGGGAATTTATCGGTAAGGAGGATGCAGAAAAAATGGGATTGTTCGTTTATCTCTTGAGCAGTTAATAGAATTTGATAATTTAATTCTGTAAATATCCTCCAACCAAATCTGTGTTCATATTCATGGACAGAAAAACGTTTTTGGAGTTTTTTCAAATTCAACAATAAGAAATATACTTTATTAGTATTCTTGGAAAATACATAAGCTTGTATTTTCTGATACGCTTTGCGCACGCGCATTTGGTGATTTCGAACATCTGTTTTCCTTTGTAAAAAACATAGAGTCAATGGTCGTTTAAGTTTCATTTAGTGCCAAGTTTAAAGTTTTGTTTCCTATAAACGAATTATAAAAATTTGTTATTTATAATCGATAAAGTTTAGAGTATTTCAACACTGTGACACAATACGGTAGCAAGCAAAAGCAGGGGAAATAGCGACACGACAAAATTCGTTTTTCTCTAACACATTGAATAGTGTCTAGGAATATATAATTTTTTTCAAGAATAACCTTTAAAATTTTTGGTTACAATTTCGGTGTTACAAATTTGACCCCGGGAGTAGGAGAGACTTCTACTTACCCCTGTTAGTTAAAGGGGGTGTAATGGGTAGAAACCTCTTTATGGGTTACGGGAAAAAGACAGATTTATGTCTATACCTAGTCCTACGTGTATTACAATCCTCTCTCATCACATACTTCTAAAGTAGGCATGTATAGTAAGAGTAGTGTAAGCCTTCGGAAGCATCCTACGTCTTCCGGTGCCCCTGCAGTTAGTATCCTTCAGGTTACTTTATTTACCTTTCACATAACATCGTACTCACCTTGCCAGACATGGCCGACCAACTCTTACTGTGGCGGAGAGGGACCAGCGTCTGGAACAGCCATACACAGATACAGATGTCACAGAGTTAGATATAGGCGATGTTTATATTTCTAACCTAATGATATGAAATATGATCTGCTGTAGAGAGATGAGAGAAAGAAGCGGAATGGAAAAGGGTTATGCAGAGGCCACCGTAACTTTGTTCTGACCCACACAATAGTTTAACATTTTAATAGAGATTAAAGTTATCGCTATTTACAACACACACACACACACACACACACACACACACACACACACACACACACACACACACACACACACACACACACACACACACACACACACACACACACACACACACACACACACACACACACACACACACACACACACACACACACACACACACACACACACACACACACACACACACACACACACACACACACACACAAACTTTAAAAACTCTTAGTTCGTTGATAAAACAGGGCACTATGTTACACTATATTACAATACATAGTTACAACTTGGTTATACAAAATAATGAAGTTCACTACCGCAAGCTAGTCGGTTGACAAATGAAGTAGGCTCCGTTGTACTGAACTGCCACACACAAGGGGGAGACAGTCTTTCCCTTGACATATCAACCGGTTTTCTAGCGTAAGTAAAGTTCTTTTTACTATAAAAAAGTTCTTTGTTTTTTAAAATAAATTTAAAAAAGTGATCCTTGAGTCAAAACGTGACGTAAAATGTGCATTATTTTCAACGTTTTTAAATTTTTTGATCGTCAGGTTTTTATTATTTTTTCATTTTCTAAAGTATGTTGTAAATCGCCAAGTGGAATGTTTTTGCAATATCTGTTTAAGCAATAGTTACAAAAAATTAAAGGCACATTTTTGTAATGTTCAATATGTAATATTTTTGAAAATATTGTACCCAATATTGTTGTTTCGAAAGGCCAAATAATTTTCATTCAAATTATAATTAAGTTGTGTGTATTCTATCTTGTTTTCGAGTTATTATTATACACTTTAAAATATATAAAATGGACAAGAGTAGCACTTACTTTAATTTCGAATGAGGACGGGCATTTGAGGGATGTCTGCTAGTACGAATTTTATTAT
>JBAIZL010000033.1:157500-202500 GCA_036971475.1 Prosapia bicincta | reverse complement strand
CAGAAAATGTAACATTGAAGGGGCTTGCCTTCAACCCCTTCTCATTTCGCAAAAGTGAAACATTACCCGTTTTCTCGGGCCGGTTACTCAAAAACCGTTCAAGATATTGCTCAACTAAAAACAGCGTATGAAAATACAGACTTTTCCTTCCGTTTCGTATAATAAACATCTTATTGGGTCAAATATTTAGAGAGATATGGCTGGTTTAAAAAGGGCTTGCATCGTGCAAACCTGGAAATGTAAAATCAGGCTGTATTTTTATCATTTGAAACGAGTATTATTCCTAAAGCAATTGAGATATCAAGCTCAAATTTTCACAAGTTGTTTCTTAAATGATGTCCCATCTTCGGATGTATCTGAACTTTATTTTCAATAAAAAGTATCACTTTTAGTTTTTTTTGCGCTTTTATGTAACTAACAATATAAAAATCATTTAAGAAACAAGACGTGTATATTTAAGGCCGCTATCTTTAATGGTTCAGGATTTATAGCCTTTTAAAATGATAAAAACAGCCAGATTACAAATTCAAGTTGCAGGATACAAGGCTTTATTAAAACAGTCATATGTTTTCAAATACTCACCCCAATAACCTTTTTTTTACACTAAATGAAAGAAGAAAGCTTATATTTTCTTTTGTTGACTTCAGGTTTGAAATATATTTAACAGTTTTCGAGTAATTAGCTAGCAAAACACAATTATTATTTTAATTTTATGCTATACGTAGTAGTTCAGCATGATTCCTAGGAGAAGAATTGTAAATAAAGGTAGAGATAAGATGAGGAAAACATCTTCTGGTAGATGATATCGGTAGGTTCAAGCCTTACATATGCTGGATCGCATATCTTAAAAATAAATCATGGAGACTTGATTGCAATGAAAGCTATATGTAAATAAAAAAATCATGACCTAACCGGTCACAGTAGTTCCTACAACCCATTGACCAGTATCTGACTACACGTACCTCGCCCACTACTACAGACAGGGCGAAAGTAAGCAGTTATTAACTCTGCTTTGACCTGAGAAGCCCTAACAAGCGGACTGGGCTTTTTCGTCGTAACATCCTGTCCTCACCCCCAAACATCTTCTCATAATTTCTGACGTCCTTCATACAATAGGTCTCCTCTGTCAACCATGGCTAGGTTACCGGTTCTGATGTTAAATTCAAACTGTGCTGAATATAATACAAATTAAAGCTTCTTCGCTATACGCAAAGAAACGACTATAAATTAGCGCTTATTACAGAAACACACATAACCTCCCAAGATAAATTTTCAATGCAAAACTTTAAAATTTACTGCACTGACAGGACAACTAGAAGCCGTGGCGGTACGGCTATAATAATAGATAAACGCACTAGATATTTAAAATTGTTTTTGTCGGCACTCATTGAAGCGATAGCTAATAGTTTCATCTTAACGGTAGCATGACAACTCTTGTATCAGAGTACAACCCCCCGGGAGTTGCATGACAACACTTGTGTTAGCATAAACCCCCCCCCCGGGGGTAACATGACAACACTTGTATTAACGAATAAACCCTCGGGGATAGCATGACAGAACTTGTATCAGCGTAAAACCCCCCGGGGGTGACATGACAAAACTTGTATCAGTGTACGCACTCCTGGGGATAACATGACAACACTTGTATCAGTGTACGCGCATCTGGGGGTAACATTACAATACTTGTATCAGTGTACGCACTTCCGCGGGTAACATGACAACACTTGTATCAGCGTAAAACTCCCCGGGGGTAACATGACAACACTTGTATCAGTGTACGCACTTCCGGGGGTAACATGACAACACTTGTATCAGTGTACGCACTTCCGCGGGTAACATGACAACACTTGTATCAGCGTAAAACTCCCCGGGGGTAACATGACAACACTTGTATCAGTGTACGCACTTCCGGGGGTAACATGACAACACTTGTATCAGCGTAAAACTCCCCGGGGGTGACATGACAACACTTGTATCAGTGTACGCACTTCCGGGGGTAACATGACAACACTTGTATCAGCGTAAAACCCCCCGGGGGTGACATGACAACACTTGTATCAGTGTACGCACTCCTGGGGATAACATGACAACACTTGTATCAGTGTACGCACATCTGGGGGTAACATTACAATACTTGTATCAGTGTACGCACTTCCGGGGGTAACATGACAACACTTGTATCAGCGTAAAACTCCCCGGGGGTAACATGACAACACTTGTATCAGTGTACGCACTTCCGGGGGTAACATGACAACACTTGTATCAGCGTAAAACTCCCCGGGGGTAACATGACAACACTTGTATCAGTGTACGCACATCTGGGGGTAACATTACAATACTTGTATCAGTGTACGCACTCCCGGAGGTAACATGACAACACTTGTATCAGCGTAAAACCCCCCGGGGGTGACATGACAACACTTGTATCAGTGTACGCACTCCTGGGGATAACATGACAACACTTGTATCAGCGTAAAACTCCCCGGGGGTAACATGACAACACTTGTATCAGTGTACGCACTCCTGGGGATAACATGACAACACTTGTATCAGCGTAAAACTCCCCGGGGATAACATGACAACACTTGTATCAGTGTACGCACTCCTGGGGATAACATGACAACACTTGTATCAGCGTAAAACTCCCCGGGGATAACATGACAACACTTGTATCAGTGTACGCACTCCTGGGGATAACATGACAACACTTGTATCAGCGTAAAACTCCCCGGGGGTAACATGACAACACTTGTATCAGTGTACGCACTCCTGGGGATAACATGACAACACTTGTATCAGTGTACGCACATCTGGGGGTAACATTTCAACACTTGTATCAGCGTAAAACTCCCCGGGGGTAACATGACAACACTTGTATCAGTGTACGCACTCTTGGGGATAACATGACAACATTGTATCAGCGTAAATCTCCCCGGGGGTAACATGACAACACTTGTATCAGTGTACGCACTCCTGGGGATAACATGACAACACTTGTATCAGCGTAAATCTCCCCGGGGGTAACATGACAACACTTGTATCAGTGTACGCACTCCTGGGGATAACATGACAACACTTGTATCAGCGTAAATCTCCCCGGGGGTAACATGACAACACTTGTATCAGTGTACGCACTCCTGGGGATAACATGACAACACTTGTATCAGCGTAAATCTCCCCGGGGGTAACATGACAACACTTGTATCAGTGTACGCACTCCTGGGGATAACATGACAACACTTGTATCAGCGTAAATCTCCCCGGGGGTAACATGACAACACTTGTATCAGTGTACGCACTCCTGGGGATAACATGACAACACTTGTATCAGCGTAAAACTCCCCGGGGATAACATGACAACACTTGTATCAGTGTACGCACTCCTGGGGATAACATGACAACACTTGTATCAGCGTAAAACTCCCCGGGGGTAACATGACAACACTTGTATCAGTGTACGCACTCCTGGGGATAACATGACAACACTTGTATCAGTGTACGCACATCTGGGGGTAACATTTCAACACTTGTATCAGCGTAAAACTCCCCGGGGGTAACATGACAACACTTGTATCAGTGTACGCACTCCTGGGGATAACATGACAACATTGTATCAGCGTAAATCTCCCCGGGGGTAACATGACAACACTTGTATCAGTGTACGCACTCCTGGGGATAACATGACAACACTTGTATCAGCGTAAATCTCCCCGGGGGTAACATGACAACACTTGTATCAGTGTACGCACTCCTGGGGATAACATGACAACACTTGTATCAGCGTAAATCTCCCCGGGGGTAACATGACAACACTTGTATCAGCGTAAATCTCCCCGGGGGTAACATGACAACACTTGTATCAGTGTACGCACTCCTGGGGATAACATGACAACACTTGTATCAGCGTAAATCTCCCCGGGGGTAACATGACAACACTTGTATCAGTGTACGCACTCCTGGGGTAACATGGCAATACTTGTATCAGTGTACGCACATCTGGGGGTAATTTGACAACACTTTTATCAGCGTAAAAACACCTGGGAGTATCATGACAACATATGTACCAGCATACAAACCCCCGGGTAAAGGAAATTACATTAGCAATTTAGAAGTCCTTCTTCAGACCTTTTGTAAGGTAATAATAACCGGGGACTTGAACTCTAAACACACCTGCGGGGGCTGCAAAAGTCTACAAATACAGGAGGCCGGCATCTCCAAACCTTCATACAAAACATAATTGGTTTACTTTTGGCAACTTCTAAATCAACACACACCAATACTTACCACACAGAAGGCATTTTGTATAGAGCTATTGCGAAACGTTTGCTAGTGACGCCGCGCCGCAACATCCCATCTATAGCAAGAGCCTTCAGATCAGTACCTTACGGTAAGGCTGTCTCTGGAATCCCTGCACACAGAGAGGTGAGCAGGATTCTAAACTCGTTCTGACTGACTGGGAGTTAATCCGGTCCCAGCTGGACAGCACTTTACCTGCATCCCTAAATGTAGTCACCACTGGACATAGATAAAGTTGTCGCCAGCCTTACGACCGCAATACGAACTGTACAAGATCAATATTACAAATCAATATATTAAACAGTATTTTTCAAAGCAACATAGCATTGGAATTGATAAGATTTCCTCACTACACATAACCATTAAACCACTATAAGTGTCAGGAACCTTTTTACGTCACACAACCAATTACTGTGTCAGGAATACATATACAGTTTTGTTTATTATTTGCTATGTATATTATATTACATGAAAAGTGTTGTATAATTACCATGTTATACTGTATAAAACAACTGTGGCGTAATGTTTAACATAAATAAATGAAACTTCTCAACCACAAATAACTTGCTTCTTTTATTTAGAACCTTATGTACATTTCGATTGCTTAGCACTCATCCTTACAGGTAATTTACAATGAAAATACTTGTAATAAATTATTAAATAACCACAGAAGTTATTAGTGGTTGAGAGGTGTCATTTATTTATGTTAACTATGATATACTGTATAGCCCGTTTTCATACAACGTAAACACGAACATTTCGTTAATCCGGTAAAATTCTATACTGTTAATACAATTTCTAAACTATGAAAAATTAACTTGAAATAATAAATATTTTAAATGAATTTAATTGTAAAACTTTGCTTTTGGTGATTGGTTTTCACAGAACAAAATGTTTCACTTCTTTTACTTACCGTAGTTTTTAACTTACAGCTTTCAGTCATACGATAAGTATGGCCTATAACAAATGTTTTAAAAACATACAAATTTGATATTTAAGTGTAAAAGCAGAGACTTTTGATTAGAGTATTTTACATAACGAGATATTGAACAATATTTATATATTATTAAGAAATAACACACATCATTTAAACCCATATAAATAGTTTATTTACATTTCATATTTACAACTATAAATGTTTGTTAAAACCTGTAAAGAAGCTATACCTCTCCCACATTACTCGTTTTGTAATAATAACTACCTCTAACTCAACAATGAAAAATGGAAAAAGAGATCTTGAAAAGGACACAAGGCGGGAGTGTAATCCTAAAAGTTGTAATATTCACGACGTTTTGCAGAAACTAATTTTTGTTGAAAGGAAACCCAATTTGTCCTGACGCGGATTAAATGGATTCTACTTTAATTATCTCCAACAGAGTTTCATAACTGCGTTACAGATGGCTTAAAAAAAAAATAACAAATTTATAATAATTTTTCTTGCAAAATCAATTTCAAATGTTTGGCGGCAGTCCAAAGAATTGACACCAAATAGATTGACATGAATTTGTTTTCTTTGATTGTACTGAATATCTCTACACTAGTTTTTGAAACGATATTTCTAAAATGTAACCGCCAGTTTATCAGTTTACACTTTATATAATTCGAGTTAGTAAAAGTGTTATTACTATTGTTCTAATAGTAATAATGTTTCCTATAACAATAATGAGTAATATATAGGACAAATTTAATTTAAATAAATACTATGTTTATTTAAAAAAAAGCAAGTATATATAGTTTTGCAAAATAGTTAGTACAATCCGAAGAATTAAACAAGGAACAATCCTGAGGGAAGTAAATATTATTGCAGCAAAAATTTAAAAGCCACTTATACACAAGGCAACAAAATTTTATAAAACAATTTTGAAAAACTGTTCTGATTAAACATTTTATGCTTGTAAAACATTCAACACACAAAATGGTATCACATACGACCACTGTGTATACAATGATAACCAAAGAAACATATTGGCTTTGACATAAAAGCTTCCTCCACTTTATACAATAGCAAAGTAAACATGTCTTAAAAGTTCATAGTAAACTTTCCAATTTAATAAACCTAGAAGGAATAATCTTTTTCTCTTTTAGAGGAAAATAGTAAAAACAGTATTAAAACAAGTGTTTTGAGATTTAAAAGCTACCAAAAATGAAAACTTTGCATCACAATATTCATAGCAATAATTAGCCTATTATTCCCCTCTGGTTCTTAACAAAGGAGTTTTTGTTGATATAGCCCTGAATCTTGTTGAACGTAAAATTAGTTAAATGTTACATAGGCCTATACTTTAAAACTTTGTTTTTTACATAAAAAAATATAAGTTTGGAAAATGTTAATCAAATTTCAAATATTTTATCCAAGCCCGATACAGTAAAGCATTATCCTTTAGTGGGTTGAAAACAAAGGCTCTTGAGGGAACTTTGGTCTAGAACTGATTCAAATACCATATTACTGCTGGATAAAATATGGACTGAAGTAACGAATTTTCTCTCCGTTGTACAAACATTTTCTGTGAACATTTAGTAATTTGTTGTGTTTAAGGACTGAGATGACGTATAAACCATCACCTCCTAATGACTAGGAATAGAGAAATATATTTTGAGTTATAGGATTAATCTAGGAGCGTAAACCTTTAGTGGTAGAGGGGGGGGGCAATAATCTACAGAGCTGTAGGAGACCGTCTCGTCGCAAGGGAATCAAGAATTTCCCTAGAGTTGTAGAGGACCAACAAGATTTTAAGCCAGTTATTATAGCATAATCTCTTGCTAGTTAAAAAATAGCAAACAGCAACTCACTGTACTTAAATTATTTTCTCATGCGCTTTTCAATGAAAACGTCGTCATTATCAATGTGTACAACTATACACATAGTTTAGTCAGAGTTGAACCTCAGTCATTATTTATATAGTTTTTAGTTGTATTTACTGACAAAAATGACCTTGCCATTGAAATGCACATAAGAAAATGAACAATTGGTATTAATGTTTAATAAATACATCGAAATCTTGTTGCTGTTCATGACGAGCTGGTTGTTAATTCTTATTACACTTTTGATATTACTTGGGACCAGACTTTTTGTTAACTAAAGGTTGTTAAATTGTTAACTTACACTTGGAGGAAACGTTTTCGTCTTACGACTTCTTCAGCCTCGTATTTTTGCCGCTAGGAATGCTGCAGTTGCGCTTCCTCGGTACCATTATTTTGATAGTTAGAAGTGATGTAATCGAAGAGTACGTGTGATCTGTGCCGTGTTTGTTCATTTAGGATGTCATTTTTATGTGTATTGCTGTCTATATATTTCATACTGTTCTAGTGTGTTTAATTTATGGCCTTTAGTTGCATGTGTGGAGGATGCTCATGTTATTTTCCATACTTTTGCATGAGTGTTTAGTGTCCACGAGGTGATTTGCGAAGGTGGATCCAATAGTAGTGTGCAGTGCGCTTGAATCCACCTTCGCAAATCACCTCATGGACACTAAACACTCATGCAAAAGTATGGAAAATAACATGAGCATCCTCCACACATGCAACAAAGGCCATACATTAAACACACTAGAACACTATGAAATATATAGACATAGCAACACACATAAAAATGACATCTTAAATTAACAAACACGGTACAGATCACACTTACTCTTCGATCACATCACTTCTAACTTTCAAAATAATGGTACCCAGGAAGCGCAACTGCAGCATTCCTAGCGGCAAAAATACGAGGCTGAAGAAGTCGTAGGACGAAAACGTTTTCTCCAATTGTAAGTTAACAATTAAACAACTTTTAGTTAACAAAAAGTCGCAAGTAATAGAAAAAGTGTAATAATAATAAATACATATGCTTTCAAGGTAAGCATCATTATTTTAATTTAAGCACTGCTAAATGCTTTATTAATGTTAGTGATTGATTCATTAGTAAAACGAAACATAGCAAGTGTTTACGAAAGTAATTAATAATTATATATTATTTATTGGTTAGTTTATAGCTTAAGTAATATACCTTTTTCTAATATTACTTGATAATATAATTATAATATATTTCGTTAAAGATATTCTAATTATTGGGTAAAATTGGGGGTCTTAAACTCTTATCTTTCCATAGTGACTAAGCGTATTCGTACATTTAAGTATTTAAATTATTAGGAAACCTCTGTCTTAAATTAAACTTTGATGTCTGGAAAAGTTAATGGATCTAACAAATATCATAGAAATCAAAAACATATTAAAATTAAAACATTCAAACTATTTGTTAGACATTCCTTAGATTTTACTTCGAAACACATTCATATAAAATATTTTTATACTAGAACAAAATTAAAAACACCTTTGATAAAAGTCATAAAAAATAACAGGTACTTAACAATTATTATGAATAATTACAAATAATTAACATATAAACATGAAGAAATTTTTTTTTAAAATTATTTTTATTCTTGGAAATTTAACCTTCTGTAAATTATAAATAAACATTTTAGTTTGACGATTGAATCTCCTTTGCAAAACATTGTAATTGTTTCAAACTATTTAAATGTAAGTAACTTATAATTGTTTTGAAATTTTGTTCAAACATGTAGCTGTTAAATAATAGCGCTAAATAATTGTATTTTCTATACAATAGTAATAATTACTATTAGAAAAACGATAATATATTTACTTATAAAACCCAATTTATATATATATATATATATATATATATATATATATATTTATATACATAGATTTTTCTTCTTGCTGTAAATCGTTTATTAAAAAATGTTTAATGAAGTTTTCTAATGTCATTATTCTAATTTTATAAATTATTATGACATCTTGTAAATATAATGAAAGCGAGTTTCAATAAATGAATTACCTAATAATATTAACACGTATAATAATAGCATTTATTACAACTGGATACATATAAACGCATATGTTGGTTAAGTTTTACGTCACTATATTGAATATATATGCAACAAAATATCCCAGTCTTAATACATAATAAACTATTGTTTACTACAAAACACATTCCATTGACCTGATTTAAACAAATTTTAAACTTATAAAGTAAACATTTTATAACAAGATGTTTATTGTTGTACATTCTTAACCATTTGTATAAAGCAACCAACTTAAAAGCGACAAATATTGTCAGTACTTTGTACAAACGTAACCATTTGTATAAAGCAACCAACTTAAAAGCGACAAATATTGACAGTACTTTGTACAAACTTAAACATTTGTATAAAGCAACCAACTTAAAAGCGACAAATATTGTCAGTACTTTGTACAAACGTAACCATTTGTATAAAGCAACCAACTTAAAAGCGACAAATATTGTCAGTACTTTGTACAAACTTAACCATTTGTATAGAGCAACCAACTTAAAAGCGACAAATATTGTCAGTACTTTGTACAAACGTAACCATTTGTATAGAGCAACCAACTTAAAAGCGACAAATATTGTCAGTACTTTGTACAAACGTAACCATTTGTATAAAGCAACCAACTTAAAAGCGACAAATATTGTCAGTACTTTGTACAAACTCAAACATTTGTATAAAGCAACCAACTTAAAAGCGACAAATATTGTCAGTACTTTGTACAAACGTAACCATTTGTATAAAGCAACCAACTTAAAAGCGACAAATATTGTCAGTACTTTGTACAAACTTAACCATTTGTATAGAGCAACCAACTTAAAAGCGACAAATATTGTCAGTACTTTGTACAAACGTAACCATTTGTATAGAGCAACCAACTTAAAAGCGACAAATATTGTCAGTACTTTGTACAAACGTAACCATTTGTATAAAGCAACCAACTTAAAAGCGACAAATATTGTCAGTACTTTGTACAAACTCAAACATTTGTATAAAGCAACCAACTTAAAAGCGACAAATATTGTCAGTACTTTGTACAAACTTAAACATTTGTATAAAGCAACCAACTTAAAAGCGACAAATATTGTCAGTACTTTGTACAAACGTAACCATTTGTATAAAGCAACCAACTTAAAAGCGACAAATATTGACAGTACTTTGTACAAACTTAACCATTTGTATAGAGCAACCAACTTAAAAGCGACAAATATTGTCAGTACTTTGTACAAACGTAACCATTTGTATAAAGCAACCAACTTAAAAGCGACAAATATTGACAGTACTTTGTACAAACTTAAACATTTGTATAAAGCAACCAACTTAAAAGCGACAAATATTGTCAGTACTTTGTACAAACTTAACCATTTGTATAAAGCAACCAACTTAAAAGCGACAAATATTGTCAGTATTTTGTACAAACTTAACCATTTGTATAAAGTAACCAACTTAAAAGCGACAAATATTGTCAGTACTTTGTACAAACTTAACCATTTGTATAAAGCAACCAACTTAAAAGCGACAAATATTGTCAGTACCTTATACAAACTTAACCATTTGTATAACGCAACCAACTTAAAAGCGACAAATATTGTCAGTACTTTGTACAAACCTAACCCTTTGTATAAAGCAACCAACTTAAAAGCGACAAATATTGTCAGTACTTTGTACAAACTTAACCATTTGTATAAAGCAACCAACTTAAAAGCGACAAATATTGTCAGTACTTTGTACAAACGTAACCATTTGTATAAAGCAACCAACTTAAAAGCGACAAATATTGACAGTACTTTGTACATTCTTAACCATTTGTATAAAGCAACCAACTTAAAAGCAACAAATATTGTCAGTACTTTGTACAAACTTAACCCTTTGTATAAAGCAAACAACTTAAAAGCGACAAATATTGTCAGTACTTTGTACAAACTTAACCATTTGTATAAAGCAACCAACTTAAAAGCGACAAAAATTGTCAGTACCTTATACAAACTTAACCATTTGTATAAAGCAACCAACTTAAAAGCGACAAAAATTGTCAGTACTTTGTACAAACTTAACCCTTTGTATAAAGCAACCAACTTAAAAGCGACAAATATTGTCAGTACTTTGTACAAACTTAACCATTTGTATAAAGCAACCAACTTAAAAGCGACAAATATTGTCAGTACTTTGTACAAACTTAACCATTTGTATAAAGCAACCAACTTAAAAGCGACAAATATTGTCAGTACTTGGTACAAACGTAACCATTTGTATAAAGCAACCAACTTAAAAGCGACAAATATTGTCAGTACTTTGTACATTCTTAACCATTTGTATAAAGCAACCAACTTAAAAGCGACAAATATTGTCAGTACTTTGTACAAACTTAACCATTTGTATAAAGCAACCAACTTAAAAGCGACAAATATTGTCAGTACTTTGTACAAACTTAACCATTTGTATAAAGCAACCAACTTAAAAGCGACAAATATGGTCAGTACTTTGTACAAACGTAACACTTTGTATAAAGCAACCAACTTAAAAGCGACAAATATTGTCAGTACTTTGTACAAACGTGACCCTTTGTATGGAGCAACCAACTTAAAAGCGACAAATATTGTCAGTACTTTGTACAAACTTAACCATTTGTATAAAGCAACGAACTTAAAAGCGACAAATATTGTCAGTACTTTGTACAAACTTAACCCTTTGCATAAAGCAACCAACTTAAAAGCGACAAATATTGTCAGTACTTTGTACAAACTTGACCCTTTGTATAAAGCAACCAACTTAAAAGCGACAAATATTGTCAGTACTTTGTACAAACTTAACCATTTGTATAAAGCAACCAACTTAAAAGCGACAAATATTGTCAGTACTTTGTACATTCTTAACCATTTGTATAAAGCAACCAACTTAAAAGCGACAAATATTGTCAGTACTTTGTACAAACTTAACCATTTGTATAAAGCAACCAACTTAAAAGCGACAAATATTGTCAGTATCTTATACACACTTAACCATTTGTATAAAGCAACCAACTTAAAAGCGACAAATATTGTCAGTACTTTGTACAAACTTAACCATTTGTATAAAGCAACCAACTTAAAAGCGACAAATATTGTCAGTACTTTGTACAAACTTAACCATTTGTATAAAGCAACCAACTTAAAAGCGACAAATATTGTCAGTACTTTGTACAAACTTAACCCTTTGTATAAAGCAACCAACTTAAAAGCGACAAATATTGTCAGTACTTTGTACAAACGTGACCCTTTGTATAAAGCAACCAACTTAAAAGCGACAAATATTGTCAGTACTTTGTACAAACTTAACCATTTGTATAAAGCAACGAACTTAAAAGCGACAAATATTGTCAGTACTTTGTACAAACTTAACCCTTTGCATAAAGCAACCAACTTAAAAGCGACAAATATTGTCAGTACTTTGTACAAACTTGACCCTTTGTATAAAGCAACCAACTTAAAAGCGACAAAAATTGTCAGTACTTTGTACAAACTTAACCATTTGTATAAAGCAACCAACTTAAAAGCGACAAATATTGTCAGTACTTTGTACAAACTTAACCATTTGTATAAAGCAACCAACTTAAAAGCGACAAATATTGTCAGTACTTTATACAAACTTAACCATTTGTATAAAGCAACCAACTTAAAAGCGACAAATATTGTCAGTACTTTGTACAAATTTGACCCTTTGTATAAAGCAACCAACTTAAAAGCGACAAATATTGTCAGTACTTTGTACAAACTTAACCATTTGTATAAAGCAACCAACTTAAAAGCGACAAATATTGTCAGTACTTTGTACAAACTTAACCATTTGTATAAAGCAACCAACTTAAAAGCGACAAATATTGTCAGTACTTTGTACAAACTTAACCCTTTGCATAAAGCAACCAACTTAAAAGCGACAAATATTGTCAGTACTTTGTACAAACTTGACCCTTTGTATAAAGCAACCAACTTAAAAGCGACAAATATTGTCAGTACTTTGTACAAACTTAACCATTTGTATAAAGCAACCAACTTAAAAGCGACAAATATTGTCAGTATTTTGTACAAACTTAACCATTTGTATAAAGCAACCAACTTAAAAGCGACAAATATTGTCAGTACTTTGTACAAACTTAACCATTTGTATAAAGCAACCAACTTAAAAGCGACAAATATTGTCAGTACTTTGTACAAACTTAACCATTTGTATAAAGCAACCAACTTAAAAGCGACAAATATTATCAGTACTTTGAACATGGTATGAAGTATGCGAGAACCAACTGCTGTTAATACATTATTTCTTACATTACAATTTTATCTACAGCTTTACATTTATTATATAATATTTTTTGCACTTTGACGTTTACTATAATGATATATAGAGGTTACTTTCAGCTGCTGACGTTACTTGTAGAATGGGCGTTCCTGTTACACAGACAACGAAGTACCAAGTTATGTCTTCTCTCTGATAGTGACAGAAGAAATAAAACTTTTTGCTGGCTTCCACCTTCGTAGTTACATGTAATTCTTTAGACGATAGAATACGAATTTCAAACGGTAAAGTTAGAAGTGGAAAAACTTGCATTGTTATATTAGTCTTTCACAAAGAGAAAATAAATGTGTTTTTGACGTTTTGAGAATAATTACATGCCCAAGCCATAAACGTAAGTAGCCATTGCTCTTAGAAATCACTCTAGTTGTGACTGCAGTTGATTTTGTTGTTGTTATGTAAGTGGTCTTCGACAATCTTGGTTTTATCGATATTGGGAAGCCGTACACCTGGTGATCATCAGAAATAATTGCAAAACAGATAATAGGCCTATACATTTTTTTTAAAGTCAGTTCCTACTTAAATCAACAAAGAAAATTTTGTTTTAGTTCTTTTAATTTTATAACAATTAATATAAATATGTATATACATGTCAGAATAACAATATTAGGTGGCAAAATAGAAAGTTAATTTCCTTGGATAGGAAAGCAAATTTCTTCCTATCTATGATGTTGGACTGTTATTTTTCTTTGCTACTATTTATATGCTTCCTTTTTTTTCGCCGCATTGATATCATGATATTAATATCAGATACACAGATCCTCAGGGAAAGAGCTGTGATAAAAGTCTTGAGTGTTTGCAAACACGGAGCACAACAAAGCTTGCATTCTGTAGATATGGCTCACATCTTCCTTCGACCTTATCTCCGATGACTAAGTCTTGCCGAAACCAAATCCTCAAACTTTTAAAATTGCTCTTTTTAGATAAGGCTTTATTCCCAGGCACATTTTCCGCTCCATTTTTTCATATAAGTGTTTGAAAGACCTGATTTCGTTTAATAACTGATAATTAAGTATCATTTTAAATTTTAAATGAATGTTATTTAATCTGCTTGAATAAAGTAAAAATACGTCTCGTGGTTGCAATCAATAAATAATGAATAGTTGACAATAATAATATTTAATTCATTTATAAATCGGTTATCTCTGTTTTATATATTTCCGCCAGACCACGATAAAGGAAAATGATAGCTAATTGTTTCAATAATCACCGCGGGTCAGCACTCTTCAGCGGACCTATAACCCCCCCACCCCATACCATCAAAATAAAATATACATACTAATAAATTCTACTTCACAGTTATGTTCGAGGTGACGCAGGGGCACATCTCCAGGGCCGCAGCTTAGCCCCAACGGAAGTACTAATTTGATTGCATGCCTTTTCAGTTTCGAGTAGGCAGCAGAAGAAGAGGCGCATGTCATTCCTGCCATAGACTCACTAACAAGGTATTTGCAAGGTAATACCTCTCCTTATTCCTTAGCATAAGGTGATCCAAGCCCTCAGGGTTCCTGCATGATCTGTCGCGGGATTTTTCCTGGCAGGGTTTCTTTCTTGCCAGGTTTTTTCATCCCGCTCTTAGCGCGACACTTACCGTACTGTTTCATTTCACTATCTCCTGATTCTCCACGGAAAGAGCTTATGAGCTTGGTACATGGGCAATCAATCCCGTTTCCTTCACTCACGGTAGGGATACTAACCGCATGTGCATGTGAGACGGAGGTAGCTCGCTAGAGGTTGGCTGCCACGAGGGCTAGGCGGGTTTTGGGGGCTCAGACCCGGGTAAAAAAAAAAAAAAAAAAAAAAAAACGTACCGTACTGATTCATTTCACTATCTCCTGATTCTCCATGGAAAGAGCTTATGAGCTTGGTATATGGGAAATCAATCGCATTCCCTTCACTCGCGGTAGGGATACTAACCGCAACAAACAGCTGATCGTGATAAAAGTGTATTTTCGGTCCCTTTTTAAATTAAAAGAATCAATTTGGGAAAAGTGACCTGCTGACTGTGGGAGCGGCGAGTTCCGATCAGCATCCCTTCCCAAGGAAACCAGTGAGCACCACAGGTAACATATAGATATAAAGACGACCCGGTACACGTAAATAATTCAAATCTATTTCTATTGTATTTCTCGTATATACGCACACCGTCCACGGCCCGGCGAGGATTACTAGTCGAAATTCCTTAAAAGGGGGGATATTCTAAATTCTATGTTTTAATAATTCCTTATTACACTTTTGCTTTTACTTGCGACCAGAGTTTTTGATAACTAAAGGTTGTTAAATTGTTAACCTACACTTGGAGGAAACGTTTTCGTCTTTCGACTTCTTCAGCCTCGTGTTTTTGCCGCTAGTATTGCTGCAGTTGTGCTTCTTTGGTACCAATATTGGAAAGTTAGAAGTGATGTGATGGAAGAGTAAATTGGTACCAAAGTAAGCAAGTAATATCAAGAGTGTAATAAGTAATTAACAAGCAGCTCGTCATGAACACCAACAATATTATTTTTAATAATAATAATAATAATCCTTCGACGGCGGTGTGTGTCAGATCAATAATCTGAAAGGGTTTGTTAATACGATTTGGTTGTTAAATAATTTTATTTATTTATTAGAAACATTTATTTGTCTTTAAATTCCTAAAAAAATATAATACAATTTGAAATAATTTTCTTATAATTTTGACTAGAGAAGATAAAATTAATTATTTGTTCATAATACAAAGCAACCTATAACATTGAGTAAAATATCGCTAAAACTACAGGAATTTTTACAAAGATTAATAAATCTTGTAAAATATAGAAAGACTTATCTAATTACTTCTATTTATATTAAATTTAATTAAAACAATTTCCGAAACCACAAAACAATTAAAAACGACCGATACCAAAGTCAAGAAAATTAAAAGCTTATGTATTCGCCTTTTTGTATTAATTTTTGATGTTTCGAGATAATTTTCGTATTATTATTGTTATTGTGCTTTGGATATTGTACTTTGTAATAAAAGTTGAAACAAAATAAGAGAAATGAGAGAAAGATATACGTGGCTAAATTATGAATAATCGAACTTCATAACACACCCTTCTAATTAGTTTAACCTAACAGATATATTTAACCACGAAAAGGTCAGTTTAGTTTTTGGTGCTAGCGAATAGTTTCGTAAACCTATGTGGCAAACGCTAAGTTTAATTAACTCGCGACATCTAAACAGTCCCAGCGCCGCATTTCTGAGGCCTGGATTAAGTTATCAAGACCCTACTTACTGCATTGCGCCAAACGTTGTGAAGGGATACGAATATTTTCATTACATCTTTATCACATACATATATAACTAAGCTATACTTGATTTTAGAGAGTGACATTTAATAAAAGCTGAATTAACAGACTTTTTTAATACGAAATATTCAAGTAATTATTCATAAAACTCCATATACGAGAATCTATCTTACCCGTAGGCCTAATATAATAAACGTATCTAATTAATGAAAAATAATAACATCTCACCTGCAACTATTAATAATGACAAATTAAACAATAAATGAGTTTAAAATGTCTTGAAACACAAAACTGTATTTTTAATTACAAGCAAAGAAAAACATAACTACGCGTATTCAGTAAATAGTTTTTTGTTTAGGTGTTTATTGATTCAAAGGCCTCAAAATTAATTTTAGTTATTAAAAAAATCTATGACTACAGATATACGTAATCTATAGACATACGAAAGTTAGGCTAACTGTAAACTGCAGACTTCCACGAAAGTTTAGAAGGCGTTATGTTTCAGGAACACCAGCTGAATTAAAAGTTGCCTTTGTGTTACTTTTAAAGCAAGACAAAAGCAAAATCACCTAATGTGGGAACATCTTGAATAAGGGTTGAATATAGAACTAGTTAATAATAAATACATAAAAACCTCTTAACAACAAAGTTTGTGGTTAAGAGGTTTTTATGTATTTATTATTAAATTCAACCGCAGTATATTCCTAATAAATAGTAAAACTAGCTATTGCTAAAATACAAAAGAAATGATTTGATGTATTCAATTTTCTGCATCATGTAGAATAGGAGAAATTGGCTTCAGCTTCTACAGTAACTTCACTGAAGATGCATTATAAGTTTTGGATTATTTTATAATGTTTGAATATATCTATAGCACACAACGGTAAAAAAACAAAATAGTTAATTCAAAAACTCACCAAAAATTAGTTTTTAATAAACAAACAAACTAGTTCACAACCGACTAGTTTCGGCTACTACTAAGTAGTCAAGCATTGAGGAAGGCGAAATTGTAGCCGAAACTAGACTGTTGTGAACTAGTGTGTTTGTTTATTAAAAACTAACTTTTGGTGAGATTTTGAGTTCACTATTTTGTATTTTTACCATCGTGAATTGTTCTCAGTAGCTAAGACCTAATAACTAAATATCAATAGTAGTAAAACATTATATATAATTACTAATAAACAGTTTAAATATAGCACAGAATTCAGCTTATGTTTATTTCAAAGGACACTAATTTATTGTAAATCGAATTTTATACTGTTAACCAGGATTATAAAAAAGGTAGAAACTGTTAGGCTTATTATTCTTTTATAATTTTAGGAATTTCATCACAATTACATTATGCTTTCAAATCAACTCTTCGAAAACCTATTTAGCTTAAACTTTAAGATAAGCTGAAGGCGATGTATTTAGTGTTTAGAATTAGAAGTTCCGTCACATCACAACCCCGAACGTTATACGCTGACGACGACGATTAGTGAAAACCTATTTAGTTTAAACTTCACGATAACCTGAAGGCGATTTATTTAGTATTTAGAAATAGAAGTTCCGTCACATTACAACCCCGAAGTTTATACGCTGACGACGACGATTAGTGAAAACCTATTTAGTTTAAACTTCACGATAACCTGAAGGCGATTTATATAGTATTTAGAATTAGAAGTTCCGTCACATTACAACCCCGAAGCTTATACGCTGACGATGACGATTAGTGAAAACCTATTTAGCTATAACTTTAGGATAACCTGAAGGTGATTTATTTAGTGTTTAGAATTAGAAGTTCTGTCACATCACAACCTCGAAGTTTGTACGCCAACGATGACGATTAGTGAAAATCTATATAGTTTAAACTTCACGATAACCTGAAGGCGATTTATTTAGTGTTTAGAATTAGAAGTTCCGCCACATCACAACCCCGAAGTTTATACGCCAACGATGACGATTAGTGAAAACCTATTTAGCTATAACTTTAGGATAACCTGAAGGTGATTTATTTAGTGTTTAGAATTAGAAGTTCCGTCACATCACAACCCCGAAGTTTATATGCCAACGATGACGATTAGTGAAAACCTATTTCGTTTAAACTTCACGATAACCTGAAGGCGATTTATTTACTGTTTAGAACTAGAAGTTCCGTCACATCACAACCCCGAAGTTTATATGCCAACGATGACGATTAGTGAAAACTTATATAGTTTAAACTTCACGATAACCTGAAGGCGATTTATTTAGTGTTTAGAATTAGAAGTTCCGTCACATCACAACCCCGAAGTTTATACGCTGACGACGACGATTAGTGAAAACCTATTTAGTTTAAACTTCACGATAACCTGAAGGCGATTTATATAGTATTTAGAATTAGAAGTTCCGTCACATTACAACACCGAAGTTTATACGCTGACGATGTCGATTAGTGAAAACCTATTTTGCTTAAACTTCATGATAACCTGAAGGCGATTTATTTAGTATTTAGAATTAGAAGTTCCGTCACATTACAACACCGAAGTTTATACGCTGACGACGACGATTAGTGAAAACCTACTTTGCTTAAACTTCATGATAACCTGAAGGCGATTTATTTAGTGTTTAGAATTAGAAGCTCCGTCACATCACAACCCCGAAGTTTATACGCTGACGACGACGATTAGTGAAAACCTATTTAGTTTAAACTTCACGATAACCTGAAGGCGATTTATTTAGTGTTTAGAATTAGAAGTTCCATCACATCACAACCTCGAAGTTTGTACGCCAACGATGACGATTAGTAAAATCTATATAGTTTAAACTTCACGATAACCTGAAGGCGATTTATTTAGTGTTTAGAATTAGAAGTTCCGTCACATCACAACCCCGAAGTTTATATGCCAACGATGACGATTAGCGAAAACCTATTTCGTTTAAACTTCACGATAACCTGAAGGCGATTTATTTAGTGTTTAGAATTAGAAGTTCCGTCACATGACAACCCCGAAGTTTATATGCCAACGATGACGATTAGTGAAAACCTATATAGTTTAAACTTCACGATAACCTGAAGGCGATTTATTTAGTGTTTAGAATTAGAAGTTCCGTCACATCACAACCCCGAAGTTTATACGCCAACGATGTCGATTAGTGAAAATCTATATAGTTTAAACTTCACGATAACCTGAAGGCGATTTATTTAGTGTTTAGAATTAGAAGTTCCGTCACATCACAACCCCGAAGTTTATATGCCAACGATGACGATTAGTGAAAACCTATTTCGTTTAAACTTCACGATAACCTGAAGGCGATTTATTTAGTGTTTAGAATTAGAAGTTCCGTCACATCACAACCCCGAATTTTATATGCCAACGATGACGATTAGTGAAAACCTATATAGTTTAAACTTCATGATAACCTGAAGGCGATTTATTTAGTGTTTAGAATTAGAAGTTCCGCCACATCACAACCCCGAAGTTTATACGCCAACGATGACGATTAGTGAAAACCTATTTAGCTATAACTTTAGGATAACCTGAAGGTGATTTATTTAGTGTTTAGAATTAGAAGTTCCGTCACATCACAACCCCGAAGTTTATACGCTGACGATGACGATTAGTGACAACCTATTTAGCTATAACTTTAGGATAACCTGAAGGTGATTTATTTAGTGTTTAGAATTAGAAGTTCTGTCACATCACAACCTCGAAGTTTGTACGCCAACGATGACGATTAGTGAAAATCTATATAGTTTAAACTTCACGATAACCTGAAGGCGATTTATTTAGTGTTTAGAATTAGAAGTTCCGCCACATCACAACCCCGAAGTTTATACGCCAACGATGACGATTAGTGAAAACCTATTTAGCTATAACTTTAGGATAACCTGAAGGTGATTTATTTAGTGTTTAGAATTAGAAGTTCCGTCACATCACAACCCCGAAGTTTATATGCCAAAGATGACGATTAGTGAAAACCTATTTCGTTTAAACTTCACGATAACCTGAAGGCGATTTATTTAGTGTTTAGAACTAGAAGTTCCGTCACATCACAACCCCGAAGTTTATATGCCAACGATGACGATTAGTGAAAACCTATATAGTTTAAACTTCACGATAACCTGAAGGCGATTTATTTAGTGTTTAGAATTAGAAGTTCCGTCACATCACAACCCCGAAGTTTATACGCTGACGACGACGATTAGTGAAAACCTATTTAGTTTAAACTTCACGATAACCTGAAGGCGATTTATATAGTATTTAGAATTAGAAGTTCCGTCACATTACAACACCGAAGTTTATACGCTGACGATGTCGATTAGTGAAAACCTATTTTGCTTAAACTTCATGATAACCTGAAGGCGATTTATTTAGTATTTAGAATTAGAAGTTCCGTCACATTACAACACCGAAGTTTATACGCTGACGACGACGATTAGTGAAAACCTACTTTGCTTAAACTTCATGATAACCTGAAGGCGATTTATTTAGTGTTTAGAATTAGAAGCTCCGTCACATCACAACCCCGAAGTTTATACGCTGACGACGACGATTAGTGAAAACCTATTTAGTTTAAACTTCACGATAACCTGAAGGCGATTTATTTAGTGTTTAGAATTAGAAGTTCCGTCACATCACAACCTTGAAGTTTGTACGCCAACGATGACGATTAGCGAAAACCTATTTCGTTTAAACTTCACGATAACCTGAAGGCGATTTATTTAGTGTTTAGAATTAGAAGTTCCGTCACATCACAACCCCGAAGTTTATATGCCAACGATGACGATTAGTGAAAACCTATATAGTTTAAACTTCACGATAACCTGAAGGCGATTTATTTAGTGTTTAGAATTAGAAGTTCCGTCACATCACAACCCCGAAGTTTATACGCCAACGATGACGATTAGTGAAAATCTATATAGTTTAAACTTCACGATAACCTGAAGGCGATTTATTTAGTGTTTAGAATTAGAAGTTCCGTCACATCACAACCCCGAAGTTTATATGCCAACGATGACGATTAGTGAAAACCTATTTCGTTTAAACTTCACGATAACCTGAAGGCGATTTATTTAGTGTTTAGAATTAGAAGTTCCGTCACATCACAACCCCGAATTTTATATGCCAACGATGACGATTAGTGAAAACCTATATAGTTTAAACTTCACGATAATCTGAAAGCGATTTATTTAGTGTTTAGAATTAGAAGTTCCGTCACATCACAACCCCGAAGTTTATACGCCAACGATGACGATTAGTGAAAATCTATATAGTTTAAACTTCACGATAACCTGAAGGCGATTTATTTAGTGTTTAGAATTAGAAGTTCCGTCACATCACAACCCCGAAGTTTATATGCCAACGATGACGATTAGTGAAAACCTATATAGTTTAAACTTCACGATAACCTGAAGGCGATTTATTTAGTGTTTAGAATTAGAAGTTCCGTCACATCACAACCCCGAAGTTTAAATGCCAACGATGACGATTAGTGAAAACCTATATAGTTTAAACTTCACGATAACCTGAAGGCGATTTATTTAGTGTTTAGAATTAGAAGTTCCGTCACATCACAACCTCGAAGTTTATATGCCAACGATGACGATTAGTGAAAACCAATTTAGCTTAAACTTCACGATAACCTGAAGGTGATTTATTTATTTTGTAGAATTAGAAGTTCTGTCACATTACAACCCCGGAGTTTATACGCTGACGCTGACGATTAGTGAAAACCTATTTAGCTATAACTTTAGGATAACCTGAAGGTGATTTATTTAGTGTTTAGAATTAGAAGTTCTGTCACATAACAACCTCGAAGTTTGTACGCCAACGATGACGATTAGTGAAAATCTATATAGTTTAAACTTCACGATAACCTGAAGGCGATTTATTTAGTGTTTAGAATTAGAAGTTCCGCACATCACAACTCCGAGGTTTATATGCCAACGATGACGATTAGTGAAAACCTATTTAACTTAAACTTCACGATAACCTGAAGGTGATTTATTTAGTGTTTAGAATTAGAAGCTCTGTCACATTACAACCCCGGAATTTATACGCTGACGCTGACGATTAGTGAAAACCTATTTAGCTATAACGTTAGGATAACCTGAAGGTGATTTATTTAGTGTTTAGAATTAGAAGTTCTGTCACATCACAACCTCGAAGTTTGTACGCCAACGATGACGATTAGTGAAAATCTATATAGTTTAAACTTCACGATAACCTGAAGGCGATTTATTTAGTGTTTAGTATTAGAAGTTCTGCCACATCACAACCCCGAAGTTTATACGCCAACGATGACGATTAGTGGAAACCTATTTAGTTTAAACTTCACGATATCCTGAAGGCGATTCATTTAGTGTTTAGAATTAGAAGTTCCGTCACATCACAACCCCGAAGTTTATATGCCAACGATGACGATTAGTGAAAACCTATTTAGTTTAAACCTCACGATAACCTGAAGGCGATTCATTTACTGTTTAGAATTAGAAGTTCCGTCACATCACAACCCCAAAGTTTATATGCCAACGATGACGATTAGTGAAAACCTATTTAGTTTAAACTTCACGATAACCTGAAGGCGATTTATTTAGTGTTTAGAATTAGAAGTTCCGTCACATCACAACCCCGGAGTTTATACGCTGACGATGACGATTAGTGAAAACCTATTTAGCCTAAACTTCAAGATAAGCTGAAGGCGATTTATTTAGTGTTTAGAATTAGAAGTTCCGTTACATTACAACCCCGAAGTTTATACGCTGACGATGACGATGAGTGAAAACCTATTCAGCTTAAACTTCACGATAACCTGAAGGCGATTCATTTAGTGTTTAGAATTAGAAGTTCCGTCACATTAGAACCCCGAAGTTTATGCGCTGACGATGACGATTAGTGAAAACCTATTTAGTTCAAAAACTTCACGATAACCTGAAGGCCATTCATTTAGTGTTTAGAATTAGAAGTTCCGTTACATTACAACCCCTAAGTTTATACGCTGACGATGACGATTAGTGAAAACCTATTTAGCCTAAACTTCAAGATAAGCTGAAGGCGATTTATTTAGTGTTTAGAATTAGAAGTTCCGTTACATTACAACCCCGAAGTTTATACGCTGACGATGACGATGAGTGAAAACCTATTCAGCTTAAACTTCACGATAACCTGAAGGCGATTCATTTAGTGTTTAGAATTAGAAGTTCCGTCACATTAGAACCCCGAAGTTTATACGCTGACGATGACGATGAGTGAAAACCTATATAGTTTAAACTTCCCGATAACCTGAAGGCGATTTATTTAGTGTTTAGAATTAGAAGTTCCGTCACATCACAACCCCGAAGTTTATACGCTGACGACGACGATTAGTGAAAACCTATTTAGTTTAAACTTCACGATAACCTGAAGGCGATTTATATAGTATTTAGAATTAGAAGTTCCGTCACATTACAACACCGAAGTTTATACGCTGACGATGTCGATTAGTGAAAACCTATTTTGCTTAAACTTCATGATAACCTGAAGGCGATTTATTTAGTATTTAGAATTAGAAGTTCCGTCACATTACAACACCGAAGTTTATACGCTGACGACGACGATTAGTGAAAACCTACTTTGCTTAAACTTCATGATAACCTGAAGGCGATTTATTTAGTGTTTAGAATTAGAAGCTCCGTCACATCACAACCCCGAAGTTTATACGCTGACGACGACGATTAGTGAAAACCTATTTAGTTTAAACTTCACGATAACCTGAAGGCGATTTATTTAGTGTTTAGAATTAGAAGTTCCGTCACATCACAACCTTGAAGTTTGTACGCCAACGATGACGATTAGTAAAATCTATATAGTTTAAACTTCACGATAACCTGAAGGCGATTTATTTAGTGTTTAGAATTAGAAGTTCCGTCACATCACAACCCCGAAGTTTATATGCCAACGATGACGATTAGCGAAAACCTATTTCGTTTAAACTTCACGATAACCTGAAGGCGATTTATTTAGTGTTTAGAATTAGAAGTTCCGTCACATGACAACCCCGAAGTTTATATGCCAACGATGACGATTAGTGAAAACCTATATAGTTTAAACTTCACGATAACCTGAAGGCGATTTATTTAGTGTTTAGAATTAGAAGTTCCGTCACATCACAACCCCGAAGTTTATACGCCAACGATGACGATTAGTGAAAATCTATATAGTTTAAACTTCACGATAACCTGAAGGCGATTTATTTAGTGTTTAGAATTAGAAGTTCCGTCACATCACAACCCCGAAGTTTATATGCCAACGATGACGATTAGTGAAAACCTATTTCGTTTAAACTTCACGATAACCTGAAGGCGATTTATTTAGTGTTTAGAATTAGAAGTTCCGTCACATCACAACCCCGAATTTTATATGTCAACGATGACGATTAGTGAAAACCTATATAGTTTAAACTTCACGATAATCTGAAAGCGATTTATTTAGTGTTTAGAATTAGAAGTTCCGTCACATCACAACCCCGAAGTTTATACGCCAACGATGACGATTAGTGAAAATCTATATAGTTTAAACTTCACGATAACCTGAAGGCGATTTATTTAGTGTTTAGAATTAGAAGTTCCGTCACATCACAACCCCGAAGTTTATATGCCAACGATGACGATTAGTGAAAACCTATATAGTTTAAACTTCACGATAACCTGAAGGCGATTTATTTAGTGTTTAGAATTAGAAGTTCCGTCACATCACAACCCCGAAGTTTAAATGCCAACGATGACGATTAGTGAAAACCTATATAGTTTAAACTTCACGATAACCTGAAGGCGATTTATTTAGTGTTTAGAATTAGAAGTTCCGTCGCATGACAACCCCGAAGTTTATACGCCAACGATGACGATTAGTGAAAATCTATATAGTTTAAACTTCACGATAACCTGAAGGCGATTTATTTAGTGTTTAGAATTAGAAGTTCCGTCACATCACAACCTCGAAGTTTATATGCCAACGATGACGATTAGTGAAAACCAATTTAGCTTAAACTTCACGATAACCTGAAGGTGATTTATTTATTTTGTAGAATTAGAAGTTCTGTCACATTACAACCCCGGAGTTTATACGCTGACGCTGACGATTAGTGAAAACCTATTTAGCTATAACTTTAGGATAACCTGAAGGTGATTTATTTAGTGTTTAGAATTAGAAGTTCTGTCACATAACAACCTCGAAGTTTGTACGCCAACGATGACGATTAGTGAAAATCTATATAGTTTAAACTTCACGATAACCTGAAGGCGGTTTATTTAGTGTTTAGAATTAGAAGTTCCGCACATCACAACTCCGAGGTTTATATGCCAACGATGACGATTAGTGAAAACCTATTTAACTTAAACTTCACGATAACCTGAAGGTGATTTATTTAGTGTTTAGAATTAGAAGCTCTGTCACATTACAACCCCGGAATTTATACGCTGACGCTGACGATTAGTGAAAACCTATTTAGCTATAACGTTAGGATAACCTGAAGGTGATTTATTTAGTGTTTAGAATTAGAAGTTCTGTCACATCACAACCTCGAAGTTTGTACGCCAACGATGACGATTAGTGAAAATCTATATAGTTTAAACTTCACGATAACCTGAAGGCGATTTATTTAGTGTTTAGTATTAGAAGTTCTGCCACATCACAACCCCGAAGTTTATACGCCAACGATGACGATTAGTGGAAACCTATTTAGTTTAAACTTCACGATATCCTGAAGGCGATTCATTTAGTGTTTAGAATTAGAAGTTCCGTCACATCACAACCCCGAAGTTTATATGCCAACGATGACGATTAGTGAAAACCTATTTAGTTTAAACCTCACGATAACCTGAAGGCGATTCATTTACTGTTTAGAATTAGAAGTTCCGTCACATCACAACCCCAAAGTTTATATGCCAACGATGACGATTAGTGAAAACCTATTTAGTTTAAACTTCACGATAACCTGAAGGCGATTTATTTAGTGTTTAGAATTAGAAGTTCCGTCACATCACAACCCCGGAGTTTATACGCTGACGATGACGATTAGCGAAAACCTATTTAGCCTAAACTTCAAGATAAGCTGAAGGCGATTTATTTAGTGTTTAGAATTAGAAGTTCCGTTACATTACAACCCCGAAGTTTATACGCTGACGATGACGATGAGTGAAAACCTATTCAGCTTAAACTTCACGATAACCTGAAGGCGATTCATTTAGTGTTTAGAATTAGAAGTTCCGTCACATTAGAACCCCGAAGTTTATGCGCTGACGATGACGATTAGTGAAAACCTATTTAGTTCAAAAACTTCACGATAACCTGAAGGCCATTCATTTAGTGTTTAGAATTAGAAGTTCCGTTACATTACAACCCCTAAGTTTATACGCTGACGATGACGATTAGTGAAAACCTATTTAGCCTAAACTTCAAGATAAGCTGAAGGCGATTTATTTAGTGTTTAGAATTAGAAGTTCCGTTACATTACAACCCCGAAGTTTATACGCTGACGATGACGATGAGTGAAAACCTATTCAGCTTAAACTTCACGATAACCTGAAGGCGATTCATTTAGTGTTTAGAATTAGAAGTTCCGTCACATTAGAACCCCGAAGTTTATACGCTGACGATGACGATGAGTGAAAACCTATTTAGCTTAAACTTCACGATAACCTGAAGGCGATTCATTTAGTGTTTAGAATTAGAAGTTCCGTCACATCACAACCCCGAAGTTTATACGCCAACGATGACGATTAGTGAAAATCTATATAGTTTAAACTTCACGATAACCTGAAGGCGATTTATTTAGTGTTTAGAATTAGAAGTTCCGTCACATCACAACCCCGAAGTTTATATGCCAACGATGACGATTAGTGAAAACCTATATAGTTTAAACTTCACGATAACCTGAAGGCGATTTATTTAGTGTTTAGAATTAGAAGTTCCGTCACATCACAACCCCGAAGTTTAAATGCCAACGATGACGATTAGTGAAAACCTATATAGTTTAAACTTCACGATAACCTGAAGGCGATTTATTTAGTGTTTAGAATTAGAAGTTCCGTCGCATGACAACCCCGAAGTTTATACGCCAACGATGACGATTAGTGAAAATCTATATTTTTTAAACTTCACGATAACCTGAAGGCGATTTATTTAGTGTTTAGAATTAGAAGTTCCGTCACATCACAACCTCGAAGTTTATATGCCAACGATGACGATTAGTGAAAACCAATTTAGCTTAAACTTCACGATAACCTGAAGGTGATTTATTTATTTTGTAGAATTAGAAGTTCTGTCACATTACAACCCCGGAGTTTATACGCTGACGCTGACGATTAGTGAAAACCTATTTAGCTATAACTTTAGGATAACCTGAAGGTGATTTATTTAGTGTTTAGAATTAGAAGTTCTGTCACATAACAACCTCGAAGTTTGTACGCCAACGATGACGATTAGTGAAAATCTATATAGTTTAAACTTCACGATAACCTGAAGGCGATTTATTTAGTGTTTAGAATTAGAAGTTCCGCACATCACAACTCCGAGGTTTATATGCCAACGATGACGATTAGTGAAAACCTATTTAACTTAAACTTCACGATAACCTGAAGGTGATTTATTTAGTGTTTAGAATTAGAAGCTCTGTCACATTACAACCCCGGAATTTATACGCTGACGCTGACGATTAGTGAAAACCTATTTAGCTATAACGTTAGGATAACCTGAAGGTGATTTATTTAGTGTTTAGAATTAGAAGTTCTGTCACATCACAACCTCGAAGTTTGTACGCCAACGATGACGATTAGTGAAAATCTATATAGTTTAAACTTCACGATAACCTGAAGGCGATTTATTTAGTGTTTAGTATTAGAAGTTCTGCCACATCACAACCCCGAAGTTTATACGCCAACGATGACGATTAGTGGAAACCTATTTAGTTTAAACTTCACGATATCCTGAAGGCGATTCATTTAGTGTTTAGAATTAGAAGTTCCGTCACATCACAACCCCGAAGTTTATATGCCAACGATGACGATTAGTGAAAACCTATTTAGTTTAAACCTCACGATAACCTGAAGGCGATTCATTTACTGTTTAGAATTAGAAGTTCCGTCACATCACAACCCCAAAGTTTATATGCCAACGATGACGATTAGTGAAAACCTATTTAGTTTAAACTTCACGATAACCTGAAGGCGATTTATTTAGTGTTTAGAATTAGAAGTTCCGTCACATCACAACCCCGGAGTTTATACGCTGACGATGACGATTAGTGAAAACCTATTTAGCCTAAACTTCAAGATAAGCTGAAGGCGATTTATTTAGTGTTTAGAATTAGAAGTTCCGTTACATTACAACCCCGAAGTTTATACGCTGACGATGACGATGAGTGAAAACCTATTCAGCTTAAACTTCACGATAACCTGAAGGCGATTCATTTAGTGTTTAGAATTAGAAGTTCCGTCACATTAGAACCCCGAAGTTTATGCGCTGACGATGACGATTAGTGAAAACCTATTTAGTTCAAAAACTTCACGATAACCTGAAGGCCATTCATTTAGTGTTTAGAATTAGAAGTTCCGTTACATTACAACCCCTAAGTTTATACGCTGACGATGACGATTAGTGAAAACCTATTTAGCCTAAACTTCAAGATAAGCTGAAGGCGATTTATTTAGTGTTTAGAATTAGAAGTTCCGTTACATTACAACCCCGAAGTTTATACGCTGACGATGACGATGAGTGAAAACCTATTCAGCTTAAACTTCACGATAACCTGAAGGCGATTCATTTAGTGTTTAGAATTAGAAGTTCCGTCACATTAGAACCCCGAAGTTTATACGCTGACGATGACGATGAGTGAAAACCTATTTAGCTTAAACTTCACGATAACCTGAAGGCGATTCATTTAGTGTTTAGAATTAGAAGTTCCGTCACATCACAACCCCGGAGTTTATACGCTGACGATGACGATTAGTGAAAACCTATTTAGCCTAAACTTCAAGATAAGCTGAAGGCGATTTATTTAGTGTTTAGAATTAGAAGTTCCGTTACATTACAACCCCGAAGTTTATGGGCTGACGATGACGATTAGTGAAAACCTATTTCGTTTAAACTTCAATATAAGCTGAAGGCGATTTATTTAGTGTTTAGAATTAGAAGTTCCGTTACATTGCAAAAACCCGAAGTTTATACGCTGACGATGACGATTAGTGAAAACCTATTTAGCTTAAACTTCAAGATAAGCTAAAGGCGATTTATTTAGTGTTTAGAATTAGAAGTTCCGATACATTACAAACCCGAAGTTTATACGCTGACGATGACGATTAGTGAAAACCTATTCAGCTTAAACTTCACGATAACCTGAAGGCGATTTATTTAGTGTTTAGAATTAGAAGTTCCGTCACATTACAACCCCGAAGTTTATGCGCTGACGATTAGTGATAACGTATTTAGATTAAAAAATAAATGTTTCTAGATTGAATTACTTCTAGTTATTCAACTTCTAATTATTAAGGTTATGAGACTTTATCTTTAGTAAGCGTACATTACAGTTAAACTAAAGCCAGAAATACAGGAATTACCTAAGCATTACGGATAACGCAGTATATCTTGAAAGGATGAGGTCAAGATGAGTTATGCGCAAAAGAACGTCAGAGTTAGTTCATTAGTGAAAAGATACAAATTTCTATGCAGTGCTACCAAGATAACTATGCCGAGTGTCAAAGTCTGCAGCATCCTGGAAGCAATGTTTACATAAAGCACAAACCTCGCAATACATGTATGAATGTCAACGTGCATGAATTTATTCATGTCTGAAATATTCACCTCTATACTAAATAGTCCATTCAAAAGTAAAACTTGTAGCGAAAATCATTTTCCCTCCACACTAGTAACATAGTTATATTTTTTACGCAAAATTAAAACCTTTTAAATCATATTAAAATAATAATTTTAACAATTGCTTGTTGTTGTAGTTTTCTGTTTTTAAACGCTCTAATTTATAAAGTGAAAACGTTTTAATAAATGCATTAAATATTTGAAAACATATAATTAAAGAATAAATATGCTACAACACACAAATATAAAAACTTTATTTTCATACGCGTTTCAACGACAATTTGTAAAATCAATTTAAGCTTAACTAAAAAAAAAAAAACATTAAACATAACCTATAAAGTTTTAACAAAAGTAAAAACAAAAGTAAAAACCAGATCTGGGCATTGTCAAATTTATAGCCACAGCTACTAATATAATTACATTAAATAACATATGATAATTATAAATATTTAATTTTGATGAGCCAATAATATTAGTAAAACATAATAATAACAAAATTATTTAAATAATTTAAAAAATTTAAAAAAATAGTATTTAACAATTAATTAATTTAAAATAATATTGCATTTTGAATTGGTCCTAATTCATTATTAATAATTTAATTTTTATTTCTATTTATAAATAAAGTTTCCCTTAGAAGTAAAGTTTATTTCTATAAATAGAAATAAAAATAAAATTTTTAATAATAAATTAGGACCAATTCAAAATTCAATATTATTTTTAATTAATTTAATGTTAAATAATCGAAAATGTTTTTTTTTAAAATTATTAAAATAATTTCGTTATTATTATGTTTTAATAATATTATTGGCTCATCAAAATTAAATATTTATAGTTATCATATGTTATTTAATGTAATTATATTAGTAGCTGGGGCTGTAAATTTGACAATGCCCAGATCTGGGTTTTACTTTTGTTAAAACTTTATAGGTTATGTTAAATGTTTTTCTTTTTTTTTTTAAGAATAATTTGATTTGTGTAGCATCACTGAGGATGACGACAAATTGTGGTTGAAACGCGTATGAAAATAAAGTTTTTATATTTGTGAGTTGTATTGTATGTGTGAGTTATATTTATTCTTTAAATATAACTTTCACTCACAAGCCAGCTCGAATATTATTTATATTTGAAAACATATTTATCAATATTTACAAACCAACTTATTCAAAATAGCTTTACGTCTAATTTACTTTTACTCAAAGAGTTGTATTGTAAACGTTTCGCAATAGACAATAATTATTGAATTATTTGTTTTTGCAGAGAAATCCTAACGGGCAACCGAAAAACTGACTGCCAGTAATGACTTCTTCTTTTGGCATTTCTGAGTGAGTATAATAAACCAAAAAAATCTTATGTCTGCTACTGTATATATTTTAATATCTAAAGTTTATCTCAAAGAAATCCAGAAAATACTTAACAACTATGACATTATTAGAAAGAATAGTTTTAAAGAGTGTTTTAAGATTTTTTTGGCAAGCCGAAGATATCTCATCGAGAAAAACGTTGTCAGGATTACAACAAAAATTATTTATCGGGCTGGGTATAGAAGAGAATATTTCTTTGGAGAAACGTACTAATAGAAGCAGATTTTAATAAAATCTTATAATGTAGTTAACAATAAAAGAGTTTGTTACCCAGAAACCCGTTATTAGATGGTGAAACCTTAACTGAATACAATTTCATTTAACAAATTTATTGAAATAAAAATAAAGTAATAAGAAATATATATCTCGTTAGATATATAAAGATTTATCGAAATATATTAAATTATAATTATTTTTAACTCGTTAAAAATATTTAATATTTTAATTTTTATATGTTTAATAAATAGAGTAACATAATCTACGTGTATAAACAGCTGTTTTACAAGTTTACCTACAACAACAAAACTGCCTTCGCATGAAATATTTTTTATTAAATATATTACGTAATTTAAACTAAAATTTACGGATCATAATAAAACTCACACTATTCAAACAATTAATAACCAACAGAAAGGGTGAAGATTTTCGAGTGTCATACATTTTTAAATAATTTCGTTATGTAAATAAAACTATAATTTTCATGGTAATTAAAAAAAGGAAATATCAATTCATAGTTACTGTATTAAAAGTAGTTAGTCATAGAAGAAGTCGCGGGTGCGCTGGTTGGTCCTCGTCCTGCCACTGGAGTTCATATTTTACGTTTATGAAAAGAGCCCCTTGGAAGCAGAATGAAATAATGGTAACTTTAAACCTACCTTCTCGCCTAACTAAGGAAGACCCCCAGGTGGCACTTCGGCGAGAGTCACTGGAAATGATTCAGAATCTGTACCCAGACTCCGTTCAAATCTACACCGATGGGTCAGTAGATCTAGTCCAAGATAAGTCAGGAGCAGGCTACTATAACCTCTTCACCAGAGAAGAATATTACATACCAGCAAATGCAGCCTCCAGTGTTGATGCAGAGTTGCTAGCAATAAATGCAGCCTTGGTAAACTGCCTTCAACTACGAACAGAGACGTTCTGTATATTCACTGACTCCAAGAACGCCTTGCACATGATAGAGAACCGGAAACCAGGAAGCTACTCATTCAGATTAGAAGAAATAACAAATTTACTCAACACTCTCAGCAAAGATGAGAAACAAATACAGCTCCAGTGGATCCCCTCACACTGCGGCATCGACGGTAATGAAAAAGCAGATACAATCGCCAAACAAGCAGCGGAAATGGGCCCAGTCTTCTTACCAGAGTACTCTCTAAAGAAATGCCCGAGTGCCTTGAAAACATCAGTTAGAAGAAAATGGATCCACCGTTGGAGAGAAGAAACCAAAGGTAGAAACCTCTACGACATACAAACAGAACCAAATGATTTGGAAATGTATCAAGGGGTTCCCAGATTTACAGCCATCTTTGCAGCACGAGCAAGAATTGGATACATTGTGACTGAAACCTATCTCTTCAGATTTAATCTGAGTGAATCTCCACTCTGCCCTAACTGTAGAAAAGAGGAGGAGACTCTAGACCATGTCCTCCTTCGATGCTCCTCACCAATTCCACCAAGAGCAGCTCTGTTGTCTGCACTGGGAAGCCAGGGAAACATCGAAACAATATTGATCAATAAACAGTTTTGGACCTTGGGTGCAGCAACTTATTATGGACATCGGACCAAAGGAGTCACATGACCCTGGACGTCCGCAGCAAGAAGTAAGTAAGTAAGACATAGAATTCAAAATTAAAAAATACGAATATAAATAGAAATATTTAAAAGAGTCTACGTAATGTAAAAATAATAATATTTTTTTTGTTTTAATCATTCTGTATTGCCAACCTCTTACCGAAAACATTTGCATACCTGTGAACAAATCTAAGTGAAAACGTTGATTAACTACAGAGTTTTTATAAGAGTATGGAATTCAGTGAGTTAACTGAAAGCCCGATTTACGTTTTAGCAAAAACGTTTGTAAAAGTACATTAAAATCAAAAGAATATTATATCACAAGAATTCATTTAACGTAAACAAATTTTAAATTACTTTTAGAAGTACCTACTTAAAATTGTATGAATTTCAAATTTTAATTATGATTTTAGAGATACAGTATGTTGCACTTAAAACTTATTCTACGAAATTGTTTCTATCATTCGCCGGGTTTTTGAAGTTGTGAGTAAATATATAGTGAGTGTAGCTTCTGTGAAGGAAGATAAGGCGGGAAGTAATGCTCTGATTCCGCAAACAAATTAGTGAATGCGACGACATCGCGCTCATATTGCTGCAGATTGTAATGTAAATGTGTACAGTCTCGTCAATGTAACATGGATTAAGTGGTTTCCAGTTGTGAAAGTGTTTAATGGAATGGGTATGTTCTTTACGTTATATACATACAACCTATATATATAATAATACATTCAAATACAAAAACACACATACAAACATATATATATATATATATATATATATATATATATATATATATATATATACCTATGTATATATATATATATATATATATATATATATATATATATATATATGTATATATATGTGTGTGTGTCTGTGTGTGTGTGTGTATATATATAACCTGCTAACAATACAAACCATACATTGGTCATTCTGCATTCAAACTGGCACTTGGATACGGCTGTCACATAGTAATCCATGATAATGTAACGCCCGTTGACAATAATCGAAATAAAAATCATGTCAATAAGTGTAAAAAGAAGTGTTTTATTGGAGCAATACTGTATTTGAAAGTTCTATGGTCGTTGTGAATTTTTTTAAAATTAATTTGTAATAACCAAACGGTACCCGTATTGATAGCAGAGTGAACGGGATTTGTATATCACAAGTTCGTAACATTTCCGCCAGGGGCAGTATAGTCGCCTCCTGTATATATAAATTTGATGTATATTTCTAAAATTCCCTAACAATATGGCAGCCACAAACTTGGCAACATTACTGGTATCCACATCAATCTTACTACGTAATGATGTATTTGAATGGGTCAGAAAAACTATGGAAAATGATCACTTAGGGGGTTTTTGAGGATGCTGAATTCGATGCTGTCATCTTTAATCACCATCGATGCACTGATGTGGCTCTATGCGTATACCAAAAGGGCGATTTGGGGTAAAAATATCAGAAGCCAAATAAATCGCTAGTAAATAATCAATCGGGTGTTTTGAGGTTGCTGAGTCCAATGCGGTCATCGAAAGTCACTGGGGATGCACTGGTGTGACTAAACGCGGGTACCAAAGGGATGAAATGGGGTGAAAATATCAGATGCCACAAAATGCTGAAAAATAACCACGCGGGGGTTTTGAGGATGCTGAATTAATTCCGTCATCGAATGTCACCGGGGACGGATGAATGTCTCTACGCGTCTGCCGAAGGATGATTTTGGGGTAAAAATGCCGAAGGTCAAAAATAGCTGGAAAGTAAATAAAAGGTTTATTAGAGCTATAAAAGAGCAAATTGAAAAGGAAAATTTGTTTTTGTAAACCAGTTTAGAAAATATAAATGTAAATTCTGTTATTATTTTTTTATTGTTAATAGAAAACCTGTACTTTCTACCAAATTATAAATTATTTCTAAGATATGATACAAAATTTAAAAAATGTTATATTCCAATAAACAGTTATTTTTTTATGTATGTAATAATCTTCACTAGTGCTACATTTAAATTAGTCTTACAGTCAAAATATCTGTTAAAGAATCCGTGAACCCGATAAACGCCTAAAGGGTTTATATAGGTAGCCAATTGTTTTCATTATAAATTCAAGAGTTAATTCTTCTGTGAAATTTATTCCTTAATATATAGGCTTCGAACTCGAGGAATGAATCATAACTATTCTATAAAGAAGGTGTGGTGTAACGTCAACGAGTGAGAGGGTAGGAGATAAGCTACCTAGAGTTTGGCTGAGATGGTGGTTGCAGGTATATGTGGAATGGTCCGTAGAAGTATACATAAATAATTACATACATGCGTACATACATACTTTCATACATGCATACGTACGTACTAATTTATATACATACGTACGTACGTATATATATATATAAATGCATACATACGAACGGTCATATAGACATACATACTGTAACGGGTCAACCCTTTTTCCTGGGGTAAGTTTTACCTTTTTTAAAAATGTGTGTTAATTACTAATTAACATATTAATTAATTACTTACCCTGGGCTCTAGTTCTAACGTCATAACCCAGGCAAATACTGTCTGTCCATGACGCTCTTCTATCTTGAAGCTAGAACTAGGTTACTTGTGAAATAAGAATTGGAAGTTTTAAAATACAAAATTAGACAATTTATTAATCAATGACAAATTACAATAGAAGAAAAGACACCAATGTGTCGAGTAATTATTTTTTAATTACTGCTATTATTTTAATTACTTATTAACTTTTAAAATTTATATATATCAAGAAGGTAGTAACTTAAGATTTCCAATTAAATTTTTAGAAATGAATATTCAAAGGACAATTTTGTACCGTTAATGTGTTAACCGTTTATCAATTAAAATTCAACTTAGTTAACATTAAAATACATTTTCTTTATTATTATCTAAAACGTACCTGGTTGTGCACATTACTTGTAAAATACTTTAAACACATCATTAATTATTGGACATCGATTTTGTACACTTAACACTTAACACATCGCTCTTGCAAATCAGCGCTTTTAAACAAAAATGATATTAACTTTTACTCGTTTGAAACACATAAATAATCGCTTCTGACTTCTTCTTTTGTTGCGTTAATAAAATTTGGTACCGGCCTTGACATCTTAAATTTTGAATACTGGAAGCTTATAAATTTCTAAGTTATGTCCGAAAATGCCATTACGTCTGTTCCGTTCGGGAACCTCTGGAGAAGTGGGGCTTCTGCAAGGGCACGCCAACGGAATTTCCCACCCTTGGTTATTTATTTGAATTTTTTGATTAGTTCAGAAGTATCGCCTCATGCTTACGTCACATGGCGTGAAGTGGTTAATTACCCTAAGTTACTTATATTTTGCATTTTTACCCGCTAGGGGCGCTACTATCTATGCTAGCTTCACAATGTGCACCAATAAAACAAAAATTTTCTTTTATATTGGGAAGATATAATTATTAAATAAAAATTAAATATATAAATGAATTTATATGTAACACCCTATTTTTAAGAGTGTTACAATACGTACATATATACATGCAATATATACGTACACACACACACACACATAAGTACATATATAAATGCATACATACGAACGGTCATATAGACATACATACATACTTACGTACTTATATACATGCAATATATACGTACGTACATATTCACACACATACATATATACATGCAATATATACGTACGTACATATTCACACACATACATATATACATACATATGTACATATATAAATGCATACATACGTACATATATAAATGCATACATATGAACGGTCATATAGACATGCATACATACATACGCGCATATATACATGCATACATACGTACGTACATATAGACATGCATACATACATTCATACGTACACATATACATAGATATATACGTACGTAGATATATACATGCATACACACATAGGTACATATGTACATGCATACATACGTATGTAGATATATAGAAACATACATACATACATATATACATGCATACATACATACATACATAATCATACAATTGAGTAAAATGAGTAATTGTGTTAACATGTAGAAGCATAATCTTCACATTGTGAATAATAAATATTGTTTAAAAACTAATTTCTCCCAAGGAAATTATATTCTATCGATTTTACGTTAGCTCTGTAGTTTAAACAGTGATTTATATTTTCTGTAATTAAAAATAGCTAAATGTTCAAGCCTCTTTAAATTTCCAAAGTATACAAGACCACTAAATATAAATGTTTTGCCTAGAGAAATTCACATTTACAAAAAAAAAAATTTTAAAAACGTTGAATAGAAATGTCAAGTTATATGTATATTAGGAAGCGTGTTTAATACCTTAGCTGAATAATTATATAACTCTATTTTATTTGGGCAATATTTTCTATACTATATCTTACTTTAATCTTATGTATGTACTTGGTGGCTCCTGAAATTTCATATCGGCTGGCATTTACCATGGCTCCTCATCGTGTTAACATTAAAGTTATTATAATCCAAAACGGGTTTTTTTAAAATAAAGAATTAACTAACTTCATTACTTTACAGTTAATCATTTTACCAATTTCTTGGTAATATCCATCAAAATTGATTTAATGTGGTTTCACTGGAAATGATCTGTTTATTTGAACCGCTGTGGTAGACGTTTAATGCCACACGTTTAATTAACTCGCCTCGCCGAATGTTCCTGCACTAAATGTCTGAGGTGTGGCTTATTTCATGTGACGTTGTGACATAAACAATGATCCCAACAGAGTGATATCGCATTACAGTATATTTATGGTTATATTTTATGATTGTGAACAATTTTAAATGCGATTTTTAATAACAATAGATATACTTTGGATGTGGAATTATACTCCTTAAAATTAAAAACATTTGCTTAGTTACACCGTTTTAATTTATAGGAAGTGTTAAATAATTCACGTTTAAGAATCCGTTAATTTGCACAATACTGAGGCAACTACGAAGTTCGTAAAAATATTATTCTTTATTAGTTACAGTTACCTCTTTCGGTATTTTTATAAACAGTTTCAACATTTTTACCGTGTCGAATATGTTTGTTTTAGTAATTCCTAATTATAAAGCAAAAGAATGTTTAATGATCAAGAACATTTTATATTAAATTTTATATTATTAATAATCAGCAGTCAAATATATTATTATTATTATTGTGATATTTAACGTTTTATCACTAAGTTTTACATTATCTTAAAAAAATGTGTCCATAGCTTTGTTTACCAATTTAACAGTTATCGTCTGCTTATATATATATATATATATATATATATATATATATATATATATATATATATATGTATATATAAATAGGCCTATATATATGTTTATTTCAGATTTTTCTGGTCTGTTATATTTAACTTGGGAAAAATGTTCTTTAGCCCTACCTTTGATATTTCTTTGACCTATATATTTAAGAGGACACTTGCTACACTTCAGGCAGTAGATTCCTGACTTTTCTTCATTAGGTATGGCGTCTTTAAGGTTCCCTAACAACTTCATTAGGTTCTTGAATTTTGTAGTCCATTACATTCAGTGAATCTTATTAATCGCTTAAACAATAGTTTATGACTATCCGAACTTTAAATTTAGTAAATTTGTTAAGACTTACTGAGGCAGAACGTTTTCGATCGCTATGTGCCGATCTTCATTAGTGTCTTCTGCTTGGAGATGTTGGGTCAAGCGGTGACCCTTTTAAAGGTAGGTTTTCGATAGTATCAAAGAGTAAGTGTGATTTGTATTGTGTTTGTTCGTTTAATATGTTTGTATTTTGTGTTTTTGTGTGTCTGTAATTTTCATATTGTTCTAGTGTGTTGAGATGTGATCCTTTTTTGTTGATGTGTAGGATTTCTAAATTATGATAAATGTTTGTGTATTTGTGTCCTGTTTCTTTTAAGTGGTTGTAAAATGTTGAGTTGGTGTTATGTTTGTGTTTTTCGAAACATTGTTTAAAGCTGTGACCTGTTTGTCCAATGTAGAATTTCTTACATTGGTCGCAGTTTAGTTTGTATACGCCTGGTGCTTGTAGTTTATCTTTGTTGTTGGTGTTGTATTGTATTTTGTATTGTAATTTGTTATTGGTTTTGTATGCTATTTTGTAACTTTTTTTTTGAATTTGTGGGTTATTTTGTTTGTTGTTTTGTTTATGAATGGTAATGTGACGTATTTGTTTTCCCTATCTGTAGTGTTATTTTTAGTGTTTTTTTGTGTTTTGTACCACAGTTTGTCTATTATTGAGGTGTTGTATCCATTTGTGTATACTAAATATTTAATTGTGTCTAGTTCCTTGTTCATGTTTTCTGTGGTCATTGGGACTTCTTTAAGTCTATGGAGCATGGATCTGAAGGAAGCGTGTTTGTGTTGGATAGGGTGGTTTAAGGTGTTGTGGATAAGTGTGTCTGTTGTTATGGGTTTCCTGTAAATGTTGAAGCTGTGATTTTGTGTGTGGCTTTTTGTTAAGACATAAACATACCACACAATTCAACACTACTATCACTCGACATAACAAATGTGTACACCAACATACCCATACCCGAAACACTCAACATCCTTGAAACCCAATAAATACAGAACAATATACCTAAAACCCACGTTACCGAAATCATAAACATCCTCCAAATCATCACCGAACAAAACTATTTCACCCACAGCTAGAACTTCTATTCACAACCAGATGGCCTACCCATGGGAAGTCCTATCAGTAGTGTACTAAGCGAAATTTTTCTACAACACATAGATAACACCAAGATACTCATAAACAATACACACGTACACAAAATTATTTACTGGCACAGATACGTCGATGATATCATAACACTATACAGAGGCAACTCCCGTCAATGTGAAAAACTCCTCACCTACACTAATAAAATACACCCAAACTTCCACCTCACTTCAGAAATATAAACCAATTGAACCCTAAACTTCCTCGACCTAACCATAACAAAAACCCACACACAAAAACACACCTTCAACATTTACAGGAAACCCATAACGACAGACACGCTTATCCACAACACCTCAAACCACCCTATCAAACACAAACACGCTGCCTACAGATCCATGCTTCATAGACTATAAGAAGTCCCAATGACCACCGAAAACATAAACAAAGAACTAGACACAATTAAATATCTAGCATACACAAATGGATACAACACCACAATAATAGACAAACTATGGTACAAAATACAAAAAAAACACTAAAATTAACACTACAGACAGGGAAAACAAATACGTCACATTACCATACATAAACAAAACAACAAACAAAATGGCCCGCAAATTTCAAAAAATAGGTTACAAAATAGCATACAAAACCAATAACAAATTACAATACAAAATACAACACAACACCAACAACAAAGATGAACTACAAGCACCAGGCGTATACAAACTAAACTGCGACGAATGTAACAAATTCTACATTGGATAAACAGGTCGCAGCTTTAAACAAAGAGTCGAAGAACACAAACAGAACACCAACTCAACATTTTACAATCACTTAAAAGAAACAGGACACAAATACATAGACATTTATCATAATTTAGAAATCCTACACATCAAAAAAAAGGACCACATCTCAACACACTGGAACAATATGAAATTTACAGACACACAAAAACACATAATACAAACATATTAAACGAACAAACACTCTTTGTTACTCTTTGATACTATCGAAAACTTACCTTTAAAACCGTCACCGCTTGACCCAACATCTCCAAGCAAAGACACTTAGCAATCAAAAACGTTCTGTCTCAGTAAGTTTTAACAAATTTACTAAATATAAAGTTCGGATAGTTATAAACTATTGTTTAAGTGATTAATAAAATTCATTAGGTTATTTGGAGTGGTATATGAGTAAAAAATGATTATTTGTGAGTTTTGTGTATGTTTTTATTTGTTTTAATGTATGTTGAGTCATTTCACTACAAGAAAAGTAATAAACAGAATGAAAATACTTTCACTTATATTTACATAGATATTGATTTTTCTAGGTAATACGAAAAAAACATATAATGATGAAAATATTAAAATAAACAATTCATAAAGGAGAACCCGAAAGTAATAAATATATTTTACCTTCATTTAAAGTTCTGACTCCAAATTAACAAGTGACAAATATATATTCGTTCACGTTATATAACCATAATGGATTTTTACAAGTTTCGAAACACAAAGGTAATTTTAGTCTCTTTTTATAGATTGCTGATAGTCAGCTGTCGTTGGATATAACTTTGGGAGTTATAATCGTTATCGTTGTTGGTTAGTTGCTTGTGGAGTCGGTGAACCTTTTGGTTTACTCCAGCAATTACTTAAAAGTTAGGAAGCTCTTATTCTCTCAGAACCGAACTTACTAATTATTTTACTTTACAAAATAACTTGAAGAATTTCCCAATTTTCTGAGCTGAGTTTCCCTAACCATTGCTCCGGTTGTATCAAGGCCTTCTACATTTTCAGTACGTGTATGGCTTCCTTAAATGCATTTAAACGTCTAAGAATATCTACATTTACGACTTTTCTGTCCAAGTAATTTTTCATCTGCATCTGTACCCACATCTTGTACATTACCACATCTATACATTATGTCTATGAACATGCATTACGTCTATACACAGAATATTCTCTCTACACACATCCCACCCCATGTAGCGAGCTAGGAAGGATGTATAAGCTATGCACTTTGCAGACCTATTGCTCTGATTCTACACGTTAGATTTAGAAAGTAATTCCAAAGAGCGTTTTTTACAAAAGTGAGATATTCGAGAGCATTTTCTGTTCGAATTTGTATTATTCTTTCAGGTTCTATTTCTTGTTGATATTATTGTCAAATTGTTTGACTATCTTACTACCATATTGCCAACCATGACAAATACGTTGCTGGAACATACATTTTAGTGGCAACCACTATTTTGGCCATGAATGTTTGTACAAAAGTTTTAATTATTTTATTTTTTAAATTTAAAAATTAGTTTTTGAAAAGTTTGTTTCAAATATTACACAATTTATTGTTGGTTTTAATTTAAAGTTTTTAATGAGTGTAGTCCAGCATGTTTAATTTAAATTCAAACAAATATATAAGTAACTAAATAGTTGTTATGTATGATATGTAGATAATGGACACATTACAATGCTGCGATATCCTAATGTGTGAGATGTAGATGAGGAGCAAGTCTGTAAAACCACTATTTGCATTTTCTAAGGGTAGAACAGGTTTGGAAAGTAACCACATTTTCTTCTTCCCTTACAACGTATTTACGGTAAGACATTGAAAAGCTCTAAAATAGTCTGGAAAACGGACGTTTTACGAATCAATTGTAGAGTTTCATTAGTGGCATATTCCCTTAATATTAACTCGTTTTTCTGATTAAAGCAAATAAATAACTTTTATTTATCAGGTTGTGTAAGGACCGCTTGAAACTGGTCCATATAATAAAGTGTACCTTTGCTACGCCCACCTATATATACGTAGTACGTAGCAAATCTTTTTCTTAGAGCCGAGAAACGATCTAGGAATGATTTACTATGTTAACATACTGAAATGTTATTTTTCTTATCGGAATATAGTTTAATGTATAAGTTTTGGGAAAAAAGGAAAAAAGTGGCTTCCTTACTATAGTAATATTTGCACCATAGTTGTATCATATCTTGTTAACTTACCTGTAAGTGTAATCGTGAGGTGTACGTATATGGCGTTGGCCCTGTGTGAGTATGTGCGCGCGCGCGCGCGCGCGCGTGTGTGTTTGTAATTGTTTTAATTTATTCAAAATAATATTAATTAACATCTGTCAGCCAAAACAATAAATGAGAAAATGTATGTAAAATTAAATAAACAATTTCCATCGACCCTATAAGTATTGGAACTATATTTCCTACGTTTGATAAGCAACACAAACATGGTTACAATGTTACAAATAATAATGAATTAGTAATTATTGAAAAGTTATTTTAAATATATTGTAATTTTAGTAACGAAATTAATACCAAAGCAAACACTGTAATGAAAGCTACCTTGGAGTCATCGTGAAAATGTAATAAATGTCTCTCCTGATATCGAGGTTGTAGTGTTAACTGAGATAAGAAATCCTGCAGGAACAGGATGCTGGTTCATAAATTAACAACAGCTCTTATCTACGCAGCGTGGATTTTCCTCATTCTCAATGTATAATTCATAGTGTTGAGGAGAAATGAGAATTTCAAAAACAAGTAAGATTTTAATTACGCTAATAGTTGTTGTTTGTTGAATGGAAAATTAGGTATAGAATTAAAAGATTTATTGCTTCAGTGTAATAATAAAAAAAGTTAAAAAAAATATTTCAACATAAATATATATGTTTCTTGTCGGAACACTATTAATTAAGTAAATACTAATAATTAATTTGTTAATTAATCACCTAAACAATAGTTTATGACTATCTGAACTTTAAATTTTGTAAATTTGTTAAAACTTACTGCCAGAAGACATTGATGAAGATCGCTACATAGCGATCGAAAACGTTCTGTCTCAGTAGATTTAACAAATATCAAAAATTTAAAGTTCGGTTAGTCATAAACTATTGTTTAGGTGATTAATTAAGATTAACCGAACGTATTGGACTATGAAATTCAAGAATTAAATTGTATTACAATGCAAGTTTAAAGTTTGGAACATCGAAATATTTTGTTTAGAAACTAGCCAGTAAATTACCAAAAAATAATACTTAAACCAGGGCAGAATATATATATATATATATATATATATATATATATATATATATATATATATATGAGCCTATAAGGGATCCTTTTCATATTTAAATATCTATATTTGCTTATGAAGCAACAATAAATAATTTTACATTAGTAAGAAATCCAACAAAATGTATAAAACCACTGACATTACATAAAAATATATGAACCACGTGTTGTCAAATATAATGGGAAAGCCGTATGTCTCAATTGTTATTATACAAAGACTTGCTTAAGTTAACCTAAAAGAACGTAAGGCACATATTACAATATTTTTCATTAGTTCAATAACATTTTCAACTGATTTGAAAGTATTTAGTAACACGAATAACATTTAATTTAATTTTCCTATATCTCCTTTCCAAATAATATGTTTACGTTAGAACCATTTTATATTTCTGTTAAGTTCTAATAACACAATGCACTTTATAAGAAAGAAGTTCTTTTTCACTTAGTTGCAGAGTGGAGAAAGTTCTAATGGGAAGTTACAATTAGTTTACACAATGTAATTATATATTACAACAAAGAATTACCGTGCAGTTGTGTA
>JBAIZL010000033.1:150000-155000 GCA_036971475.1 Prosapia bicincta | reverse complement strand
TTTTCTTTTCTTTGTTTGTAAATATTGTGAGGAATAATATATACTCAAATATAACTTCATTTTTATAATAAATATATAAAAAACGTCTAACCATTATGTATACAGTGTTTGTATGTTATCTCTCTGAAGACGGTTACTTTGTAACTGAAACGTACAAAAGGGTAAAATAAAGAATGTTTATGGTTAAGAGATTTTTATGTATTTATTATTAAATTCAATCACAGTATATACCTAATAAATGGTAAGTTCATTTCATATTTTTTTTCCTTTATAATAAATATTTGTTTTTCAAATATAAATTCCGACCAAATCTTAGCATAATAAAATGACAATCATTGAAAAAGAAGAGATATACGTCTTTCAACGTGATCTCTAGTGACATAATATGGATGTTTTCTTATTGTAAATCTCTTTATTTACGTAACAGAAAACAGATGAATTCAGCTAAAAAATATTAAAGTATTTTGTAATTTTAAATCAAACATTTTCAATCGATCTGCTGCTATTTTTATTCTTAGATTGTTACTAGAGTCGAACTCGTTTAAGGAGAGTATTGTAGATAGTTTTCCAAGTAAAAAATTAACTATTACTCATTCAATTGACGACAAGTCGTTGCGACAGCTAAATCGTTGTCATCGTAATGTTTTTAATAACAAAATTCCATTTCGGGAAGTATATGTTGAGAGAATATATTTTAAAATGCGAAGCATACATATTTGTTATATTCTATACGTTATATATATATGATGAATAGTTATTATCAGGAGTATATCCGTTCATTCTGCAGTGCATAAAATCGCAGTTCCGACGATCCCCTATAATCTCATCTAGGGCGACTCGCTCTTCAACTGTTGTTGGGTTCACCTTGTCAATGCTAGATGAGATTCTAGCGAAACGTCGGAACTGCGAATTTATGCACTGCAGAATGAACGGATGTACTCCAGATAATAACTATTCATCATATTTTTCCATCCGTGAAAGAATAAGTTTCAGCATATATATATATATATATATATATATATATATATATATATATATATATATATATAATTTATATATTTTTAATAAAATTTGTATTATGGTGTATTAATGAAAAAATAAGAGAAATAAAAAAAAAGAATAATTTATTGAATTATACTATTCAAAGCGTATCGTGGGCAAACAGTACAAAGATCTAAGAATAATAGAAAATGCCGTAGATACGAGTGTTAGGTCTAACAAACAGTGTCGCTAAATCTGTTACAATATTGTAAAATGTATTAAGCAGCAAATTGATAAATTTGATAATATTGTATTAGATTTGGCGACACTGTTTGTTTGACCTAACACTCGTATCTAGGGTATTCATTATTATTCTTAGATTATGGTACGGTTTGCCAATGAAAAGCTTAGAATTCTATGATCAATAAATTATTCTTTTTTTATCTCTTTTTTTTCGTATATTTTCATATACATACACACACACACACACACACACACACACACACACACACACACACACACACACACACACACACACACACACACACACACACACACACACACACACACACACACACACACACACACACACACACACACACACACACACACACACACACACACACACACACACACACACACACACACACACACACACACACACACACACACATATATATATATATGTATATATATACATATATTGATATTACTACTCAATGTATTATTATTTATATGTTTGAAACCATTATAAATATAATAGTTTAAACCATATAGTTTAAATATGTTTCAAAAGTGAGATGTAGCATTTAAAACATGAGTTTGCACTTTTAAGAATATTTAGAATCTATTTTGGAACTAGGATTTAATTCTAGAAATTTTTTTGTTATTTTAAATTGTTTTTTGAAGATTAGTTTTTTTTATTTTAAAGTGTTATAATTCTTTTTAGAAATGGAGTGAAAGAAAAAACATATTATTTTCTAATGAGAGCTAAACAGCAGCTTCGTGTTAAAACATTTTGTTATAATAACTAAAGGCTTTAGGTATTTTTCGTTTTACAAACAGTAATTTTACTCTGTCACAACTTATCTTTATATTTATTCACTGTCAAGTAACAATTGCGGTTTAAAATTCCTTTACTATTGTTACTGTTGCCTAACAACGGTTGCACAATATTATAATCTTAAGTTTGTACAGTTAAAGGTTTTTCTTTTACAATAGAGAATATTTTAAGGTTAATTTATGAGAGATAATTATTTAAAGGGATTTAGCTATAAAATATCTAATGAACTGGTTCTTTTCAATTTGACAATTCGTTTTGTTAATTATTTTAAAAAGTTTTTTATACCTATGTTTGAAATTGCCTATTTTTCCTACATACCTCATATAATTACTTACAATTATATTTTTCTACTTTTATTAATTAACTACTACGTATACTGTTACATAAGTAATATTAAAAATTTTATATACTCAATCTATTAAAAATAGATATTACGTTTTCACTACATTTGTACATCATAGCTTATGATTTACGTGTCGCCGTTATTATCTCTTCTGCAAGTAATCTACTTACTCTTCTACCCAATTATACATTCACCATATTCAGTTATATTTTTAATAAAGAAGTTAGTCATGCAAATGAATGAAGCTTTTGTAAGGCCAGTAAGTACTAGCATAGCTTTAACTTTATAGTCTCTATTAGATTAAAGAATTGTTTCTTTGTAAAGTTAAGTGTTGGGTAAAATATATTACAGAAATTTATTTTAATAAGTTCATTAAACACCATTTGTAAATAAGAAACAAATAGTTGACGCAGATCATTTTTTATATTTTACGTATTCTAAAGCAATAATATAAACAGTTGTTTTGACCAACTTAATCAGTTGTATTCGCCCAGCTTGAATAATTTAAACACACATATAAAAAAGCAGATGTTATAGAAATATTATTTATGTTTCAAGAATCAGTGTTTACTAGTTTTGCTTTCTACAAATAAATGCTGCTATTGACAAGAATTTATCTTTGTAATTATCATTTTAATTTTTAATTTTTGTTCTAAATTTCCCTAAATGCAATTTGAGTTACTTGCCTAAATGCATTAGTTGTCCAACATTCTTCATTTGGGCTCCTAAATTACATCATTTCAAGATATTGTTTTAGGTTCAGTAGCCATCTGAAACGTTTCTTATCACGTATAAAAGGGAGAAAAATTTAAAAGAAAGCATTTTCTGGTTAAAGGTATTTTAATAAATTTATCTGTCTTTAAACATGTTAAATTTATTTTTTTAGAATATAGAGTCTTAGTTATATTTCTAATTTAATATATTTTAACTGAATTATATTTCTATAAATAAGAAATAATTATTCTAATGGGAATAAGATTTCCAATTAAACGTAGGCTACACACTTATAAATATTTATATAGGTAGAATAATTCTATTATTAGCGTGATGTATTTTTTATGATGTGTTAGAATATATTAGGTGCATAGTTAATTTCAAAGTCTTTTCAGATTTTTTTAATAGAATATAAATATTGTAAATATATATATATATATATATATATATATATATATATATATATAATCATCACCAACATATAAAGTCTATAAAACAGTTTTAACGTTTTTGATACATTTTGTTTGTAAAAATTTGAACGTGATATATTTAGGATGGCTATGGGTTCATAGTTCAGCCACATCAGAACAATCTTGCAACAATAATTTTTACATCTAAATAAACTGTATTATTCTTTGTATGATTTACACACACACACACACACACACACACACACACACACACACACACACACACACACACACACACACACACACACACACACACACACACACACACACACACACACACACACACACACACACACACACACACACACACACACACACACACACACACACACACACACACACACACACACACACACACACACACACACACACACACACACACACACACACACACACACACACACACACACACACACACACACACACACTTACCAAACACACACACACACACACACACATACCAAACACACACACACACACACACACACATACCAAACACACACACACACACCAAACACACACACACACACACACACACATACCAAACACACACACACACACACACACACACATACCAAACACACACACACATACCAAACACACACACACACATACCAAACACACACACACTCACATACCAAACACACACACACACACACACATACCAAACACACACACACACACATACCAAACACACACACACACACACACACACACGCACACATACCAAACACACACACACACACATACCAAACACACACACACACACATACCAAACACACACACACACACACACACACACACACACACACACATACCAAACACACACACACACACACATACCAAACACACACACACACACACATACCAAACACACACACACACACACACACACACACACACACATACCAAACACACTCACACACACACCCACACACACATACCACACACAAACACACACACACACATACCAAACACACACACACACACATATACCAAACACACACACACACACACAAACACACACTCACACTCACACTCATACACTCACACACACACACACACACACACACACACACACACACACACACACACACACACACACACACACACACACACACACACACACACACACACACACACACACACACACACACACACACACACACACACACATAATACTAATTATTCAATAGACGTAGTATTACTTTGCATGCACATAAACCTTGGAATTAAGAAACACATGTTTTAATTTTAAAAAATTTAATAATATTTAATTTAATTCAAATAATAAATATAATTTTATAAACAGCAAAACAAATGAAAAATAAATAGAACTGTCTGCGATATAGTTCTTTTTTGACATTGATACAGCAATTACTCCTAAATGTTCCAACTTCAAGTATCACACTAGACACATTGCCGCAGC
>JBAIZL010000033.1:135000-142500 GCA_036971475.1 Prosapia bicincta | reverse complement strand
TTATACTTTCATTAAACAAGCTCACTGTATAAATTGGTGTTGAATTCAGATAATAATAATATTTAAAATCATATTTGTTGCTAACAAAATAGACTAAATGCAAAAATTATAAAAATTCATTTCTAATTATCAACTTTAAAAATGTGGGCATTATTTCAATCACAGTGATTGCTCTGTAAATAATAAATACAACATTTCAAAGAAATGTTATGAAATATGAATATTGTATTTATTGTTGGTTAACAATATAATATTGTTGATTAGGTTTTCGAAATTTATGTACGTTTTAGATAATAATAAAGAAAATGTATTTTAATGTTAACTAAGTTGAATTTTAAATGATAAACGGTTAACACATGAACGGTAGAAATTGTCCCTTGAATATTCATTTCTAAAAACTTAATTGGAAATCTTAAGTTACTATCTTCTCGATAAATATATAAATTTTAAAGGTTAATAAGTAATTAAAATATATGGAATAATTAGCAGTAATTAAAAGTAAATTACTCGACACATTGGTGTCATTTGTTCCTTTGTAATTTGTCACTGATTAATAAATTGTATAACATTGTATTTAAAAAATTTAAATTCTTATTTCACAAGTAAACTAGAACGTAACAAACTTTCAATTTTCATTTCAAGTAACCTAGTTCTATCTTCCGAAGATATCAGAAGATCGTTTACAGAAAGACATTATTATGCCTGGCTGAAAACGGAAAACTAGGAGCCCCTGGTAAGTAAGGTTAATTAATTTGTTATTAGTAATTAACACACATTTTTAATAAAGCCCTGATAAATACTTACCCCAGGAAAAAAGCTCACCCGTTACAATATATATATATATATATATATATGAATAGTTAGTATCTGGAGTACATCCGTTCATTCTGCAGTCCATAAATTCGCAGTTCCGACGTTTCGCTAGAATCTCACCCAGCATTGACGAGGTGAACCCAACAATAGTAGACTCGCTCTCCTACTGTTGTTGGGTTCACCTTGTCAATGCTGGATGAGATTCTAGCGAAACGTCGGAACTGCGAATTTATGGACTGCAGAATGAACGGAAGTACTCCAGATAGTAACTATTTATCATATTTTCCCATCCGTGAAGGAATACGTATCAGCATATATATATATATATATATATATATATATATATATATATATATATATACACACTATTCTATATATATCATTATTATATTAATAATATATCATATATTATATATATATATATATATATATTTAATAAATTTAAAATATTTCAAACACAAGAATACTTTTAATGAATATATTTATTCAAAGCTTTTCGCCGATAAATATATATATATATATTATTATTCGCCGTTTATATATATATATATATATATATATATATAAAAGTGAAAATATTGTAATATATTAATAATACATCTTTTAATATTTATATTTACAAGAGAAATATATACTTGAATTTACTTTTTAGATATAAATACTTACATTCATCCTTTAAACGTTTGGTAGTCATAAGCATTCACTTATATTAAACATTTTAAAGTTCAATTTCATTCAAAAATAAACATTTAGTGAGAACGCAGTATGCATACAGTGGTAATTTGTAAAAAGTTATTCTCAGTTTTGTACAGTTTTAAAATTTGAAATTTGTGTTAGCATTATCAAAAATAACAATATGAAAGAGATTAAGTATAATTTATTCAACAAACAAACTTTAGAAGATAATTATAAGTTGAAACCTGATTCCTTTCATTTTTATACAATAGTTTTCATGAATGACTCTTTGTTATTCCGCAAAGGTTTTGCTCTTGTGGTCTGTTGTAGTTGTGAGCGGGTTAAACCAGTCTCGGAAAAAAGGCTGCTATGATTTAGAAATTTTTTTCAGAGGTTCAGACAGCCTGTCTTTTTCAAAACGTTTTTAAATAGTTTAATGTAAAAGAAAGAAGTTTTCCATCTTTGACGTTAATATGAAATTATAATTCGTTTTTTTTTTCAACTAAAGAAATTTGTTGAGTAGTTGCGTCCGTAATAAAGTTTCTGCCAACCTTGGAAAAAAATAATAAAATACTGTGCAGAATGCGGTCGTGTTCAGATCTATATTGCGTGAACTCGCCCACTTTTAGAGCCTTTACACCTGTGTAGAATGTTGGTCTGACGCAGTATTGCTCTATATATTTACCCACAGCACTTGGTGCATTCAGTAAACTACACTTCTGCATATAATAGCTTACCATAACCACTACTAACGTTCTTTGTAAGATTGCTCTTTAAAACTGTTTACTGAATTAGAATTAAATTTTACATCCACAAGAATAAAATGTTTGTAAGAAAGGTTTTACTCTTTATACATTTAATACACTTTTCATATAATTTCTTATAATACTTTTAAGTGATACGCTTAAAATTTGTATATTTGTAATTAAAAATTTTTATCAACTAAATTAATAAAGATAATAAATGGATAAAAAAATACTATAAAATTGTAGGTAAAGCAAAACTGTATTACTTTTAATACTGTTGTATACCTATTTATCTGTATTTTTTACACATATCTTTTAGAAATAAATACCACCTGATATTCAAATAATAAATATATAACAGAGAAATTAAACTTGCGCTTGAAAAATCTACATTTATTTCTTAAATTCGCTGTTCGCAAAATAGTATGAAGGAAACAATACAAGCTATTTGTATCTAATGCTTTTAACAAAATTTGATTAAATCTAAATAGCTACGAACTAACTCACAATGTTCTCAAATATATTTAGTACTAGTTACATTCTAAACTTTAATGTAAACGTATTATAAAATTCCGACATATATGATATGGTTTTGTATTCCGAAATAATTTAAACACACACACAGGTAAATAAAATAAAAAAAAAAATAAAAAAAATATATATATAAAGAAATAAGTAAAAATACAAATACAAGAATTATAATTTAATTTACAATTCAAAGCTTTTTGTTGGCTAACAGTACCAACATCATCAGGAATATTAAACAAGAATAATACAACAAATAATACACAGGAATATATATATATATATATATATATATATATATATATATATATATATATATAATACGTTTTTTGTTTAATAACTTAAAACAACATAGGTTATTCAAATACAAGAATATTTATTAATTTATATTCAAAGCTTTTCGTTGGCAAACAGTACCGACATCATCAGGAATGAAAATTACAATAATGTAAGCTATAGTCCTAAAACATATGTTAGATTAGAAATAGAATTGTTGCTAAATTTACACAAATTGCCAAATTTATTTTGTTGCTGTAACATTATAGACATTGAATATAGTATCAAATTTAGAATGTATTTGTATTTGTTCTTTTATTAATTTGTTATTTTTATTGTATTTATATATTTCGAATGCTTCATATATATTCATTCTTAATCCCTTATTAATTTCTTTTATAAGTTTTATACTTTCAATATTTGGAAATTGGTGCTTATTATTAATACAATGATTTGAAAAATTTGATTTATATATTTCTGGATTAATATAGGCATTCAAATGTTTCAATATATATATATATATATATATATATATATATATATATATATATATATATATATTAGCGTGAAAGAATAACTCATTTATTCTTTATTTATTTTATTATTAAAGGGAAGTATATGGTCCCCTACTTCAGTACATTTTGCTCGTGTTGATCACTACCCTTCACGTTTTAGTATATTTTGGAGGTTCTATTGTCTCACAAAATTGATTTATTTCAAGAAACGTAATTTACAGAAATAAAGCATCATATATATAAGAAATTACACAATAGTAGAGGCCCTATACAAAATATCAAATAAAATGCTCCCATGCGTTTATACCATGCATTTATCTAATATATAAAATATTTAAAGTTACATTAGATTGTGCATAAAAATAACCTTTATAATTAAAACTTGAAAATTCTGCTGTTTATATTGGAATTTGTTATTTCCATGGTGTTTCTATGCTTTTTTAATATTGAAACAAAACGTCTCTTCGTTTATAAAAATGGGTTTCCGTAATATTGAAAAATAATAAAATTGATTTATTTTTGTTCCCATTAACCTTTTCTTGTCTAAAATGAAAAAAAAACTTTCAATGCATAATTCAGTTTATAAATGTATTTGCTAATGAATCATTATTATTAAATTAAAAAATTTTACATGTAGCTTTAAAATTACAATTAAATTTTTACGTTTAGAAATATGTAGCTTGAAAAATGTTTAAATAATGTATATTGGTATATACAAGCATTTTAAAAGTTGAAAAATCTTTTTAGTAGATTTAGTAATAGAAAAGATAATAGAAATTAGTCAATCGTTAACAAAACGACGTTTAATGACCCCACCATTTACTATTTGATAAATTACATTCGTATTATTTTGTTTGTTTTTTAAAAAAATAATAAAATCACGTTTCCAAAGTTAAAATTACATTTATTTAGTTAAATTCTATGCATCGTTTAATCTGAATTTGAAATAAACATTATAACAAATGATAAAAGAACTTTTTTAGGAAAAAAGTTTAAAATTTGTCAATGTATAATAATAATAATAACTTTGCTTCGATAACGTGGAAATAGTCTATATCTTAATAAATACTATATTGTTACATTCAGTTAAATAACTGGAACAACCGCAATAAATCTTTTACACTACAAATGTCTTATATAAATATTATAGTATTTTTTGCAATGGTTTGGATGAGAAAATTTTATAAATAAAACTATAGTTATATTTCAGAATTATTTACACTTATATAAGGATGAACGTTTTTTTCACGAACATACTTGCATTTGTGCTTATATCTGTATGTTTCCTGCTTTTGTAGTCTATAGATCTCGAATTTTACAAACACCGATGTTATTTTAAGATCTAAGAAAGAGCAGCAAATACATTTATACCATAGTGTTAGGGAAAAAAGACATGGCTATTTTATAAAAGATGAAGTCAATGATAATTTTATTAATTTAGCATTTTTGTCTCGCGACCACAAGATCGTGCAATGGTGCTGCTACCTGCGGCCTAGGCGATAACTACCGACAGCCCTTAGTTGTGTGCCAAACTCGCTCCAGTTAAGTTAGGGGTTGCATTTTACATAATCCCGTTGATGACAGTGAACATCGAACATGTGTTACGGTGTCAAAAAAGTTTGTTAGTTATGTGTTTTATGTATAGAGGGGAAAAGGAATGTGACAGTGTATAATGTGTTACGGTTTTTTATTACTTTTCTTTCTTGCTAAAACGACAATAGGTGATAATTTAGGTAAGTTTGGAAACTAATGATTACATTTTACCCTAAAAAAACACGAATTCCCTAAAATAAAAGTGGTAAATCATGTGTTCAACTACAAATTGCCAATTTGTTGTGAATACTACGGCTTTATTACAAACGTCTTCTCTGATTTACTTTGAAATTGTTGTAAATGCACTTACAAAAAAAGCGTATGATATGAATTATAAACAATTATGAATTGAATCATAATTAAATACGGTCTTTAATCTATATAAATACCAAATTAAATATTGTTTAGGTTGTTAATTAGGGATAAAAACTAATAAGTAGTTAAGTAGTTTACTATTTACTCTAAACTAATATAAAACTTTATATACTTCATTACAATCATCATTTTACTTATTATCTTAGTATTATTATCTAATATGATTGATTTTTTATTATTGTTGATTGATGGCTTACAATTTTTATAGTGTATCAATAAATAATATGTTATATATTTATATATGACATATATTTCATTAATTATATATATATATATATATATATATATATATATATATTAAAATAACATAGGTTATTTAAATACAAGAATATTTATTAATTTATATCCAAAGCTTTTCGTTGGCAAACAGTACCAACATCATCAGGAATGAAAATTACAATAATGTAATTTTCAATAATGTTATTTACAATAATGACATTATTGTAATTTTCATTCCTGATGATGTTGGTACTGTTTGCCAACGAAAAGCTTTGGATATAAATTAATAAATATTCTTGTATTTGAATAACCTATGTTGTTTTAAATTATTAAACAAGAATACGTATTATATATATATATATAGATATACAAGAAATAAGGTTATTCAATACAAGAATTATTTATTAATTTATATTCAAAGCTTTTTGTTGATATGCAGTACCAACATCATCAGGAACGAATACTACAATAATGCATATATATATATATATATATATATATATATATATATATATATATATATATATATATATATATATATATATAATACATTACATATATAAATTATGTATGTAGGCCTACAAAAAACATTACAATTAAATTCCTGTATAACTATTTATTATATAGAATTCCTAATTGCAGATTTATAAAACCGAAACACATTTGAAACAGAACGCACTCTTACGCACGCACTATACACTTGGGTTTGTAGCATAGTTTCACAATGAAATATTATTATTTTTATTGTAGTTCGTGGTCATTATTTAAATGACATTGTACCATTAAAATCTAATATTAGTTTTTACATTAGAAAATTATCTTTCACAAATAATGTTTGAAAAATATTATCTTCTAATATCTCTAAATAAAGTTTTTATATTCTTGAAATACGTCAAAATTCAATATTTCAGACAACTACGTAAGTGGTTTGATTTTTGGTTGAAAATATTCTTTAATCAATATCTGAATACAATGAGTACATATAAAAAACAATTTTCTATTACTTTACACACGCTCGGCGTTTTTTCTTTATAAAGAGGTATTAAATGGATAGAAAATGAACAATGTCATAATCTATGCTTGAATAAATCGGTTTTGGCATTTGACACTAGCTTATTGATGGAGTCGAACGTCCTTAAATGACGTTTTTATCTGATGGTCGCTGAACATCCATCTTATGGAAAGACATTTCTAGTTATCTCTTATACTGTTATAAAGGTCTCTACTTCAATATAAACTCTTAAAATCTATAAATTTTTCTATTTAAGGATTTTTCAACATACGGAACAGATTTTAAAGCAAGGCATATGTATTGTTTTTTTTAGTATAATATATATTTTATATGAAAACTTTAAAAATAAATTAAAAAATATTATTTTTAGATTATTTCCGTCTATCGTATAAAGAACAGAATAAAGAAAAGTTACATGAGAATAGTTACACATGTTTCTTGAATCTTTGTTTATAGATAAAATAAACAATATTGTACAAATCAATAACTAAAAAAAATAATATTTTTTATTATTATGATAAAAAAGTCTATATACAGGTAGTTTTGACCCTACTGTGTAACAATAAAATACAGTGTATATAATGCTTCATTAGTAGAACCTCATAAAGTGTATTTTACGTGAATATATTTTGAGATGTAGTGGTACAGCATTATTTAAATAACAAAGAAAATATTATTGACGTCCCGAAGTATTTTATTAATGCCTTTTTATTAGCTTCAGAAAATTAAAGAAATATTCAAATAATATGCT
>JBAIZL010000033.1:125000-132500 GCA_036971475.1 Prosapia bicincta | reverse complement strand
TTGAAATGTTTGCTTTTATTTTTTAAAATGGTTTCAAAAATTCTAGACATTTTATTACTGATTTACCACAGGTTATTAATATTAGTTTGTTAAACATTTTGTAGTTTTAACTTAATTTTTTATTAATTTGAAGTTTAAACAATACAATATTAAAATTCACTCTTGACAATTTTATCACAAAGATTTTTTTTATTTTCTCTTAACAAACGCAGTTTTTACTTAAAATAAAGATAAATAGCTTATAATGGTTCTCAAATGTGCTTGTTGTTTTGATTAAAGTACATAAATTATTCTTCCAACACAAATTTATTAAATTTACAACTTTGAGTACAATATGAGAAATATTTATATTAACTGGTTTTATTTCATGCCCATTATTTTATTTTTAGAAGTAAGCGCAAGTTTAATTCCAAATCATTTAAATTTCAATTTAAATTTGTGCTCCCAAATATAAATCTAAAAGATTCGTACAACAATTTAATAGGATTTTCGTTATTACATATTTATAATACTGGTTGTATCATGTAATTTTAATGTACATAAAATAAACGATATTAATCAAGTTAAAGCGATTTTAGTTTAAATTTTTTTACTGAAAATCTCATTCAATTTTTCTCGTTGGATTTAAATATATAATTTTATTAATGGCAGTGGATTTTCATTGTCTTAACTTGCTGAATTTGACCTTGCAACAATTTGATAAACTTTAATCTTGATATTAGTAATTTAAATTTGAATAATTTATATTTAATGTCCACTATTTAGATACTTTCCCAATAAAAAGTCAATTGCTTATATATTTTTTATTCTAATGAAAAATCAATTTGATAATGATTTTGTATTTAACGAAATCTGTATTTATAATTTTGAAATGTGTATTTAAATTAATAAATGGTTATTTTGTTATTATTATTTTGACTTGCTCCAAAAATCTTCACTGCACCTCGCTCCTCTTCTCCCAAGGTTAGTTCCCTGGAGTCTGGAATGTTCTAGCGAACGCAAATAAACGATTTTAAGCCGTCTTTAATACTGTTTAGTTACATTAAAAAAAATTATATTCGAATCTTGGCGGTTGAAGAGCTGACCATCTCCACTTCCTTTTTGGGCTATAGATTAAGGCTTAGCCTCGAAACGGCATTTGGCAGTCCATGGTTCTGGATGACCAGAAGAAAACGTCCGTCTATTCCTAGCACTGAATCTCAGTCTCCCCTTTTTCTCATAAAACAGGGTCACCACTCTTTCGTTTTGTTAGCTAAAACCAGCCCTCATCACACACACACACACACACACACACACACACACACACACACACACACACACACACACACACACACACACACACACACACACACACACACACACACACACACACACACACACACACACACACACACACGCACATACACACACACACACACACACACACACACACACACACACACAAATATATATATGCTGATACGTATTCCTTCACGGATGGAAAAATATGATGAATAGTTATTATCTGGAGTACATCCATTCATTCTGCAGTGCTTAAATTCGCAGTTCCGACGTTTCGCTGAAATCTTATCTAGCATAGACGAGGTGAACCCAACAACAGTTGACTCGTTGTAGGGTTCACCTCGTCAATGCTAGATGAGATTCTAGTGAAACGTCGGAACTGCGAATTTATGCACTGCAGAATGAAGGGATGTACTTCAGATAATAACTATTCATCATATATATATATATATATATATATATATATATATATATATATATATATATATATATATATATATATATATGAATAAATTCACGTTTTCATTCAAATAGTATTTTCCTTCAAATTTGACAGGTGGCTATTTATATTTAATTATCAGCACAGCATATTGGAATGTGTTTATATTTGTAAAAATATTAGGTGATTTTACTTGCTAACAATAAATAGTACTTTGTCTTCTTACAATATTTTTATTGATCAATTTTGAAAATAAGTTATATATTAAGAACAAATTTATACAATCATTTTTGTAAAGATAAAATTACTAAGAAATGTCTCCAGATTCCTCAAAGGAATCTTATTTAACATTTATCTATTCATTTAGTTACAAATAATTCCTAACTAATAGAAAAACAAAACAAAAACATTTCAAACTTTGCGGAGAAGGAATTTAATTCAGTTTTATATAAGGTAAGCAAGGAAGTTATTCATCATAAATTGAAAGTATTTTATTGATGCCTTGTCTGAATGTTGTTGGAATTTCTTAATATGCGATTAGAAGCGAATATTTAATGTTATGATTTTTAGATTTACAAAGGGTTTACAAAATATATTAACTCGTCTTTTGTCTCATATATTTGATGGGTTAAACAGTTTTGTTTTGGTCAGTTGGTACTATGAAATAGGAGCGCAACGAATATATCGTATCTATAATACATTATTTGTAAACCTGTAGATTTATTTCTAATTTGATAACGTCATTTCTAGGAGAAAACAAGGTTGTAATTCTAAATAGTTCTATACTTAGTACATACAAAAATTTAATTAGTATTCTATTTATCTGATATGATGACGACTTCAGTTGGATAATTATTCAACATTTCTAAGGAAATCTATAAACTCCAGTTGAAGCAATCTACCTAATAAAACAGTAATCTGTTGGGCAATAATATACTATTTTAAAATCGTTTGCGTTACAATATTTTAAATATATTTTAGGTTAGGTAAAATAAATGTTTTCACGAGCGTTAGATCCGTTGTACAATTTATCTAACATGAATGTGATATGTCATTATAGTTATCCCATTGAAGGTATTTTAATATTGAATTTAATGCAATTCTTATCAACACACGAACAAATTATACGTTGTGGACAGCTTTTGGACAGGTCTGGGACTCAGGAGATAAATTTCTAAGAGGAATCACTTATATTTGAATTGGACGGAAGGTATTTGTTGTGAAGGGAGACGTTGTACTAGATTTATAGACGCGTTGTAGAAGAATCTAAGTATGGTATACCTCCAGTAAAAAGTAAAATGTGTATTACCTAAGACTAACAGAGTTCTTGCGACCTACAAACATTTACTATATATAGGTCGCAGACAAAGAAAGGACTTAGATTTCACGTGTAATGCACATTATTGAGAATTTAAATGTGTGTAGACATTAAGTAGGAATATAAATTCCTATATAACCTTATATAAGGAAATTAATTATACCTAAAGAGTGGCTAGATATAACGATTTTGATACCAGAATTGTAGATGATATTGTTAAGAAACAAAGATTAAAATTTTAAGAATATCTAACACTCTTAAAATAAAGTTTTAAAATGTTATTATATTAGTTTACCTTTTGATAATATTTTACCAAATGGGTTAGATTCTATATTTAAAAAGTTAAATGTTAAGATAGCCTACAAAACTCAAAATAAACTTAAGCATTTATTATGTAACCCGAAAGATAAAATTCAAATGCTGGAAAAATCAGGTATTTATAAGATTATTTGTGGTACTTGTAACGAGATGTATATAGGTCAAACAAAAAGAAAAATTGTAACTAGATATAAAGAACATCTTGCGCATATTAAATATGATAGACCTGAAAAATCAATTGTAGCAGAACATGTCCTTAGTAATCAGCATGATTTAGATAAAAATGTTATTTTAACTAAATGTATAAACTCAAAAACGTTTCTTAATAGCATTAAAAAATAAATCATCACTATAATTTGCAACTTCTTGTTTGCTAGATTGTAATTTTGTAATAGGTCCTTCTAATGATGATGACATGGTAATCGAAATGTACATAAGGGTTTAATCTCAAATAACTTGTTTTATTTGTTATTTATGTTTTTTGTGGTATTGGGGTTCTTTCCAATATTTTCATTGTAATATATTATATCACTGTGCTCTTGATATTGTATATTAACTAGGAGTTTAGGCGAGCGATGTACGGGTAAATTTCACAAGGGTAGAAGCTTTGAAGAAGTTACGAAGATATTGAAGAGGGACCAGGGGATTGGGATAAAATTCTCAGAGTTTTGACCGGAAGGATTCGAGGGGTTTCTGGGACATCCGATTTCAAATTGTTAACCAGACTGAGGTAGCATATGTGACCATTAGTGGTAACCATAAGGTAATATTGTTCTGGGTGAAAGAAACTTTGGGAGAGAGGAGTAGAATTTGTCAATGAAGACCCCAAGATATTGCACAGAAAACCTCCATCCGATGGCCCAGGAGTGATAGATGTTTGGTTCAGGAGTGAGGTTCAGCTGTTTGGGCTTCCTTGTGAAACAAATGGTCCCTGATTTATGTGCGACAGCAGTCTTCTATTTCCGGAGCCACGACGACATAATGTCCAAACGGCAACGAATGACCTTCGTAGCTTGCGTTTCGATGCTCGAGATGTATTGAAACATAACGTATTCCGCGTAGAGGGATAAGGATCACCGTGGATATGTTTCACTTATGAGAGGTAGAATATATAACCTTAGGCGAAACCTTGAAGGAACCTGCATAGATAGATCGGAGGGAAGTTCAGTTGAACTGAAACAGTGAGTTATTAGGGTGACAAAGGTTCTAGAAGAAAAAAGGTGTGTTAAGGAAGTAGGAGTGGTGGAGTGCTTTCTCCTGAAATCGAATTGCTCCTGTCGGATAGACTTCCCAGAGCAGGACAGATACAGGGACGTAAAAGGCGTTCAAACAGTTTCCACAAGGGAAAGGTAGATGGGGAGGGGGTATATGCTGTTTTAGGGAGGAGGGTAATTTTGGCTGATTTGAAGTAATGGAAGGAATTGAAAAATATAAATTATTTGTTATTTTGTTTACACTGGTGTGAGTCAGTAACAATTTAGAGGGTATAATCGTGTCTATGACGTTTGAACATGGGAAACGTGCATAGCAATGATGCGGGCTCCATTCAGGTTTTTATTTTGTTAGATACACTTAGATGTTGAATCATCTCCGTAAGCCTTGAAAGTTAGCAAAACTCTAACAAATACGCAAACGTAATGCAGTATCAGTAAAGTTTCTTTCTCTTAACCTTTTCAAAAATTAAATTAAACTTTCTAAGAAATCTTCCAGTCAATTACAATAATCAGCAGGTAATTATTTCCCAGAAGTGTCAACAAGCATGACTTAAAATAAAATATAATAGTAATTTTAATTTTGTATGTTACGTAGGGTGACATATTGTTTAATGAATTGACATTAAAAAATAAATAAGTTTCAGAATAGAGATGCGATTATTCCAGAAGCTAACGTAATAGTCTCCAATTTGATATCTCTTTGTATTATTCTCTATATGACATTGTTTTCTTAAATGCATTATACATTACAGTAAAAATACACACAAAAAGACAGGAGATATATTTTCTTCGGGTAACTCAATATTGTAAGGGCATATATTATACTCTGCCTCAGTAAAGCTGCACGAACTTTTCCCTGAATGGAAAAACTTTTAACCTCTGAATACATAATGTATCCGACTTCATCTCTAAAATCCTGAATATATATTTGAACACAAGTTGTATTTCCAATATTTTACATACAAGAAAAATGATGGTTACGTTATACGCTTGTCGTTCGTGACAAAAATCATATTCTAGTATTATGAAAATATTTCTTTGAAACAATACATACGCGTGAAAAAACTTATTTGGGTTTTCACTGCGAAAAATACATATCGTTACCTTTCCAAATAAACACGAGAAAATTGTTCTTTTGAATTTTCAAATAAAATATTTTACTTTAAAAATGGAACGAAATATTAGTGATATACTCTCATAAATTGTAATATAATAATAATACCAAAATATCCTGCTGTAACGTTTACGAATTTGAATCCGTTTTAATATTTCTTCGGAGGAAGAAGCACACAATAGACAGTTGTGATATTATGAGACAGAATTGTAGCTAGGGATAAAGTACAGATATATTTGTCGACTACCCTTCACTGGAGTGTAAGGGAGAAACGTTTGTTTCAATAAATCCTTTTGAAATTGCGAGATAGATCAATTATCCACACGCTTATGCAAACGCTATCTCTCTCTATCTCTCTCACACACACACCTACACACAATTGTTTTAGTCTTTTCACTAATACGTAGTGATAACAATACTATCGAACAAGGAAATATTCAGTAAAAAGGAATGAACAATATGTATGATTTCTTGGCGGTTTTGGTATTTTGGTACGAACTCTCTAAATCAATAAACAGTGCAAACATTCCAGCAGACAAGTATTAGCATGCATCGAGATTATGTGCTGTTTATAAGCGTTCGCTAATATATATATAACATGAGGAAAAAGTCTAATGAAACAAATATCAGTTAATAATATATTCTAACACTATATTTAAAGAAGAATTAATACAAGCAATTAATTTTAATATTCAATAAATGTCTGACTCAAAAATTGAATAAAACTATTCCAAGGATTATGTGTTTTGGATTTTCAAAGTGTATTAAAATCACATTGGATAGAGAGAATATCAAGATAATGATCCAGGTAAAACAGGAAGGGGGAATTATCTGATATCAATGACATTAAAGCAGGAGTACCCAAAGATAGTTTATTTGGTCCAATATTGTACATACTATAGGCATGGGTAAATCAACCACACAAAAAGTTACCATTGCAGTTGAATGTGTTTCTAACAACTTAGATGTACACAAATCTGGCAAAGTTCAAAAAGACATTAACACCGTTTAAAATGAACTGATGATTGGAAAATGAAGATAAAGGAAGAGAAGGCTCCACATCAAGGAGATCAAGGAGATTATTGAGTAGAAAATGGAAGTAGGTAGGACTTTGAGCCCCACTTCGAGAATATATATATATATATATATATATATATATATATATATATATATATATATATATATCCTTTAACTACCGTCGTCGTGCCTGACAGGCACTGGTGCCTATGGTGTTGTTTAGTTTTGCCCCCCTACAATACTCCTTGAAGGTCATGGCGTTCAGTAGCTTTCTATTCAGTTGTGTATTACATGGTGTTAGCGTTGTTAGCTCGATTCTGTGCATTCTTTAGTTTTATAATAGTTTCAAACTTCGATTGTGTCTCACAGGCACGACGACGGTAATTGTGTAACATTTCAAACTTTTGTAGGGTTTCTCGTTTATTTTTACGAATCAATTTAGTATTTAATTACATAAACTGCAAACATGGACCTTTTGAGTAAAAATGAAACTAATTTCAACTGATTAGACTCAAGGAGTAGAAATATATGACAGTGGTTTGGAGATACCATCAGGGACTGGTTAGACGAAGAAGACAGTGACTCAGGCACTGTAGGTAATGAACAACTTTTAGAAGGCATCGAATAGAATAGGGGAAATGCACAACAGAGTGAAGAAGTAATTATGCAAAGTGATCATGATATCACATCTCAACAAAGTGCAACAGATGATGATGATGGTTTCGAAGAATTGCAACCTTCTGAAGTAAACTATTTGTAGGGAAATAATCGTTATGAATGGGCTGCTACACCTCCAACT
>JBAIZL010000033.1:110000-115000 GCA_036971475.1 Prosapia bicincta | reverse complement strand
GACGATAGAGGCAAAGACCAACCTCGGCACCACAATGGCGGAATAAATCCAGTTCATTTGACGTGGACCCAAACCCCATCTCGTAACTATTGCTCCTCTGCATTGCCAGAACGTAGCTATGGCTTTTTTGCACTTATCCTCCAAATGCTCACGCCAGAGTAGCTTCCTATCCAGAATAACTCCCAGATATTTAGCACTCTCAACGTAGCTTATTTTAGTATTACCAACTTCCATCATCTCCAGCGATTTAGTTTTATATCGCCTAGTGAAGATGAGTGCCACAGATTTCTCTCCTTGAATGCATAGCGCATTCTCCCTGCACCATGCTTCTGTTACCTTGAGTGCCTCTTGAAGCAGGTCTTTGAGGACCTCTTCAAATGGTCCCCTAACAAGGATAGCTATGTCATCCGCATATCCTACCACCTTGACACCCATTCCACTGAGTGCCCTTAGTAGGCCGTCCACAACAAGGCTCCACAGCAAAGGGGATAACACTCCACCCTGCGGGCAGCCCTCCGAGACCATCGCATTTATCGTGCACCCCATCCAGGATGCAGTGCTTATCCGGTTTTCCAAGGAACTCATAATCCAATTTATAATTCCATCAGAAATCCCATGATCCATAGCTGCTCTCTTGATGGCCAGTCTAGAGGTACTATTAAAATCCCCTCCACATCAAGAAAAGCCCCAATACATATTTCCTTGTTGTTGATCTGACCCTTAATAAAGTCTACGACCGACAACAGCGCAGTCTCCACTGACCTACCGGTTCGGTAGGCGTGTTGGTCCTGATGAAGTGGATACTGCTTCAAAGGTCCCTCCTTCAAATAGTAGTCCACCAGCCTTTCCAATGTCTTTAACAAGAAAGATGTGAGGCTGATAGGTCTGAAGTCCTTTACCTCTGTGTAACCTTTCCTCCCCGGTTTGGGGATAAAGATAACCTTCGTTTTGAGCCACTGCCCAGGCGTGTAACCCAAGGCAACACAGCCTCTGAGTAATCCTGTCAGTGGCCCTATTATTTCCTCCAAGCAATTTTGTAGTAGTGCTGAAGTAATGTTATCTAATCCAGGCGCTTTAAAAGGCTCAAAAGACAGAATCGCCTCTCTCACCTTTTGCGCTGAGATCACCTGCCCAGCAATATTCCAGTCTGCCCTTAGCCCAGTATGTCGGAGGTTTTGAGCACCGTCCTCCGCCGGTCTAATATCGGGAAAACTGTTCCTCATAAGCAGACGCAGTGTTTCCTCCGGGGTGTCAGTAAAGCTACCATCAGTCTTCTTGACAAACTTAAGCTCTCCCCTCGGTCCACCTGCTAACACCTTAAACAGTCTAGCAGTGTCACTCAGTGTGCTTGTCTCTGAGCACCACTTTTCCCAAGAAGCACGTTTAACCTCTTTAATAAGATTTTTATAGAGACCCTGGCTGTCTTTATATGCCTGCCAGGTCTCCGCCGTTTTCTTCTTCTTTGCCCTATTAAAGAGCCTTCTAGTCTCTTTCCGTCTTGCCTCTAACTCGCTGTTCCACTTAAGCTTACCACGCCCAGTGTTTATCCGCGCGAGAGGGCAATTTTCCTCAAACGACGTGGAAATTGCAGTCCTGATGTAGGCCTCAGTAATTTCCAGTTCGTTTGATGTACCATATTTACCACGGAAGTCAGACATCCGCCTCCTCACCGAGGACTTCAACAACTTACACCCTAATATAAAATTCACAATGGAAGAAGAAATACACAATAAAACAATCTATTTAGTCCTAGCAATAACCAGAAATACAAATAACATTAAATACGCATTTTTTATAAAACCTACACTATCCATTAATACAATACCAAACTACACTATCCATCCCCCATAACATGAAATGACTGCTTACAACTCACTCTTATACAGAATGCTAAAACTACCACTAAAAATGTGGACAATGCCAAAGAAAAACAAACAATATACAATATCAAATAGCCTAAAAAAACTATGGATAAATTGAAATTTAAAGTAACAAATAAATTAAAACAACTTAAAACGAACCAAAAACAACAACAAAATGGGCCAGTATCACGTACACAGGGTACAACAAAAAAGGAATAAGAATAATACCAAAAAATAACAATATTAACATAACTTAATAAAACAAAAGTTAAACAAAGGCCTCGAAATGAAAATCTGGGAACAGATACAAATTTATAAACACAAAAATAATATAAATAAACAAATACAAATAAAACTAAAAAACGATAACTTGTTCAACTTAATAGTCAAAATTAACCCCATGCCAAACTAAAAACTTTCCCACAGTGCAATGATTCCAAAAAAGAGCAGTGCTGGTATACTACGTGATAGCGGAAATCCCACACACCTGGCAATCTACAGAAGTACTTAGTTTCAGTTAATACTCGATAATGAAGACCCCTTAATTGGTCTTCGAAAGCCAACTCGCATATATATCAAGTAAGATTCATTCTAATGTAAGAGAAATTATTCGTTGCCATACATTACTAAATAATCTGTACAGTAACATTATTTTTATAAGATATTGGTAGCATTTCTTTTAATATGTCTTACATAAGTGACCGAATGCGGGATTAGAAGAGTAATAGTATTTTTAACGAGTTTTTAAAATAATAACAACCAATCGGGCTACAAAAGCACCTCCCTCTCTTTTATCTCGTGGTACTTGGATCACACAAAATACATTCAATATAAATTTAAAGCGATGAATAGAGGGCGGTGAACTGATTTAATCTGTGGTTGAATAAATCGACTTTGGCATTTGACATAATCTTATTGATGGAGTCGAACGTTCTTAGAAGACGGTTTTATCTGATGCCCATTGAGCATCCATCTTTTGAAAAGACACTTAGGTTATAGACTAGGCAATATATATTTCTACCTTATAAATAATTTCTGTAAATAAAAATAGTGAATCTTATTTATCTTCGTACAATTTGTTTTCTAAGCCACGTGTGGTAAAAAAATAAAATTTATTTCGTTGAATTTTCAAAAATAATCGTGCATTTATAAATTCAACAATTCTATATAGAAAACATGTTATTAATAATACCTGCATATATACAGTGATTCATTTGTATTTTACATACAATATATTTTATTAAATTCAAACCTTTATTTAAGATTGAACAGTGCGTGAGGTTCAACCGTTTCTCTGACCTTAAGATCGCTAGGCTGGACTGGGCTGCAGTGCGGGGTCAAAAACCCAATACTTCAGAAAACATCAGTGTCGTGTTTAAAGTGTAAACAGCAGTAATTAACTAAATGATAATACTGTAATAGTTTGATGTAGACATTACCTTTAAATGTGTTTCTCTGCTTCTTCAAAGAAAGAGACGCGATTATGAAAGAGACGATATATGTATTGAATAATGTTTTCAGTTAGGCTAGTAGTCAAATGCTAGAGCAGAACGAGGGACGCCGTTAAACCTCACGCACTGTATTTAAAAAAAAAAAAATAATTTTATGAAAATCAACGGTAAAGTAATACGTAACAATTTCTTACTTTTTTCTTGTTTTCTTTGTTTTTAAGAAAGTCTTCCCTATTTCAAGCTTTACATAAATTGTTTCTCTTTTTATAGCGTTGCAAAACAATCTTGATCCATCCGGCTTTTTATAAATGACCTCTGACCTTTTATTTGTTACACTCACTTTATGTCTCATTAATTACATAAAAAGTATGTATGTGTACTTAAAAAAAAAAATAGTTCATTCATTGGAGCCTTCGGTAGGAAATCATAGAGTACAAAGATGCAATAAGTGTAGTCATGTACAAAGGATGCTTATAAACGCAATAATTATAATGTAGATGGTTCCTTACACATGTAGCATAACCTAATACACAGTACATATAGATTATACCATTTTTTGTAAAATAAAGTAGATAAAATAGAGTTTCACGTTATTTATTTTAAAAACAGAAAAAAAATATAACATCTAAAATCTTTGTCTGAATTTTGATATCAGAACTTATTGCTTTCGTGTTAAAATTTATTCTAATTTAAAACAAACAATATGATAGTACTACAATATGGTCAAGCGTTGCGTTTTTATAGTGAATATTCTTTCTTTGAGAGTTTCGCATTTTTGTTTTGTTTACGACATTATAGAAATATTATACGGTACAAAATATTTGTTTAGTTGAAAAAATATGCATAAATTTATGTTTTAAAGCACTGACATAAAAGTTTGCTTTCATTACTTTAACATAAGATAAAAATATTAACATATAAAAAAAGTGTAAAATATGAATCTGTCTGGAGAGGTTTATTTGACCGCAAAGGTTGTGATTGGTAAAAATCGAATCCTAATAAAGTTAATGTATTATTTTGGATGATAATAATAAACTCTGTATTTTGTACGAATTATTTTAAAATTGTATTAAAAAATAAATATTTTATTAAAACTATTTTCTTTTAATACTTTTAAAAGTAAACGTTTAATTTTTCGCCTAAACCTTTTTTCCATAACATAGTTACAAACGTAAAACTAATAGTATAATTTCAGCAACCAGTACATTTAGACGATTGGTTTATTGTAAAATTAGTTTGTTATAAACTACAACATAAAAGTGAATGTATGAAGAAGTTTGTTGTCAGCATTTTGTTCACAAATGTCACCGTAATAATAATGAGTGTTGTATCTGAAAAAATGTTTTCACAGTGAGTTTAGTGGTTTTATACAATGTAGTGATTGAAAAACTATTGCTATTCAATTAAGGCGTCCGTAAGGCATGCTACGTAAGTTGTTTTCTAAAATATACTTTTTAATATATTTTATTAAATAATTAAATTAAAAAATATATTTTATATAGGCTAATGACAGATTACAGACAATTGTTTTTTTTAAACACTCAAAGTTTTCAATTTCTTTCCCAAATTTGTTTTAAAGAGCTCAGTTTTAATTAAACAATTATACAACATAACTTACAACTTATAAAAAACATAACATTATATAAAACATAATAAAACTCAACAAATTATAAAACTCTTAATAAAT
>JBAIZL010000033.1:7500-100000 GCA_036971475.1 Prosapia bicincta | reverse complement strand
AAATTGATTGAGATTTGTTAAAAATTACTGTAGGCAAACTATTTCTACCAGCCTGTTGTAAGCCCTTTTTCTAATAGGGACAAAGTAATACTTTACCTAAATATGTAGAGATATTTTTAAAAATATGCAACAAAGTTGTGAAAAGAGGTACTTTCAATTTGACTGGACGGCACTTTAAAACCTTTACATTTCTCCTCTTCTATCTTTGTGTTTAGGTGTTCACAAAGCGTTTGCAAAAAAACTTTAATGCTGTCGTACTTCAGAATTGTGTAAGCTGTAAAATAAATATGCAACAAAGTATTGAAAAGAGGTACTTTCAATTCAACTGGACGGCAGTTTTAAAACCTTTACATTTCTCCTCTTCTATTTTTGTGTTTAGGTGTTCACAAGGCGTTTGCAAAAAGACTTTAATGCTGTCGTACTTCAGAATTGTGTAAGCTGTAAAATAAATACGCACGCTTTGGATAAACAAGCAACTGTTAGATAAGTTAGCTCTCGTAGCTAAACTTTAGTTTTTTAAAAACTTTCCCCAATTTTAAACGAACAACATTTATGTATTTTGTTATAATACAAGGTCATCGAAAAAGAATATCCATATTTTAAAATGCTAATACTGTAAATAAAATAGAAATCTCAAGTTATTTGTGGACCTGAATTGGAGGTGATGAGTGTGAGATTGTTTGCATACCTTGATAAGATTCTATGTGCGCCATTAGTTGCACAACTGACATCTAAACTTGAGTCTACTTCTTGAAACATGCACTGGATGATGTTTTGCGTTACTTTTGTGATTGCAACAGTAATGCTTTCTCTGAGGTGTACCAAAACACGCTTCTTTTCACTATAAGCAATGTTTTTGATGTATCCCCCAAAATGAAATCCATTTGAGTGAGATTATATGCTTCTGGGTAGCCAGGAAATAGAGCAATCTCTACCAACCCAACCATCAACAAACTTTGCATCCAGAGCTGCGTGTATGTTTCTTTGTAAAGTAGAATCTTGCATAAAACCTTCGGGGAACCATTTATCGTTCAATGTGATCTATTTAAGGGAAGATACTACTAAAACACATCTAAATAAACCTTGTCCGGCTATTGCTCTTTCGATGAATAAAAAAGCCCAACTATCCCACACTTTGGGATTATCACGAATATACTCTACAGTAACATTTGATAGTTTGGATCCCCAAACTCTGTAGTGGTGGCATTTGACACACCACATAGTACTGGCTGGCGTCAAGGGGTAGTCAGCATAGGTACGTCACGCGCTATTTAGAGCATTAAGGTCACTCATATGCTCCAGCCACTTGCTTCACAAATAACGCTTGATCTTTACATTCATTTCAAGACCACAACCAACTTCGATATGCCTATTCTAATTAAAATAATACAATTTTTTTATATAAGGGCATTCTTTTTCGACCCTGTATATTTAATGTTATGCAGTAGAGTATACGGCTCTATTTTTTGAAGTTTAGGCCTAATTACTGTATTGTTATTAATAGAATAATATCTGTCGCATGGATGCCAGAATTTAAAAATCCAATAGTGAGCACTCTTGTGTTGTAAAATTGTAAATAGTATATATATATATATATATATATATATATATATATATATATATATATATATAGGCAGTCGTGACATTGACGGACAGAAGTGACCTAAGTTCACAGTACTTGGAAATTACCATTAGAATGAAATTTATATTAGTGCAGTTGGAAACGTGTTTTTTCAGTACACTTAAACGTTATCTTCATAGATTTTACTCTATATTAAGGTATTCCAGACATAGACAAATACTATTTAGGTATCTCGATATATACCTAAAACTGAATCAAACTTTAAAAACACCCAATTACTGGTTTTAAACTGGGCGATAAAATTTATAGATAGAAATATAGTCATTTTTGTAAACTCAATTGTCAAAATTGTTTTTGAAACAAGAAAGATGAATCATTCTTAGATACTTGACAACTTCAATTCCTACCTAAGGCCAGACATCACTGATGGAGTCTAGTATTCTTTGTTACAGACTGTAGTGGAAGCCTGCCACAAGAAGAGACAGTGTAAATTCCACATTTCACGAAGTGCAAACAATGTCGACCCCTGCCCCGGATTAAGGAAATATATCGAAGTGGCGTACAAGTGTCGGCCTTGTGAGTTATCAAAGCTTATACAAATATTTAAGTAAAATTGAATTTCGTTTTTGACAATGCGTGTAGGCCTATTATATTAACAAAACAAAATCATACAACTATTCTTTGAGCTTAGCTTGTGAGGTTATGTTAAAACAAATAAAAGACATATACAAGACTCACAAATTATTCATTTATTTACTCATACGCGTTTCAATGACAAAAAGTGATCAATACTCGTACGCGTTTTAAAGTCATCATCATCATCAATAAGTGTTGCTACTACAATCTCATGTAGTTGTAAGTTAGAGTTTGTAGTAGCAACACCCACTGATGATGATTACTTTGTCATTGAAACGTGTATGAGTTAATAAATGATTAATATGTGAGTCTTGTGTAGGTCTTTTGAAACAAAATCAAATTTAAAATATCAGTAAATGAGACGTATAACACCACCTGAACATTTTTCTCACAAACATTTGAAACGATTAACTATAAATAGTCAGGGACAAAATTTCAAAGTTTTTGAGCAATACATTTTTGAATCGAGCATGAAAACGTATAAAATAATGCATGGATTGCGAACACACTATAATTGACCTTGCTCTACAGGATATAAAACAGTTATCTTTTGTTTTAAAACAACTACTTTAAGGCTCTTCAAACCGGGCAATATATGTAAAGGTATGTATAGGAAATTTAATGCGTAAAACATTTCCTCTCTCATTGCTAAAACATTTTCATCACTGTAAAAAATAATACAAAACTGTGTATGCGATAAAAACACTTTTATTGAAATAATTCCGTTCTGATACTGGTAACAAAATTCTTTTTAACAATTCCATTTCTTATTAAAAAAATGTTGAATATCTATTCTGAATTTTGAATTTCTTTTAAGAATTTGACAATACTTTAAAATTAAAAATTTATATCTTAATCGACTTCAATTTAGAATGTTTTAGAGTTGTATAAATTTACATAGATTTGACAATAGTTTTCAACAAAACTGAACAAATAAATATATTGTGTAATTTAAGTTGTTCAAATCAAATATCATTCAATTGATATATCAGATGATACCTATTGATACCTATAAATATATCTTTATTTTTATCAAATTCTAGATCTTAACCTAGATTTTTTAAAATTTTATTAGAAATTTCAGAAAATTTCTAATGACCAAAACTTTTTTTTAAAAACCTGGAAAATGATATGACTGTAATTAATAAACCCGGGAAAACCAAGTAAGGTCCTTGTTTAAGTACACTTAATTATAAGAGCTTTTTATGCATAAAACTCTTTTACACACACACACACACACACACACACACACACACACACACACACACACACACACACACACACACACACACACACACACATACACACACACACACACACACACACACACACACACACACACACACACACACATACACACACACACACACACACACACACACACACACACACACACACACACACACATACACACATACACACACACACACACACACACACACACACACATATATATATATATATATATATATATATATATATATATATATATATATATATATAGAGAGAGAGAGAGAGAGAGAGAGAGAGAGAGAGAGAAAGAGAGAGAGGGAGAGTGTGTGTTTGTAATTTATTCATTAAATAATTAGTATTTCATTTGCCACTACAATACTGTATGCTATTTGTAGTTACTAGTATATTTAACTTAGTTTTTGAGGCTGTATTTATGTTAAAAAAGATAATGTTCAAGTAAAAGGGAAAGTTTGTATTGTATTTTTGTCGTTAGTGAAATTTTAACCTTGTGTTATTTGATGGTGTTTACAACAATTTTATATTTATTCTTATTTTATAGACGAATAATTTGTTGTAAAAAATCAATTAGTGGGTCGTACGTAATGCAGATAAGATAAAATATTTTAAATGGGTAAAAAACATAGCAAATTCAAATGTAGTCAGTTACAAAATTCAGAAATATACCTAAAATTGTTCTTTGTTCAATAAAGCGTGAAAGAATTTGCTTAATTAACTTTTGAAAAAACCTAGTAAAATTGCCTACCTTTTATTCTGTGTTTTTACGAATGAAATGATTAGAGATAGTATAATTACTTATTGTAACAGACGAGTTTCGAAGTAAAGTCGCCTGCCAGGGTGAACTGATGGACTTAGAGTGCAACCCCTACACGAGGGTTGCTGTGTACTCTGCCAGTTTCGGGCGCACAGAATACGAGACCGTGCGCTGTTTACAACCCCAAGGAGTCAGGGAAGAAAGTAAGTAAAGTACGAGTTGATATTATAATAAACTTTTCTTTAATTTTTATAAATTAGATGCACCATGAATAAGCAAATCATTTCTTATATGAAAAAAATGGATTTCTTATATTGAAATATAAGGCACGATGAACAGAAGAAAACAAACTAGTTTGTCTATTCAATATTAGTTTAATAACTAAGTAATTTTCATTTAAATTGACGTTTCAACCATTCACATATTATATTATCAAATTAAAAGTATTCCTTTTTCAAATATTATTTCTTTACTTTAATAAAATATACTACTAGTCAAGTTAAACTGAAATATTATTTATAATTATCATCAAATGTTATTTAATGTTATTATTAAAAACATTATTAAATATTTAATTATATAATCTTTATATAATATTTGTTGTTTCTTTTAACAAATCCCATGACTTCGTTGTTAACTGTAATAATAATAATTATGCGTGATAATGGACATGGGGCATCCTGTAGCCTACCTGTTTCAAACTGATTATATAAACATAAACTAGTTATTCAACCGATGCGTTGTGATATTTATCAATATTTTAATCTCAGAAAAAATAGGTCTAATTTTAAGAAGTAAATATTCAATATTTTTAAAAGGGCTTTCAAGCTATTTATAATTTGTAAATATTCTACATTACACTTTGAACAAAAAATTTCGATCACATTGTTTCCGTAAATGTTTCATAATAATAATAGTAACGTAAGGGATCCGTTACTCACTTACACATAACTCACTGTAGCCCCAATATTTGTAGCCCTATATTTTGATTTATTACTGAAAAAATATCTCTCATTTTAATACTAAAACTTTAACACAAAATTTCTAAAATTGTACAAGAACTTGATTGAAAAATATTTTTTGGTGTAGAAACATCCTTTATTGTCACCCGTTTGCAATATTTAATATATTTTAAAATAAAAGTTTAAAAAAATATTTATTCAACACTATTAACTCAGGTATTACTTCCATGATTGTTATTTCTATGAAAGTAAAATTAGTTTGGAGTAGTAAAACTACATCGAGAAATATCCAAGCGCCTTATAAAACAACAATTATTGTCCTTGCTTTTGTTAAAGTTTCCAACATGTTCGATGTCATACTAGCTTTTACATTTACGCTCCTACGTTGATATGAAATTTATTATGATTCTCATAAAGTCTGCTATAATACCTTTTCTAGCATGTTTAGTGAGCTACGCAACTGAGACGGTTATGCAAATTTGCCACGGGAAGCGTCATTGTTCACTGTCAGCAGAAGCCACTACCTTTGGCAACCCCTGCCGCGAACATTCTCGGATGTACCTGAAAGTAGTTTTCACTTGCGGTAAGAATTAATTTGTATGGCTATCTAAATAAGAGACTATTATAATTATTTATTTGCTTCAGAAAAGTTAAAACTGTTTTACTCTTTTAAAAATAGTGTATTTATTATGTATTTATAAGAGGAGACTTTCTGTTCTATTTCTGGTTGAATTCCTATTCATCTACGTGTCACTTATTGTTGTTACATAACCTCTAGTAACTGTTTACGTCTCGTTACAATTATATCTTTTAAATGTTTATAATTTGTTTTTGTATTGTATTTTTATACCACATTTTTAACAATTTCTTAAAATATTTATATGTTACAGTCATAGGTTAAAAGATATTTTACAAATTTCTTCTGATGTCAATACATTTGAATTATTTCGGAAGACCGAATATTACCATCCTTTGATCTATTCACTTAAACTAACGAAATGATAAATAATCATACATTATTTAAGTATTACAACTTATATTGAAGAAGGAACGAAAATCAATGCTTATTTAATTATTTCAATTTTCACCAACATGTTTGGCATGTGTTGACATTTTCAAAGTTTTTAGTTGGTCTATAGTAAAATACTGCATTTTCTAGCTAAAGTCACACATTTAGAATATTTAAAACAAACCATCTTATTTTGTAAAATATTTAATAGCTGAGTTAACTTGAACGATATAATTCAACATATAAAGAATATTGGTGTGTAGTAAAAACGGTTAAAATAATATCGAAGGTTCGCCTAATAGTTTCAATACACAGTTTAGTAAAACTATGTGAGCTGTGCAAATAAAAAACTAGATGTAAAATCATAAATTCGTAATATTAGTAATAAATAATAAATTCCTTGCAATCAAGGGTATATATATATATATATATATATATATATATATATATATATATATATATATATATATATATGTATATATATAAATGTATAGTATATATATATATATATATATATATATATATATATATATATATATATATATATATACTATACATTTATATATATACATACTATATATATATATATATATATATATATATATATATATATATATATATATATATATATATATAGTATGTATATATACATAAGGGTCTATATGGTTTCTTGTGTATAAATCAAAATAACTGAAGATGTACAAAATATGTAATAAATAATTCTTATATTTGTATATCATCAGCTATTAATATATATATATATATATATATATATATATATATATATATATATATATATATATATATATATATATATATATATATATAAAATATATTAAGTATGGTGATATGTTTTCTTGTAATATAGTTAATAAATTAAAAATATTTCATAAACAAGAATACTTTTAATGAATATATTTATTCAAAGCTTTTCGCTGATAAATCAGTATCAGCATCTTCAGGAAAATAATTATCTAATAAAGTACTTTTACAAAACTAAATCATATGTACTACAAAGAATCATATGTTTATAAGTATTGCACTTTATGTAAATTTTTCTATAACATCAATGACTTTATAAATAGTTTGGTGCCTTGATCTCACTTGAATTTGTTCATCAATTAATTTGTCTTTAACTTTATGTTTATAAATTTCCAATGTTTCAAATATATTCATTTTTAATCCTTTATTTAATTCTTTTATTAATTTCATATTTTATATTTCCGGAAACTCATGTCCATTTTTAATACAATGCGTAGCTAAATTGGATTTGTATATGTTTGGTTTGATATAAGCGTTTAAATGTTCTTTGTATCTTTCTTTTAATTTCTTTTTTGTTTGTCCTACATATAATTTATTACAAGTTTGACATTTTCTGTTATATACTCCATTTCTTTCGTGCATATTATTTTGATTTTTGTTATTGTTTATTAAATTTTTAATTTTATTATCAGTTTTATATGTAATTTGTAAATTTGTTTCTTTAACCCTACAACTGGCAGTCAAAAATCCTGTAGTGGCGCGGTGTTTTTACTCCACCGTAGAGGCTTTTTTTTTAAAATACGTCAAAAAAAAAGTTAAATAATTATAGTGATGTATAATATATCAAATTAATCACAAAAATGCACAGAATAAAACTATCATATGGAAATATGTGACTCAACATTTTATTTCCATGGTTACAGCTCTAGAAAAAAAAATTCATATTTTGAAAGCACAAATTTTGGTTTTTGACAGTCTATCACTAAGAATCACAAAAGAATACACAAAACTTAACATATACAAAATAAAGCTAACTTTATGTAGAAAAAAAAGGTTCCAGTCATGTGTACACTTATTTCTAACGGGTAAAAAGTTATATTCACAAACATATATCCAAAACAACACCGAAAAAACGGTCAGTTTAGTCGGATTCCTCGGATTCAGAGACTTTCCTTTTTTTTACAAACTTAGTAGGCCTGTAAAAGTGCTTCAGTGTTTTGTAACAAATTGGGTGTATGCCTACATTGCATCCAGGGCACCAGTATACACTTTTGACCCTCTTTACATCTTTTTTATCTACACAAATTGCACAAACACGGTATTTGCGTACGGGTAAGTGCTCCAAGAAATGTTCCTAGTATTTATTGGTAGGCCTACTTACAGACAAATGATAGATGGACTTGTCACTATTGTCTACCCCTCCCATATTGTGATTATATCTGTCAATCATGATGGGTTTCACTGCCTGAAGACCAATGCTTGCTTCTTATCATCTTATCCTCTGCATGACAACCGGCACTAATCAAGTAAACTGGTTTACGGCTTTTCTTCTGTTTATATTTGACCAATAAAACTTTGCCTCTGTAGGGCCTATACCGGTAATAAACACTTTTTTCAATTCCTAAATTCACATTCTTTATATTTACAGGCAGATCTTTAGTATTTTTATTGGCAGTTCCTGTCAAAAAAGTATTTCTTGAAGCTAGTTCTTGGGCAAGAGGCAGTTTTGTATACCAGTTATCAGTAAAAACATGGTATCCCTTATCAAGGAGTTGACAAATTTGCAACCCATTGACAACAACTTTTTGTGTAAAAGGATCATCTCCATTAGCCAAAAAATCTTTCCCACTGTATAGTGAAACATTTAGTATATAACTGGAGTCACTATCACATGTCTCAAATTTTTTATACCGAATCTGCTGTTTTTTCTTAGGTAGGTACTGTATAAATTTGCAGCGGTTCTTCATGCCTATCAAACTTCCATCTATCGAAATGTTTTGTTTGGGTATGAAATAATTTTTCATTGCAGCATTCATATGATCAAGAAGAGGCCTAACCTTTTGCCAGGGATCGTAGCCCGGTTGACCCCGACGTCTTCCGGTATTTTTTCTACATCTGAAATGTCACTCCAACTATCAGCATCATCACTATCACATTCTAATAGTTCCCTAATGTCACTTGAAGTAAGTTGTCCATGAATATATTACAATAAAACAGATCAACAACCTTAGTGCACAACAAGCAACAAAGACGGGAGCATATACGTCAAAAACGTAAACATTACGTCAGCTCACAGCTGTCTGTTTGTCGGGAGATATTTAGCAAGGCCCTAGACGTAAAAATGTTCTGGGTGAACATAAAATGAAAGTCCACATCCTTTTGAAACTAACTGTGTAATGTACTACGCAAACTGATTATTAGATGCCGAGAAAAACATCGATTATAAAGCAACCGTTCGGTCGCCGTGTAAGACGGCGATGCCACTCCACGTAAAGCTTCTGTCGCCGTCTAATGCGGCGATTGCCAGTTGTCCAAATATTTTCTCTCTTATTAGGTACAAAGTTATTTTCGAGTTTCTGTTTTCTTATTATATTATTATTAAATTTATCTATAGTTTTTCTTTTATATCCATTTCCCAAACCAATTTGATATATTATATTTTTCTCTTTTATTTGATCATTTAAGTTCATTGGTATTTTGTGCATTCTATGTAGTAAATTATAAAGCCCTGCCATTTTTTTGTTTATAATTTAGTTTAGCCATAATTTAGTTTATTTTTTAATTCAAACTCATGAGTAAATTTTATATTTTCTTGTATATTATTTATACATTTTAATATTTTGTCAATATTTGAACCATTATTATTTGATATGTATAATCCATCATCTACATATCTAAACCAGTGTCCATTTTGATCATATGTTTTAATAATCTTATCTATATCAATGTCTATATTTTGTAAAAATATTTCCGATAATATGCTGGACATTGGAGAGCCCATTGTTAAAACATCCTTTTGTTTATAAATTTTATTATTATATAAAAAATAATTTTGATTTAAAATGATTTTTAATGTATTTATTATTTCTTGTGTTAATGTGTTATCTTTTTCAAATGTATCTATATTATTTTTTATTATTTCAAGTGTTTTCATTGTAGGTATGTTATTATACATGTTAGTAACATCAAATGATATTAAATTATCAAATTATATATATATATATATATATATATATATATATATATATATATATATATATATATAATATAGATATAATATTTGTATAACCTACATAATATTCAATATTATGGTTTGTTACGAAGTTTCCATTATCAGGTATAATTAAAATTCAACAGCTATAAATACTTCAGCATCGTTCTAAATCCAAAAATCATCATGTCTTTTTCGAAATAATGTCTGGTTAATAAATCCAAAGTTATCCAAAGGTCAATAAAACATCGTTAACACTATTATATAACTGATTCAAAGAAATAAAAACCTCTACTTCAAATATTACTTTCTTATGGTAACATTGCTTTTTGAATATTTTTGAAGGGACCTGATATTTGAAGGTAACTTACAAGCAGAATCATATATGATTGCTATAAGTATAATGTGAGGATTGAGTAGCAATATATAATGAATATATAATAGATAATTCTTACTTTCATAGTATAGGTGTCATACAGTGAACCATATGTGGTTTGCATTCGCAGTATTGTGGACTATAAAATGGGATAACTATAGTTTTGTCAACCGGAACGGTGATATATTTCACTAAATTATTTATGACAAATATTACGACCTTTTTATTCAATCAAACATTTAATAAAGTTTGAATATTATATGATTTATTTAGTTTTAGTGTTTGTGTTTAAATAATTTAAAGGGGGATTTGAATTACCTAAAAATAGTTGAATAGATCATTCATATTTGTAACACCACAGTCATATTTGTCAGTTCCTCGAAGTGTCCTGCGGAACCACTACGAAGAGGTGTTAGAAGACGATGAAGGAGATGAGACCGAGTACGAAGTGGACGGCTATGAATCAGTGGATAATGCTCTCAGAGAAAGTCACATATTCTCCGAGTCGCCCAAGATGGCAGTGGCGAAAGAACCGCGGAGTAACACTTCTTCTACGAACCTTTCACCACCAACACAGGGAGCAAAACAGGATGATGAATTTCAAAGTATGTATTTGAATACTTTAATAATGCTTTGGAAACTGAACACTAAATAAATAGCAAATAAAAAAATAATAAAACATCAACATATACACAAGTAATAGAAAAAGCAAATTCCCACTGAGGCCGACAAAGAGAAATTTCGTTACTTTTTATTTCATAATTACAATTAATATAAATAAATAAATAAATAAATAAATAAATAAATAAATATATATATATATATATATATATATATATATATATATATATGACAGAATGACAATACTAAATGCAAAAGAGAAAGCGAATTTCCTTAGAGTTTTCCAGTTTTTTCGTTATATAGTATATATATATATATTCTAATCCTTAGATGAATTATTTTTTCTTGTTGAATATGTGTGGTGAAATAAAATAACTTTCATAAACAAGAATATACGAGGATTACTTCATTTTATTGTTGATTGAAGCTTTTCGCTAATTTACATTATTAGCATTTTCAAAATTTATAAATCACTGTCCAGTTATGTAACAACAGTCTTACTCTCGTCACATAACTCAACAGTGATTTATAAATTTTGAAAATGCTAATAATGTAAATTAGCGAAAAGCTTCAATCAACAATAAAATGAAGTAATCCTCGTATATTCTTGTTTATGAAAGTTATTCTATTTCACCATATATATATATATATATATATATATATATATATATATATATATATATATATATAGTGTTGGACTATTATTTTTGTTTGTTACTATTCATTTTCTTTCTTTTTTTCGTTTCTAATTCATGAAGCTGATGGTGATCTGTAATTCCTCATACTGACCATCTCTTGTGTTGCTTCCTTATTGCAAGGGACCTGCCTCTTATAATTTCATATACTTTTTTAAGTAAAGATATCGAGCTATGGGAAATGTGGCTTAGTGCCAAAGTGCTGGATCCCAAACATGTAGTCATTCAGTTCAAATCCGACATCAACTTTGTTGAATTTAATTATGAATAAATATTTGAAAAACTGTATTAAGATCAATTGTCATCCATTACAGGTTAAAAATAAATATTTTAACTTCATTGAATAAATAAAATGTATTTTATTAACGACTGAAAATTTGTACAAGATATATGTTAGCTAACAGAAGGAATTGATTAATAACGAAAAGGAAATATTTTCCTCGTAACAGTTGTTAATAATTTGTGCAATTATGTCTGTGATTCCTATTGGTTTGCCATTTTTATTTCTTGAATCACTTTAGATAGAATATGTATTACGCAATGATATGAGTTTGAAATACCAAGTATTTTCCAGTTTTATTTCTGTAAATTCAATTAAAATTCACCCCACCTAAAATTGGAAGAAAATATATTTCATTCAAGCATTGTGATTCTCGTGAGAGTTTTTATAATCCACAGTATAGCATTTTTTTAAAATTTTCCAGATAACTTTCAAATTGAAAATCCTAATATTTGATTAAAGTAGAAACCGTAAAGCTTATTTCAAATATATACTGGTGGCCTCGTAAAAGTGACATTGCACTTACTATTTAAATTATTAATGTCTAAGAGATTTATTGCTACTAAATTAGATCCTTTAATGTCTGTTTGTCATCCAGCTGTTTGTGTAACACCAACCTATCCTGTTTTGGAAAAAATTAATGTCAAGGAATCAACTCTAAATTCTCCCTTATCCGCAGTACAAGGTAATCATTAAACCTATTGTCTTTCTAATTTGATCTATCTTTCGGTATCCTTCTTCCTACAAAGGGTCTAGACAATAGACACCCCTTTATGACGCAAACAGTGAAGTCATAAATCACCTTAAATCTTCTACCAGAGGGTGTGATGATATTTCCTGTCCTGAGTAGGTGATGATAGTCATATAGGTAGATCGCCTGAAAACTACAAAAAAAATGTGTAAAAATAAAGTCAAGCGAATCAATTTGTAATCGTTATGCTAGAACTGTTCACCCATACTGTCAAACGGCAAATTTTTAATTTTTAATGAAGTTTAACAGTTTTATATTTATGCAACTCTCTACTTAAAATATATTAAATTCATTAGTTTTGACGTTTTTACTTCCGGTCACAAGCTAGGAAATAAATGACATTGATTCTAGACGCTTTAATGTTTTACAGAATTTATTATATACAAGCACAAATAAACAATGTATTTAGTAGTCTCAGAAAAAAAGCTAACCAGAGTTTAGAGTTTTTGTAACTTAACGAACAAACTACGTGTACTAAAAAAGGGGCATGTTTATGAAAGTTTTTTATCATTGCAAAACTTTCACTAATCTTTTATTCAAACACTCTTAAAAAGTTGATTGCTAACATGTTTGCAGAAATAACTTTTTAAACCAAGTCTTTATAAAATACTCACAAAGAGTTTCTATATTTAGAGTTCTATCGCTTCATTAAATATACTTACAATATAAATAAATATTGTATCACCTATTTAGTAAACGGAATATAACACTGATTTTTAACACTTTTTTTAAAGGAGGTAAAATTTGTGTAACTCTGTGTATATACCTATACATTCATTAACTAAGTAGATAATAATAATTATTTTATATACCTATAGGTATATATAACTATATATATAGTTATTCAATATACCTATAGTCATATATACCTATACATTCATTAACTAAGTAGATTATAATAATTATTTTATATACCTATAGGTATATATAACTATATATATAGTTATTCTATATACCTATAGTCATATATACCTATACATTCATTAACTTAGTAGATAATAATAATTATTTTATATAACTATAGGTATATATAACTATATATATATAGTTATTCAATATACCTATAGTCATATATACCTATACATTCATTAACTAAGTAGATAATAATTATTATTTTATATACCTATAGGTATATATAACTATATATATAGTTATTCTATATACCTATAGTCATATATACCTATACATTCATTAACTTAGTAGATTATAATAATTATTTTATATAACTATAGGTATATATAACTATATATATAGTTATTCAATATACCTATAGTCATATATACCTATACATTCATTAACTAAGTAGATAATAATTATTATTTTATATACCTATAGGTATATATAACTATATATATAGTTATTCTATATACCTATAGTCATATATACTTATGTATTCATTAACTTAGTAGAAAATATTAACTATTCTATTGCTTAATCATTTTAAACAGATACAACAAAGTGTTTATAAAAGATTTAGTCAGAGAAATACATTTGAAGGGAGTAAAGAAAAAGTTTATGAAATGACATTTCTAGAGTACTAAACGCTTTGTTAGAATTTACAAAATTATAGAATTTTATAACACTCAAAATCACTGGCTTAATTAATAGTCTATTTATTTTATTATTATAAAGTTTTGATTGTTTTAATATAAATTTCGATACTCGTTTCTCAGACTTTTATCTCACTGCGAATAAAATTACGATTTTTCAAAATCCTGCATTATGATACCGATATTGAAACCCTAGACAGATAATAGAATTACTGATATATAGGTCAGATATATATATATATATATATATATATATATATATATATATATTTAAGATCAAATAATATACACAAATACAGGAATATTTAATTTATTGAACAATAAACTCAAAGCTTTTCGTTGGTTTACATTACCAACATCTTCAGGAGTTACAATAGTAAGAATGATAAAAGAACTGTCTTTTATCATACAGTTCTTTTATTATTCTTACTATTGTAACTCCTGAAGATGTTGGTAATGTAAACCAACGAAAAGCTTTGAGTTTATTGTTCAATAAATTAAATATTCCTGTATTTGTGTATATTATTTGATCTTAAAAATATTCTAACAGGAAAACACATTTGATATTATATATATATATATATATATATATATATATATATATATATATATATATATACACATATATATTACAAGTAATAAATAGAGAACGATCATCTATTACTTTTTGTTGTCACTTTATCATGATTGACAAACTAAATACGCTGTTAGTTCGCCGGATACTATTTGTTCTATTATTCCTGTAACCATTTCTGAAAAAAAATTTTAGTAAAAAATGTGTTATTAGTAATGGATATCATGAAGAACTAAAAATGGGTTATTATTGTAAACATTTTTTGCAAACGAATGTCATAAAGCAATAATAGTAAGAATTTACGAAAGCCAAACATCCGATTTCATAATGTTAAATTTGTTTTACCGAAACAATATTTAATTTTCTGACATTGAACATCATTTCAACTAAATGCATGGTTAGTAAAAATAATAATATTCTGTGTGTGTTGCTATGTGAAGTAAAGGTTGGCAAAACTCTAAGCCTATCTGAAGAATAAGTTAATGTAACTCCCTGAGAGAAGTTTGTAATATCCAATGTATTGTGGAATAGTATAGACGTTGAACCCTTCTCGACGCATGTATTTTAATACTTTTCTTGCCGAAACTTTATAATATCAAGGCTTGCAAAAACTCAAATGTAAGTTTGTCTAAGTCGGGATATTACAAAGTTTTACTGAAAATATCCTCCAAAAGTTATGGAAAACAAACCTTAAGGCTTATTGTAAGTAGAATTTGAAAGTATAAAGATAGTTTTAAAATACTTTCGTCTTAAACTATTAACGTTAGTGTGTGTTAGAGTTTGATTTTAATGCTAACTCTTAGTTAAATTTTAGGAAAGAAACTAATTAAACAGATCTCTCTACTAAAATATTCAAAATAATTTTATCACTAATGTCACCTAGAGTAAATTCCAAAATGATTTGCTAAAATGATAATTATTTTAAAAATATTTACGAAAATATTTACTTTTTAGACGAAAAAAAGTTTAATGATTAAATAATGTATTGATATATTACCGTACAAAAATCTACTAACATTTTATCATCGTGGAAGATTTTTATCAACAGATAAAAAATTTCAGAATATACATTACGGTTCCAAATCTTTAGTCTATTCGCCATACAATCTTATATGCGAGATCATTAATAACTCTTTAATGGCAGAGGAGAGAGAACGACTGCTGCTCTATCTCTCGCTTGGAGTCTGTGGAAGTCTCCTGGCAATTATGCTGATAGTTACTGGAAGGCTGCTGTGGCAAAGACGACGGTATCAAAAGCGTCCAGACAAAAGGACGAAAACAGCTTCAAAAGAAGGAAGTATCCAGGAAACAGAGATCGATTTGACCATGACAGGACCTGTTACTGTTCCAGAGAGTCCAGACCGATCCCCAGCAGAGGTAAATATCCATCTTTACCACTTACATTGCTCTTATCGTTATACTTCAATAAATAAATACATGCATATAATTTATGTAGTAGCTTATATGATGAAGTTGTTGATTTTATTAAAAAACTTATATTATTAAAAGACTTGAGTAGCAGTTAAATAGTACATAGATGTTAATTATAATTATATCGACAAACATTTTGACAATCCGGAGCAAGTTGTTAATTTTAACATCCTTCTGTAAGTTTGTCTACTTTATTGGTTACATTACAAACACCTGTCTACAGTGTCTTACATTTTAGACCAGTGGTTCTCAACCGGTGGTACGCGGGGACATTTCAGGTGGTACGCAGTCATATATTAATAATAACAATAAAAACTGTTACGATGCAACATTTCCGCGTTAAGAATACAATTCCTCCATCTGTGTTTTACATAGAATAGTGGCAGTTTGACGCTGACCTTGCCGCTACACAAACAACCCGAGTGACTCAATTCCTTCTCCAATGATATTTCTCTGAAGCCAGAAGTGACTGATGATATCACTAGTCATATGGAAGCCCTTCAAACGAGTTTTGATAAATATTTTAATCAAGATTTTTCTAAATATGAGAGGATTAGAAATCCATTTTCAGGGGAATTTCCTAGTCACTCAATAGAGTGTTTCATCGAACTTACAAGTGACAGCTCAATGAAAGATTCGATTAAAGAAAAATCTTTAATAGACTTTTGGACGGGGACAAAAACTGAATACCCATCAGTGTTCAAGCAAGCAATAATCCTTTTACTTCCATTTGTAACCTCGTACTTATGTGAATCGGGCGTTTCGGAACTGCTGTACATACAAAATAAATACAAGTAACCGCATTAGTGTTGAAGAGGACTTAAGAAGTTGTAGAATACATTTTTATTTTCCTAAACATGACCAAATATAAATTATATATAATTATTTATAAAAATATATATAAATATAAGGTGGTACGTCAAAATATCTGAAAATTTCAAGTGGTACGTGGTTACTAAAAGGTTGAGAACCCCTGTTTTAGACAATGCATAGATATCGTTACACGACGAGCAACTATATTATTCACTCTTTTTGCTCCTTAGTATAACTTTTGGTTAACTCTCCGTTTCAGCACTATTCCGTGTCAGCTTTCCTCAATACGTTATTTACTATTCAGACGTTTTTATCATTATTATCTTTTATTACAATCCTCACTTTGCATTATATACGAGGTGCTTTAAAATCTTCCACCTATATCTTAGTCAAGTGTTTTTAAATTGTGCAAAATGAATCCATTTCTAACCGTAGTTGAAGTATTTCAATTAATGTATTCAAAACATATTTAAATATTGCCTTCGTGATATATTCTATTACAAAATATTTTTATTAGTTACTATATAATTTTTTTTTTAAAACATGTTTTAGGTTTTTCTTCAATAATGGCATAAGCACCACACGAAGCTTCTTTCGAAATATATGCTGGTGTTTTACAAACGTCCTTAAATTTTATTCCATTAACAATGTTATTGTAACGGTTAATATTGCCACTTTCTAGGTAAATTGCAAGTAAATTATTTAAAAAAAGTTATTTTAGTGAAATTAGTATATCACTGATAAATGATAGTAAATAGAAAGCCATATTGTTGTATAAGTTACAGGACTTTTTAATAATACAATATTAAATCAACAATACTAGACGTTTTAAAAATAAAACAATACACTCTTAATACAAAAAGATAACACCAGGTCTGGGCCTATATTATATATTCTTAGAAAGAACCTATTTCCTATTACATTATGCTGTAATAAAAACAATTCCGAAGTTAATATTAAATGTTTTATTATAAAATATAAACAATTGAATTTCTCACTTTTTCAAAACGTGTATTTTTACCAATCATTATAGGTACTAATTTCTATGGAAATTGCAACATTGTGCTTTTTCATAGAATTAATAAATTATAGATTAATTTGTGAGAATAAAATTATTACCACAAAATAGTAACAATGAACAAAGTTATATAATATAATATTTCGTAGTTCTATTATTAAATCCACTTTATGTAAATACATTTCATTCTTTGCGATTTCCTCCATGTAAATGCATATTACTGTGTTATTTGTGTTAAACAGAAATATATCACAGTCACAGAGTCGCACAGTTCCTCTGCTTCCGTTTGGAAGTAATCATGTAACGGAACTATTACAGAAAGAACCTCATTAATTCAATTCTAGGGAAATATTAGACGTATAAAAGGACGTTATGGAATGGATAGAATCCGTCTCGAATGAAGTTTCTGGCTTCAATCAGGGACAGTTTTGCGTGCAGTCTCGATGATTATCGATCGATAGTTTCAACATTGGTGAAGTGTTGTTAACTTTGCTTAAGAGCCTCGAGAAAAAAAAACAAAAACAAAAATGGGCAGAGAAAATGTATAGTTCTATTTATAAAAATTATAAAGCACCAAAATTATTACACTTTTGCTATATTACTTGCGACCAAACTTTTTGTTAACTAAAGGTTGTTAAATTGTTAACTTACACTTTGAGGAAACGTTTTCGTCTTACGACTTCTTACTCCAAGACGAAAACGTTTCCTCCAAGTGTTAACAATTTAACAACCTTTAGTTAACAAGTTGTCTAATCGCAAGTAATAGCAAAAGTGTAATAAGTAATTAACAACCAGCTCGTCATGAACAGCAACAAGATTTCGAAGATTATTTGTCCACTACAAAAATACTGAACACTTGTAGCAACAATGGACACTATTTGATAAAAATATTAGCAATAATGTTTCTATCATGAATATTGGATTTTTAACCTAAGTATTGTCCTTCGTAGATAGAAACGTCCTTCGTAAGGTTAGGAGATGATAGAAATGTATCGCAACGATAGATAGAAACGAGTGTATTTGAGTTTATCTGTGATGTGTCATTGACGCCTTAAACACATTAAATAGTTATTAACAGACAATAAATAAAGTAAACAGCATAAATTAAGTAAACTACAACTTAATAAAATAAATTTATTTTTATATAGGCTAATGACAGGTCACAGACAATTTTGTCTCAACACTCAACGTTTCGAATTTCTTTTCGAAATCCCTTTTCAAGGGCTCAGTTTTAATTAAACAATTATACAACATATTTTACGATTTATAAAGTATATAACATTATATAAAACATAATAACAATCTACAAACTACAAATCTCTTAATAAATATCCATTTACAAGTCAATAAATCTTTATAAGTCATGTTTTTCTATAAATAAAACAAACAAATCACCGATGCACAAACTAACACATCTATTATTAATAACAGAGTCAACATTTTAAATTAATAAAACCACACAATCCTTCTAATATACATACATTACCTTGAGTGACCAAAAAATGTACACACATGTTAAATTTCACTTATAATCTCATTACTAAAGAATCATATGCAGATGGAAAATCAATTTAATCAATGCATTTCTTCCTTGTTTTTATATACCACATTTCCGCAAAGCTCCTCTCTTTTTCCAATCCCTTTCTTTATGTATAACATTTATCTTCAGAAATAGCATAATAATATTTTTCATTATATTTTATACTGTTTGTATGCTCGCTTCCAAAAGTCTACCAGTTTGTCCTACATAACACATATCACACTCTTTGCAATCAATCTTATATACCACTTTTTTATTCTGTCATATTTTACAACTATCTTTGGCTTTCTTAACAATATTATTAATTGTAAAAGGAAATTTATACACAATTTTTAATTCACATATTTCCTCAACATTTGACCTAACTCTTTGGTAAAAGATTTTATTTAGGAGTCATTTTATTTATAAATTTAGTCATTGATAACAAATACAATAATTATAATGACAAATACAATAATAAAAATAAATTGATAACAACTTCAGGAATAATAATAATCTTTTACCAATTACATATTTAAAAAATTCGTAATAATGGGAAGAATAATGTAATAATTATAGTTTAATATATAATGATTGGAATAATGTTTATAGGTTGTGAGATATGAGGACGAAACATCTGTCCACATCAAACGAGACGTTGATCGCAACTACTTTGGATGACACAACGCCCGTGGAGAGAACTCTCCGCCAATAATAACGCAAGTAGTTTCCCCAAACACTACGTACACCTATTGCTTCTAGCACCGGCCATCTATTTCCTGACACGAAGAATTGTTTCACCTATAATGCCAGGAAATAGTGTGTTCACTGTTTGAAATGACAGTAAATATAATACCATTTCGATATTCATTGCATCATAATTCTTAACAAAAATACGTCGACGTTTGATTATGTGCTCAACTGTTTCAGATGACTGGTGAGGTCACGTGTATATACCAGCTGACGTAGGTTTAAGAGTTGATATGACTTCGTAATACATAAAATATTGTGAGTTATTATTAAGGCTGAAATATTTATTGCAAATTTGAATCTGTGCATAAACATTATTTACTTTAGTAATAACAAAAGAATTACGATAAAAAGTTGTACAATGTTAAAGTTAAAAATTACTCAATACGATATATGTAATAAAACATATTTATGGTAACCACTAGTAATTAGTTGTATTATTATTTCTTTCATTGTTGTAAATGAAGCTTTGTAAAACCATGGAAATTGATTTAACATTTATTTTTACCAAACGTTAAACATATTAATGTAATACACTGTTTTTACAAAACCATAGGTTCGATATTCTCAATAAACACACATAACTAATCACAGATTTTATACATACATATATATATATATATATATATATATATATATATATATATATATATATATATTTCTAGGTTTTGCAACACTGTTTTCTTGTATTCACTTAACACTTTCACTATATGTACTTAAACAAGAATCTTACTTGTTATTTATGCGAGTTAACGTTCAAAGATTGGTAGTATCCCCATCATCGGGCACCAATGACCGAGGGTTGTAGAAGACTCTAGTAGTGAGTCTACTACAACCCTCGGTCAGTGATGCCCGATGATGAAGATACTACCAATCTTTGAAAGTTAACTCTCATAAATACCAAGTAAGATTCTTGTTTAAGTACATATGGTGAAAGTGATATATATATATATATATATATATATATATATATATATGCGTTTTATTATATTATATAGCGTTATATATTATGATTATTATTATTATACCAATGCAATATAAATATATTATTATATAGTCTATAATTGTAAGAAACAGCTTGTTCTTAATGTGAAAACTATTCTGAATCACGACTGCTAACAAAAGTCTCTTATGTCAGTATAACAAAAGTCTGTTATTCACTATACTACTCATATTGAAAACATGAATATTTTTCAAAATAAATACTGTAAGATTTTAATCGAATCTCAAAGAAAACAAATGGTGTAATATTTTCAGGTATTATCAGGAAATGTTCTTAGTTATTTTTAAATTTCTGATACTGCTGTAAAATTTGAGAACTCTTGTTTCTACCGATCCTTAAATGCCTATTTAATCTCCTATATCTTTACCATCACGAGGTGCCCCTTTCAAACTAGCCTATGCTATTTGTTGTTAGTAACCCAACACCAAACTATTATTGCTTAAACTTTCTGGAGCAAATCTTCTAAAATCGGTTACTAAAGTGAGCACCTCCGACTATCGATGACGTACTACTATTGGAGTGTATCTTTGACAGCTGCTAACTTATAGTTTACACTGATTATTAACGTGTAACGTCGACTATTTCTAACATAAAGTTAGACTGCTGATAGTGTAGCTTACATTAATGTTATAGCGTGTAATATAAGCTACTGATAGTCTACCACTATGAAATAAATATGTTAACTTAGAATTGTTATCATTTTAGACCCGTACAGTACTGAGACTATATATATATCGTCTAGTTTTGACTGCAACTAACAAAGTTTACACTACTTCTAATGTGTAACTTAGACTCTTGGTAGCGTATCACGTACGTGTAGTTTAAACAACGGGTAATATTGTAAGTATTTAAAACTTACTGAGACTAGATATAACGTTTAGTTTTGACTACTTCTAACATGTAACTTAGACTCCTGGTAGCGCATCACGTACGTGTAGTTTAAACAATGGGTAATATTGTAGTAAGTATTTAAAACTTACTGAGACTAGATATAACGTTTAGTTTTGACTACTTCTAACGTGTAACTTAGACTCCTGGTTACGCATCACGTACGTGTAGTTTAAACAACGGGTAATATTGTAGTAAGTATTTAAAACTGTTACTGACACTAGATATAACGTTTAGTTTGGACTACTTCTAACGTTTAACTTAGACTCCTGGTAGCGCATCACGTACGTGTAGTTTAAACAACGGGTAATATTATAGTAAGTATATAAAACTTACTGAGACTAGATATAACGTTTAGTTTTGACTACTTCTAACGTGTAACTTAGACTCCTGGTTACGCATCACGTACGTGTAGTGTAAACAACGGGTAATATTGTAGTAAGTATTTAAAACTGTTACTGACACTAGATATAACGTTTAGTTTGGACTACTTCTAACGTTTAACTTAGACTCCTGGTAGCGCATCACGTACGTGTAGTTTAAACAACGGGTAATATTATAGTAAGTATATAAAACTTACTGAGACTAGATATAACGTTTAGTTTTGACTACTTCTAACGTGTAACTTAGACTCCTGGTAGCGCATCACGTAAGTGTAGTTTAAACAACGGGTAATATTGTAGTAAGTATTTAAACGTTATTGAGACTAGATATAACGTTTAGTTTTGACTACTTCTAACGTGTAACTTAGACTCCTGGTAGCGCATCACGTACGTGTAGTTTCAACAACGGGTAATATTGTAGTAAGTATTTAAAAGTTATTGAGACTAGATATAACGTTTAGTTTTGACTACTTCTAACGTGTAACTTAGACTCCTGGTAGCGCATCACGTACGTGTAGTTTCAACAACGGGTAATATTGTAGTAAGTATTTAAAACTTACTGAGACTAGATATAACGTTTAGTTTTGACTACTTCTAACATGTAACTTAGACTCCTGGTAGCGCATCACGTACGTGTAGTTTAAACAACGGGTAATATTGTAGTAAGTATTTAAAACTTACTGAGACTAGATATAACGTTTAGTTTTGACTACTTCTAACATGTAACTTAGACTCCTGGTAGCGCATCACGTACGTGTAGTTTAAACAACGGGTAATATTGTAGTAAGTATTTAAAACTTACTGAGACTAGGTATAACGTTTAGTTTTGACTACTTCTAACGTGTAACTTAGACTCCTGGTTGCGCATCACGTACGTGTAGTTTAAACAACGGGTAATTTTGTAGTAAGTATTTAAAAGTTATTGAGACTATATATAACGTTTAGTTTTGACTACTTCTAACATGTAACTTAGACTCCTGGTAGCGCATCACGTACGTGTAGTTTAAACAACGGGTAATATTGTAGTAAGTATTTAAAACTTACTGAGACTAGATATAACGTTTAGTTTTGACTACTTCTAACATGTAACTTAGACTCCTGGTAGCGCATCACGTACGTGTAGTTTAAACAACGGGTAATATTGTAGTAAGTATTTAAAACTTACTGAGACTAGATATAACTTTTAGTTTTGACTACTTCTAACATGTAACTTAGACTCCTGGTAGCGCATCACGTACGTGTAGTTTAAACAATGGGTAATATTGTAGTAAGTATTTAAAAGTTATTGAGACTAGATATAACGTTTAGTTTTGACTACTTCTAACATGTAACTTAGACTCCTGGTAGCGCATCACGTACTTGTAGTTTAAACAACGAGTAATATTGTAGTAAGTATTTAAAAGTTATTGAGACTGGATATAACGTTTAGTTTTGACTACTTCTAACGTGTAACTTAGACTCCTGGTAGCGCATCACGTACGTGTAGTTTAAACAACGGGTAATATTGTAGTAAGTATTTAAAACTTACTGAGACTAGGTATAACGTTTAGATTTGACTACTTCTAACGTGTAACTTAGACTCCTGGTAGCGCATCACGTACGTGTAGTTTAAACAACGGGTAATGTTGTAGTAAGTATTTAAAAGTTATTGAGACTAGATATAACGTTTAGTTTTGACTACTTCTAACGTGTAACTTAGACTCCTGGTAGCGCATCACGTACGTGTAGTTTCAACAACGGGAATATTGTAGTAAGTATTTAAAAGTTATTGAGACTATATATAACGTTTAGTTTTGACTACTTCTAACATGTAACTTAGACTCCTGGTAGCGCATCACGTACGTGTAGTTTAAACAACGGGTAATATTGTAGTAAGTATTTAAAACTTACTGAGACCAGATATAACGTTTAGTTTTGACTACTTCTAACATGTAACTTAGACTCCTGGTAGCGCATCACGTACGTGTAGTTTAAACAACGGGTAATATTGTAGTAAGTATTTAAAAGTTATTGAGACTAGATATAACGTTTCGTTTTGACTACTTCTAACGTGTAACTTAGACTCCTGGTAGCGCATCACGTACGTGTAGTTTCAACAACGGGTAATATTGTAGTAAGCATTTAAAAGTTATTGAGACTATATATAACGTTTAGTTTTGACTACTTCTAACATGTAACTTAGACTCCTGGTAGCGCATCACGTACGTGTAGTTTAAACAACGGGTAATATTGTAGTAAGTATTTAAAACTTACTGAGACTAGATATAACGTTTAGTTTTGACTACTTCTAACATGTAACTTAGACTCCTGGTAGCGCATCACGTACGTGTAGTTTAAACAATGGGTAATATTGTAGTAAGTATTTAAAAGTTATGGAGACTAGATATAACGTTTAGTTTTGACTACTTCTAACATGTAACTTAGACTCCTGGTAGCGCATCACGTACGTGTAGTTTAAACAACTGGTAATATTATAGTAAGTATTTAAAACTGTTACTGACACTCGATATAACGTTTAGTTTTGACTATTTCTAACATGTAACTTAGATTCCTGGTAGCGCATCATGTACGTGTAGTTTCAACAACGTTTAATATTGTAGTAAGTATTTAAAAGTTATTGAGACTAGATATAACGTTTAGTTTTGACTACTTCTAACGTGTAACTTAGACTCCTGGTAGCGCATCACGTACGTGTAGTTTCAACAACGGGTAATATTGTAGTAAGTATTTAAAAGTTATTGAGACTATATATGACGTTTAGTTTTGACTACTTCTAACATGTAACTTAGACTCCTGGTAGCGCATCACGTACGTGTAGTTTAAACAACTGGTAATATTATAGTAAGTATTTAAAACTGTTACTGACACTCGATATAACGTTTAGTTTTGACTACTTCTAACATGTAACTTAGACTCCTGGTAGCGCAACGCGTACGTATAGTTTAAACAACTGATAATATTATAGTAAGTATTTAAAACTGTTACTGACACTCGATATAACGTTTAGTTTTGACTACTTCTAACATGTAACTTAGACTCCTGGTAGCGCAACGCGTACGTGTAGTTTAAACAACTGATAATATTATAGTAAGTATTTAAAACTGTTACTGACACTCGATATAACGTTTAGTTTTGACTACTTCTAACATGTAACTTAGACTCCTGGTAGCGCAACGCGTACGTGTAGTTTAAACAACTGATAATATTATAGTAAGTATTTAAAACTGTTACTGACACTCGATATAACGTTTAGTTTTGACTACTTCTAACATGTAACTTAGACTCCTGGTAGCGCAACGCGTACGTGTAGTTTAAACAACTGATAATATTATAGTAAGTATTTAAAACTATTACTGACACTCGATATAACGTTTAGTTTTGACTACTTCTAACATGTAACTTAGACTCCTGGTAGCGCAACGCGTACGTGTAGTTTAAACAACTAATAATATTATAATAAGTATTTAAAACTGTTACTGACACTCGATATAACGTTTAATTTTGACTACTTCTAACATGTAACTTAGACTCCTGGTAGCGCAACGCGTACGTGTAGTTTAAACAACTGATAATAATATAGTAAGTATTTAAAACTGTTACTGACACTCGATATAATGTTTAGTTTTGACTACTTCTAACATGTAACTTAGACTCCTGGTAGCGCATCACGTACGTGTAGTTTAAACAACGGGTATTATTATAGTCAGTATTTAAAATTGTTACTGACAATAGATATAACGTTTAGTTTTGACTACTTCTAACGTGTAACGTAGACTCCTGGTAGCGCATCACGTACGTGTAGTTTAAACAACAGGTAATATTGTAGTAAGTATTTAAAAGTTATTGAGACTATATATAACGTTTAGTTTTGACTACTTCTAACATGTAACTTAGACTCCTGGTAGCGCATCACGTACGTGTAGTTTAAAAATCGGGTAATATTGTAGTAAGTATTTAAAACTTACTGAGACTAGATATAAAGTTTAGTTTTGACTACTTCTAACATGTAACTTAGACTCCTGGTAGCGCATCACGTACGTGTAGTTTAAACAACGGGTAATATTGTAGTAAGTATTTAAAACTTACTGAGACTAGATATAACGTTTAGTTTTGACTACTTCTAACATGTAACTTAGACTCCTGGTAGCGCATCACGTACTTGTAGTTTAAACAACGAGTAATATTGTAGTAAGTATTTAAAAGTTATTGAGACTAGATATAACGTTTAGTTTTGACTACTTCTAACGTGTAACTTAGACTCCTGGTAGCGCATCACGTACGTGTACTTTAAACAACGGGTAATATTGTAGTAAGTATTTAAAAGTTATTGAGACTAGATATAACGTTTAGTTTTGACTACTTCTAACGTGTAACTTAGACTCCTGGTAGCGCATCACGTACGTGTAGTTTAAACAACGGGTAATATTATAGTAAGTATTTAAAACTTACTGAGACTAGGTATAACGTTTAGATTTGACTACTTCTAACGTGTAACTTAGACTCCTGGTAGCGCATCACGTACGTGTAGTTTAAACAACGGGTAATATTGTAGTAAGTATTTAAAAGTTATTGAGACTAGATATAACGTTTAGTTTTGACTACTTCTAACGTGTAACTTAGACTCCTGGTAGCGCATCACGTACGTGTAGTTTCAACAACGGGTAATATTGTAGTAAGTATTTAAAAGATATTGAGACTATATATAACGTTTAGTTTTGACTACTTCTAACATGTAACTTAGACTCCTGGTAGCGCATCACGTACGTGTAGTTTAAACAACGGGTAATATTGTAGTAAGTATTTAAAACTTACTGAGACCAGATATAACGTTTAGTTTTGACTACTTCTAACATGTAACTTAGACTCCTGGTAGCGCATCACGTACGTGTAGTTTAAACAACGGGTAATATTGTAGTAAGTATTTAAAAGTTATTGAGACTAGATATAACGTTTCGTTTTGACTACTTCTAACATGTAACTTAGACTCCTGGTAGCGCATCACGTACGTGTAGTTTCAACAACGGGTAATATTGTAGTAAGCATTTAAAAGTTATTGAGACTATACATAACGTTTAGTTTTGACTACTTCTAACATGTAACTTAGACTCCTGGTAGCGCATCACGTACGTGTAGTTTAAACAACGGGTAATATTGTAGTAAGTAATTAAAACTTACTGAGACTAGATATAACGTTTAGTTTTGACTACTTCTAACATGTAACTTAGACTCCTGGTAGCGCATCACGTACGTGTAGTTTAAACAATGGGTAATATTGTAGTAAGTATTTAAAAGTTATGGAGACTAGATATAACGTTTAGTTTTGACTACTTCTAACATGTAACTTAGACTCCTGGTAGCGCATCACGTACGTGTAGTTTAAGCAACTGGTAATATTATAGTAAGTATTTAAAACTGTTACTGACACTCGATATAACGTTTAGTTTTGACTATTTCTAACATGTAACTTAGACTCCTGGTAGCGCAACGCGTACGTGTAGTTTAAACAACTGATAATATTATAGTAAGTATTTAAAACTGTTACTGACACTCGATATAACGTTTACTTATGACTACTTCTAACATGTAAATTAGACTCCTGGTAGCGCAACGCGTACGTGTAGTTTAAACAACTGATAATATTATAGTAAGTATTTAAAACTGTTACTGACACTCTATATAACGTTTAGTTTTGACTACTTCTAACATGTAACTTAGACTCCTGGTAGCGCAACGCGTACGTGTAGTTTAAACAACTGATAATATTATAGTAAGTATTTAAACCTATTACTGACACTCGATATAACGTTTAGTTTTGACTACTTCTAACATGTAACTTAGACTCCTGGTAGCGCAACGCGTACGTGTAGTTTAAACAACTGATAATATTATAATAAGTATTTAAAACTGTTACTGACACTCGATATAACGTTTAGTTTTGACTACTTCTAACATGTAACTTAGACTCCTGGTAGCGCAACGCGTACGTGTAGTTTAAACAACTGATAATATTATAGTAAGTATTTAAAACTGTTACTGACACTCGATATAATGTTTAGTTTTGACTACTTCTAACATGTAACTTAGACTCCTGGTAGCGCATCACGTACGTGTAGTTTAAACAACGGGTATTATTATAGTCAGTATTTAAAATTGTTACTGACAATAGATATAACGTTTAGTTTTGACTACTTCTAACGTGTAACGTAGACTCCTGGTAGCGCATCACGTACGTGTAGTTTAAACAACGGGTAATATTGTAGTAAGTATTTAAAAGTTATTGAGACTATATATAACGTGTAGTTTTGACTACTTCTAACATGTAACTTAGACTCCTGGTAGCGCATCACGTACGTGTAGTTTAATCAACGGGTAATATTGTAGTAAGTATTTAAAACTTACTGAGACTAGATATAACGTTTAGTTTTGACTACTTCTAACATGTAACTTAGACTCCTGGTAGCGCATCACGTACGTGTAGTTTAAACAACGGGTAATATTGTAGTAAGTATTTAAAACTTACTGAGACTAGATACAACGTTTAGTTTTGACTACTTCTAACATGTAACTTAGACTCCTGGTAGCGCATCACGTACGTGTAGTTTAAACAATGGGTAATATTGTAGTAAGTATTTAAAAGTTATTGAGACTAGATATAACGTTTAGTTTTGACTACTTCTAACATGTAACTTAGACTCCTGGTAGCGCATCACGTACTTGTAGTTTAAACAACGAGTAATATTGTAGTAAGTATTTAAAAGTTATTGAGACTAGATATAACGTTTAGTTTTGACTACTTCTAACGTGTAACTTAGACTCCTGGTAGCGCATCACGTACGTGTAGTTTAAACAACGGGGAATATTATAGTAAGTATTTAAAACTTACTGAGACTAGATATAACGTTTAGTTTTGACTACTTCTAACATGTAACTTAGACTCCTGGTAGCGCATCACGTACGTGTAGTTTAAACAACGGGTAATATTGTAGTAAGTATTTAAAACTTACTGAGACTAGATACAACGTTTAGTTTTGACTACTTCTAACATGTAACTTAGACTCCTGGTAGCGCATCACGTACGTGTAGTTTAAACAATGGGTAATATTGTAGTAAGTATTTAAAAGTTATTGAGACTAGATATAACGTTTAGTTTTGACTACTTCTAACATGTAACTTAGACTCCTGGTAGCGCATCACGTACTTGTAGTTTAAACAACGAGTAATAATGTAGTAAGTATTTAAAAGTTATTGAGACTAGATATAACGTTTAGTTTTGACTACTTCTAACGTGTAACTTAGACTCCTGGTAGCGCATCACGTACGTGTACTTTAAACAACGGGTAATATTGTAGTAAGTATTTAAAAGTTATTGAGACTAGATATAACGTTTAGTTTTGACTACTTCTAACGTGTAACTTAGACTCCTGGTAGCGCATCACGTACGTGTAGTTTAAACAACGGGTAATATTATAGTAAGTATTTAAAACTTACTGAGACTAGGTATAACGTTTAGATTTGACTACTTCTAACGTGTAACTTAGACTCCTGGTAGCGCATCACGTACGTGTAGTTTAAACAACGGGTAATATTGTAGTAAGTATTTAAAACTTACTGAGACCAGATATAACGTTTAGTTTTGACTACTTCTAACATGTAACTTAGACTCCTGGTAGCGCATCACGTACGTGTAGTTTAAACAACGGGTAATATTGTAGTAAGTATTTAAAAGTTATTGAGACTAGATATAACGTTTCGTTTTGACTACTTCTAACGTGTAACTTAGACTCCTGGTAGCGCATCACGTACGTGTAGTTTCAACAACGGGTAATATTGTAGTAAGCATTTAAAAGTTATTGAGACTATATATAACGTTTAGTTTTGACTACTTTTAACATGTAACTTAGACTCCTGGTAGCGCATCACGTACGTGTAGTTTAAACAACGGGTAATATTGTAGTAAGTATTTAAAACTTACTGAGACTAGATATAACGTTTAGTTTTGACTACTTCTAACATGTAACTTAGACTCCTGGTAGCGCATCACGTACGTGTAGTTTAAACAACGGGTAATATTATAGTAAGTATTTAAAACTTACTGAGACTAGATATAACGTTTAGTTTTGACTACTTCTAACATGTAACTTAGACTCCTGGTAGCGCATCACGTACGTGTAGTTTAAACAACGGGTAATATTGTAGTAAGTATTTAAAACTTACTGAGACTAGATACAACGTTTAGTTTTGACTACTTCTAACATGTAACTTAGACTCCTGGTAGCGCATCACGTACGTGTAGTTTAAACAATGGGTAATATTGTAGTAAGTATTTAAAAGTTATTGAGACTAGATATAACGTATAGTTTTGACTACTTCTAACATGTAACTTAGACTCCTGGTAGCGCATCACGTACTTGTAGTTTAAACAACGAGTAATAATGTAGTAAGTATTTAAAAGTTATTGAGACTAGATATAACGTTTAGTTTTGACTACTTCTAACGTGTAACTTAGACTCCTGGTAGCGCATCACGTACGTGTACTTTAAACAACGGGTAATATTGTAGTAAGTATTTAAAAGTTATTGAGACTAGATATAACGTTTAGTTTTGACTACTTCTAACGTGTAACTTAGACTCCTGGTAGCGCATCACGTACGTGTAGTTTAAACAACGGGTAATATTATAGTAAGTATTTAAAACTTACTGAGACTAGGTATAACGTTTAGATTTGACTACTTCTAACGTGTAACTTAGACTCCTGGTAGCGCATCACGTACGTGTAGTTTAAACAACGGGTAATATTGTAGTAAGTATTTAAAACTTACTGAGACCAGATATAACGTTTAGTTTTGACTACTTCTAACATGTAACTTAGACTCCTGGTAGCGCATCACGTACGTGTAGTTTAAACAACGGGTAATATTGTAGTAAGTATTTAAAAGTTATTGAGACTAGATATAACGTTTCGTTTTGACTACTTCTAACGTGTAACTTAGACTCCTGGTAGCGCATCACGTACGTGTAGTTTCAACAACGGGTAATATTGTAGTAAGCATTTAAAAGTTATTGAGACTATATATAACGTTTAGTTTTGACTACTTTTAACATGTAACTTAGACTCCTGGTAGCGCATCACGTACGTGTAGTTTAAACAACGGGTAATATTGTAGTAAGTATTTAAAACTTACTGAGACTAGATATAACGTTTAGTTTTGACTACTTCTAACATGTAACTTAGACTCCTGGTAGCGCATCACGTACGTGTAGTTTAAACAATGGGTAATATTGTAGTAAGTATTTAAAAGTTATGGAGACTAGATATAACGTTTAGTTTTGACTACTTCTAACATGTAACTTAGACTCCTGGTAGCGCATCACGTACGTGTAGTTTAAACAACTGGTAATATTATAGTAAGTATTTAAAACTGTTACTGACACTCGATATAACGTTTAGTTTTGACTATTTCTAACATGTAACTTAGACTCCTGGTAGCGCATCACGTACGTGTAGTTTCAACAACGGGTAATATTGTAGTAAGTATTTAAAAGTTATTGAGACTATATATGACGTTTAGTTTTGACTACTTCTAACATGTAACTTAGACTCCTGGTAGCGCATCACGTACGTGTAGTTTAAACAACTGGTAATATTATAGTAAGTATTTAAAACTGTTACTGACACTCGATATAACGTTTAGTTTTGACTACTTCTAACATGTAACTTAGACTCCTGGTAGCGCAACGCGTACGTGTAGTTTAAACAACTGATAATATTATAGTAAGTATTTAAAACTGTTACTGACACTCGATATAACGTTTAGTTTTGACTACTTCTAACATGTAACTTAGACTCCTGGTAGCGCAACGCGTACGTGTAGTTTAAACAACTGATAATATTATAGTAAGTATTTAAAACTGTTACTGACACTCGATATAACGTTTAGTTTTGACTACTTCTAACATGTAACTTAGACTCCTGGTAGCGCAACGCGTACGTGTAGTTTAAACAACTGATAATATTATAGTAAGTATTTAAAACTGTTACTGACACTCGATATAACGTTTAGTTTTGACTACTTCTAACATGTAACTTAGACTCCTGGTAGCGCAACGCGTACGTGTAGTTTAAACAACTGATAATATTATAGTAAGTATTTAAAACTATTACTGACACTCGATATAACGTTTAGTTTTGACTACTTCTAACATGTAACTTAGACTCCTGGTAGCGCAACGCGTACGTGTAGTTTAAACAACTGATAATATTATAAAAGGTATTTAAAACTGTTACTGACACTCGATATAACGTTTAGTTTTGACTACTTCTAACATGTAACTTAGACTCCTGATAGCGCAACGCGTACGTGTAGTTTAAACAACTGATAATATTATAGTAAGTATTTAAAACTGTTACTGACACTCGATATAATGTTTAGTTTTGACTACTTCTAACATGTAACTTAGACTCCTGGTAGCGCATCACGTACGTGTAGTTTAAACAACGGGTATTATTATAGTCAGTATTTAAAATTGTTACTGACAATAGATATAACGTTTAGTTTTGACTACTTCTAACGTGTAACGTAGACTCCTGGTAGCGCATCACGTACGTGTAGTTTAAACAACGGGTAATATTGTAGTAAGTATTTAAAAGTTATTGAGACTAGATATAACGTTTAGTTTTGACTACTTCTAACGTGTAACTTAGACTCCTGGTAGCGCATCACGTACGTGTAGTTTAAACAACGGGTATTATTATAGTCAGTATTTAAAATTGTTATTGACAATAGATATACCGTTTAGTTTTGACTACTTCTAACGTGTAACGTAGACTCCTGGTAGCGCATCACGTACGTGTAGTTTAAACAACGGGTAATATTGTAGTAAGTATTTAAAAGTTATTGAGCCTAGATATAACGTTTAGTTTTGACTACTTCTAACATGTAACTTAGACTCCTGGTAGCGCATCACGTACGTGTAGTTTAAACAACGGGTAATATTATAGTAAGTATTTAAAACTTACTGAGACTAGACATAACGATTAGTTTTGACTACTTCTAACATGTAACTTAGACTCCTGGTAGCGCATCACGTACGTGTAGTTTAAACAACGGGTAATATTATAGTAATTATTTAAAACTTACTGAGACTAGATATAACGTTTAGTTTTGACTACTTCTAACATGTAACTTAGACTCCTGGTAGCCCATCACGTACGTGTAGTTTAAACAATGGGTAATATTGTAGTAAGTATTTAAAAGTTATTGAGACTAGATATAACGTTTAGTTTTGACTACTTCTAACGTGTAACTTAGACTCCTGGTAGCGCATCACGTACGTGTAGTTTAAACAACGGGTAATATTATAGTAAGTATTTAAAACTTACTGAGACTAGGTATAACGTTTAGATTTGACTACTTCTAACGTGTAACTTAGACTCCTGGTAGCGCATCACGTACGTGTAGTTTAAACAACGGGTAATATTGTAGTAAGTATTTAAAAGTTATTGAGACTAGATATAACGTTTAGTTTTGACTACTTCTAACGTGTAACTTAGACTCCTGGTAGCGCATCACGTACGTGTAGTTTCAACAACGGGTAATATTGTAGTAAGTATTTAAAAGTCGTTGAGACTATATATAACGTTTAGTTTTGACTACTTCTAACATGTAACTTAGACTCCTGGTAGCGCATCACGTACGTGTAGTTTAAACAACGGGTAATATTGTAGTAAGAATTTAAAACTTACTGAGACCAGATATAACGTTTAGTTTTGACTACTTCTAACATGTAACTTAGACTCCTGGTAGCGCATCACGTACGTGTAGTTTAAACAACGGGTAATATTGTAGTAGGTATTTAAAAGTTATTGAGACTAGATATAACGTTTCGTTTTGACTACTTCTAACGTGTAACTTAGACTCCTGGTAGCGCATCACGTACGTGTAGTTTCAACAACGGGTAATATTGTAGTAAGCATTTAAAAGTTATTGAGACTATATATAACGTTTAGTTTTGACTACTTCTAACATGTAACTTAGACTCCTGGTAGCGCATCACGTACGTGTAGTTTAAACAACGGGTAATATTGTAGTGTGTATTTAAAACTTACTGAGACTAGATATAACGTTTAGTTTTGACTACTTCTAACATGTAACTTAGACTCCTGGTAGCGCATCACGTACGTGTAGTTTAAACAATGGGTAATATTGTAGTAAGTATTTAAAAGTTATGGAGACTAGATATAACGTTTAGTTTTGACTACTTCTAACATGTAACTTAGACTCCTGGTAGCGCATCACGTACGTGTAGTTTAAACAACTGGTAATAATATAGTAAGTATTTAAAACTGTTACTGACACTCGATATAACGTTTAGTTTTGACTATTTCTAACATGTAACTTAGACTCCTGGTAGCGCATCACGTACGTGTAGTTCCAACAACGGGTAATATTGTAGTAAGTATTTAAAAGTTATTGAGACTAGATATAACGTTTAGTTTTGACTACTTCTAACGTGTAACTTAGACTCCTGGTAGCGCATCACGTACGTGTAGTTTCAACAACGGGTAATATTGTAGTAAGTATTTAAAAGTTATTGAGACTATATATGACGTTTAGTTTTGACTACTTCTAACATGTAACTTAGACTCCTGGTAGCGCATCACGTACGTGTAGTTTAAACAACTGGTAATATTATAGTAAGTATTTAAAACTGTTACTGACACTCGATATAACGTTTAGTTTTGACTACTTCTAACATGTAACTTAGACTCCTGGTAGCGCAACGCGTACGTGTAGTTTAAACAACTGATAATATTATAGTAAGTATTTAAAACTGTTACTGACACTCGATATAACGTTTAGTTTTGACTACTTCTAACATGTAACTCAGACTCCTGGTAGCGCAACGCGTACGTGTAGTTTAAACAACTGATAATATTATAGTAAGTATTTAAAACTGTTACTGACACTCGATATAACGTTTAGTTTTGACTACTTCTAACATGTAACTTAGACTCCTGGTAGCGCAACGCGTACGTGTAGTTTCAACAACGGGTAATATTGTAGTAAGTATTTAAAAGTTATTGAGACTATATATGACGTTTAGTTTTGACTACTTCTAACATGTAACTTAGACTCCTGGTAGCGCATCACGTACGTGTAGTTTAAACAACTGGTAATATTATAGTAAGTATTTAAAACTATTACTGACACTCGATATAACGTTTAGTTTTGACTACTTCTAACATGTAACTTAGACTCCTGGTAGCGCAACGCGTAAGTGTAGTTTAAACAACTGATAATATTATAGTAAGTATTTAAAACTGTTACTGACACTCGATATAACGTTTAGTTTGACTACTTCTAACATGTAACTTAGACTCCTGGTAGCGCAACGCGTACGTGTAGTTTAAACAACTGATAATATTATAGTAAGTATTTAAAACTGTTACTGACACTCGATATAATGTTTAGTTTTGACTACTTCTAACATGTAACTTAGACTCCTGGTAGCGCATCACATACGTGTAGTTTAAACAACGGGTATTATTATAGTCAGTATTTAAAATTGTTACTGACAATAGATATAACGTTTAGTTTTGACTACTTCTAACGTGTAACGTAGACTCCTGGTAGCGCATCACGTACGTGTAGTTTAAACAACGGGTAATATTGTAGTAAGTATTTAAAAGTTATTGAGACTAGATATAACGTTTAGTTTTGACTACTTCTAACATGTAACTTAGACTCCTGGTAGCGCATCACGTACGTGTAGTTTAAACAACGGGTAATATTATAGTAAGTATTTAAAACTTACTGAGACTAGACATAACGATTAGTTTTGACTACTTCTAACATGTAACTTAGACTCCTGGTAGCGCATCACGTACGTGTAGTTTAAACAACGGGTAATATTATAGTAATTATTTAAAACTTACTGAGACTAGACATAACGTTTAGTTTTGACTACTTCTAACATGTAACTTAGACTCCTGGTAGCGCATCACGTACGTGTAGTTTAAACAACGGGTAATATTGTAAGTATTTAAAACTGTTATTGAGACTAGATATAACTTTTAGTTTTGACTACTTCTAACGTATAACTTAAACTCCTGGTAGCGCATCACGTACGTGTAGTTTAAACCACGGTTAATATTGTAGTAAGTATTTAAAAGTTATTGAGACTAGATATAACGTTTAGTTTTGACTACTTCTAACATGTTACATAAACTCCTGGTAGCGCATCACGTACGTGTAGTTTCAACAACTGATAATATTATAGTAAGTATTTAAAACTGTTACTGACACTCGATATAACGTTTAGTTTTGACTACTTCTAACATGTAACTTAGACTCCTGGTAGCGCATCACGTACGTTTAGTTTAAACAACGGGTAATATTATAGTAAGTATTTAAAACTTCCTGAGACTAGATATAACGTTTAGTTTTGACTACTTCTAACATGTAACTTAGACTCCTGGTAGCGCATCACGTACGTGTAGTTTAAACAATGGGTAATATTGTAGTAAGTATTTAAAAGTTATTGAGACTAGATATAACGTTTAGTTCTGACTACTTCTAACATGTAACTTAGACTCCTGGTAGCGCATCACGTACGTGTAGTTTAAACAACGGGTCATATTGTAAGTATTTAAAACTGTTATTGAGACTAGATATAACGTTTAGTTTTGACTACTTCTAACGTATAACTTAAACTCTTGGTAGCGCATCACGTACGTGTAGTTTAAACAACGGGTAATATTGTAGTAAGTATTTAAAACTGTTACTGACACTAGATATAACGTTTAGTTTGGACTACTTCTAACGTGTAACTTAGACTCCTGGTAGCGCATCACGTACGTGTAGTTTAAACAACGGGTAATATTATAGTAAGTATTTAAAACTTACTGAGGCTAGGTATAACGTTTAGTTTTGACTACTTCTAACGTGTAACTTAGACTCCTGGTAGTGCATCACGTACGTGTAGTTTACACAACGGGTAATATTATAGTAAGTATTTAAAACTTACTGAGACTAGGTAAAACGTTTAGTTTTGACTACTTCTAACGTGTAACTTAGACTCCTGGTAGCGCATCACGTACGTGTAGTTTAAACAACGGGTAATATTATAGTAAGTATTTAAAACTTACTGAGACTAGGTATAACGTTTAGTTTTGTCTACTTCTAACGTGTAACTTAGACTCCTGGTAGCGCATCACGTACGTGTAGTTTAAACAACGGGTAATATTTTAGTAAGTATTTAAAACTTACTGACACTAGATATAACGTTTAGTTTAGACTACTTCTAACGTGTAACTTAGACTCCTGGTAGCGCATCACGTACGTGCAGTTTAAACAACGGGTAATATTGTAGTAAGTATTTAAAACTTTTACTGACACTAGATATAACGTTTAGTTTTGACTACTTCTAACGTGTAACTGAGACTCCTGGTAACGCATCACGTTCGTGTAGTTTAAACAACGGGTAATATTGTAGTAAGTATTTAAAACTTTTACTGAGACTAGATATAACGTTTAGTTTTGACTACTTCTAACGATTAACTTAAACTCTTGGTAGCGCATCACGTACGTGTAGTTTAAACAACGGGTAATATTGTAGTAAGTATTTAAAACTTTTACTGACACTAGATATAACGTTTAGTTTTGACTACTTCTAACGATTAACTTAAACTCTTGGTAGCGCATCACGTACGTGTAGTTTGAACAACGGGTAATATTGTAGTAAGTATTTAAAACTTTTACTGACACTAGATATAAGGTTTAGTTTTGACTACTTCTAACGATTAACTTAGACTTCTGGTAGCGCATCACGTACGTGTGGTTTAAACAACGGGTAATATTGTAGTAAGTATTTAAAACTTTTACTGAGACTAGATATAACGTTTAGTTTTGACTACTTCTAACGTGTAACTTAGACTCCTGGTAGCGCATCACGTACGTGTAGTTTAAACAACGGGTAATATTATAGTAAGTATTTAAAACTTTTACTGACACTAGATATAACGTTTAGTTTTGACTACTTCTAACGATTAACTTAGACTTCTGGTAGCGCATCACGTACGTGTAGTTTAGACAACGGGTAATAATATACTAAGTATTTAAAACTGTTACTGACACTAGATATAACGTTTAGTTTTGACTACTTCTAACATGTAACTTAAACTCCTGGTAGCGCATCACGTACGTGTAGTTTAGACAACGGGTAATATTGTAGTAAGTATGTAAAACTGTTACTGACACTAGATATAACGTTTAGTTTTGACTACTTCTAACGTGTAACTTAGACTCCTGGTAGCGCATCACGTACGTGTAGTTCAGACAACGGGTAATATTGTAAAGTATGTAAAACTGTTACTGACACTAGATATAACGTTTAGTTTTGACTACTTCTAACGATTAACTTAAACTCTTGGTAGCGCATCACGTACGTGTAGTTTAAACAACGGGTAATATTGTAGTAAGTATTTAAAACTGTTACTGACACTAGATATAACGTTTAATTTTGACTACTTCTAACGTGTAACTTAAACTCCTGGTAGCGCATCACGTACGTGTAGTTTAAACAACGGGTAATATTGTAGTAAGTATTTAAAACTGTTACTGACACTAGATATAACGTTTAGTTTTGACTACTTCTAACGTGTAACTTAGACTCCTGGTAGCGCATTACGTACGTGTAGTTTAAACAACGGGTAATATTTTAGTAAGTATTTAAAACTTACTGACACTAGATATAACGTTTAGTTTAGACTACTTCTAACGTGTAACTTAGACTCCTGGTAGCGCATCACGTACGTGCAGTTTAAACAACGGGTAATATTGTAGTAAGTATTTAAAACTTTTACTGACACTAGATATAACGTTTAGTTTTGACTACTTCTAACGTGTAACTGAGACTCCTGGTAGCGCATCACGTTCGTGTAGTTTAAACAACGGGTAATATTGTAGTAAGTATTTAAAACTTTTACTGAGACTAGATATAACGTTTAGTTTTGACTACTTCTAACGATTAATTTAAACTCTTGGTAGCGCATCACGTACGTGTAGTTTAAACAACGGGTAATATTGTAGTAAGTATTTAAAACTTTTACTGACACTTGATATAACGTTTAGTTTTGACTACTTCTAACGATTAACTTAAACTCATGGTAGCGCATCACGTACGTGTAGTTTGAACAACGGGTAATATTGTAGTAAGTATTTAAAACTTTTACTGACACTAGATATAACGTTTAGTTTTGACTACTTCTAACGATTAACTTAGACTTCTGGTAGCGCATCACGTACGTGTAGTTTAAACAACGGGTAATATTGTAGTAAGTATTTAAAACTTTTACTGAGACTAGATATAACGTTTAGTTTTGACTACTTCTAACGTGTAACTTAGACTCCTGGTAGCGCATCACGTACGTGTAGTTTAAACAACGGGTAATATTATAGTAAGTATTTAAAACTTTTACTGACACTAGATATAACGTTTAGTTTTGACTACTTCTAACGATTAACTTAGACTTCTGGTAGCGCATCACGTACGTGTAGTTTAGACAACGGGTAATAATATACTAAGTATTTAAAACTGTTACTGACACTAGATATAACGTTTAGTTTTGACTACTTCTAACATGTAACTTAAACTCCTGGTAGCGCATCACGTACGTGTAGTTTAGACAACGGGTAATATTGTAGTAAGTATGTAAAACTGTTACTGACACTAGATATAACGTTTAGTTTTGACTACTTCTAACGTGTAACTTAGACTCCTGGTAGCGCATCACGTACGTGTAGTTCAGACAACGGGTAATATTGTAAAGTATGTAAAACTGTTACTGACACTAGATATAACGTTTAGTTTTGACTACTTCTAACGATTAACTTAAACTCTTGGTAGCGCATCACGTACGTGTAGTTTAAACAACGGGTAATATTGTAGTAAGTATTTAAAACTGTTACTGACACTAGATATAACGTTTAATTTTGACTACTTCTAACGTGTAACTTAAACTCCTGGTAGCGCATCACGTACGTGTAGTTTAAACAACGGGTAATATTGTAGTAAGTATTTAAAACTGTTACTGACACTAGATATAACGTTTAGTTTTGACTACTTCTAACGAGTAATTTACCCACTGTAGCTTTCACTATCACTAATATTACGCTACACTACCGTCACGTCTAACTTTAACTCCCGCTATCGTGTTACGTAAAAGAAACTTTATTACTATGGCGTAAATCCCGCCACTTCGAAAGTGTGACTTCTAACGCGTAGTTCAGACCACTAACTACTTAGTTTTGCTTCAATGTTGTTATGAAAATATTCGCTAATGTAGTTTGTACATAGCATTTTTGTTACCTATACCACCAACTTCTTAAAAGTAAATATGTTAATTATTTTCCAAATAAATATATCTTCTATTTGGCGAATAGTTCACTTTGGGGAAATATAAAAATGTTAAAAATATCATGTTACTTTACAATTTTTATAGTAAAAGTACATTAAGAAAATATATAAGCACTTTATTAAATAATTCAATTATTTATACAAGCTTGAAGAAAAACAATGTAATTAAAGGCGCAACGAATAATAGAAGTTAAGAAAGCAGTTTTTATTTCATGACTATTTTTTTGGGTAGGATATGTTTAGCTATATACTAATAATTTACAGGGTAAAGTTTGTGTATTTATTGAGAATATAATATTGTTAATATGTTTTTATTAAAATTAAATTATAACTAAGCAGATTTATTTTATATAAAGTTAAATATTTTTATTGTGTTTTAATTGTTCTATTTATATATTGCTATTTATTAAATATAACTTATATCTATTAACAACGAATAATATCCTTTTTTGTTTATTATATAATATTTCCTACCAAATTAAAAAAATTAAAAATGATAAATCGATCTTTTATATACAATAAAAGTAAAGATAAAAATAATACTTTCGAAATTATTGACCTTGTTTGTATCGATAGAGGTCATATTGTTCCTTAATATACCTATATTAGTCTATAAATACCATTAGGAGTCGTATTTTAACGAGGAAATTGAAAAGATAAACTAAACTTTGAAAAGGGTTTTATAACAATATAAGTAATACATTTGACTATTAGTTGAAATAAGATTTTCTTATTGGTTACAATTTTATTGCATTTAGAAACAAACAAATAGGTTTATTTCTCATTGCATGTCATATTTACAGTGGAATGATACTAATTGAGTTACTTGTTATACTTTTATATTACTTGAGAGTCGCGCAACAGATGGGTCGTTTATGCTGATATTTTCCACATTGTTTTTTTGAGCAAAAGAAATTACAAATGTACAAGAAGTGAATTGATTTACAACAAGTTATAAAAAGAGAGTTACGTTCAAGATAGTGTTGGGCAATCTTTCTCTTTTCTCTCTCTTTATTAAAGTTAAAGCAAATATTCTAAATACTTAAGGGACCTTTAGTTTCTAGGAAACCAAATTCACACGCCATCTTGTATTTTCTAAAAGACATTCAATTTTTAGAATTACGTTTCACTAGCCTCAAACAATTTTTAGAATTTTAAACTAGCCTCAAACAATTTCATTTTGGACTGTTGCAATTGAAACTTCACGCAGCGTATTTTTATAACCGTCTGCAATTTACAAATGTGCAGAGTGCTATCAACACTAGCTGCCATACAAGCAGGCATAAGAACGTTGCCTATGACAAACCACAGGGATAAATGAGAAGTAGTTAGTTGCGATACTTTGGCAAAAAAGTGGTGGGGGAGTTGGCCTTGAAGCAGTAACCTAAGTCAGTTAGATGGCAGCTAACCTAACCCACCCCTAAGTGCGGGGAAGTTCCTGGGTACGTTTGGGAGCTGCCCCGCGGGTTACTTCTGGGGTGGATTCGGGGTTGGGGGTAGTTTTTGGAAAAATTGTGGAAAAATGTGTGTTGCGTGTTAGGGTGGAGATAGAGTGTATTTTGGCTAGATGTGGGGTGGGTTCACCTGGAGTAGTTTTAAATAATATATAAAATCGCAAAAAATTGATCGGTTAGATCAAATGACTAAACAACTGTATGTGGTATGTTTAGAGCATGTGTTGGATAGATGTGGGGGTTGGTTCACCTGGGGGTAGTTTTTAATAATAAATCAGATTGCCAAAAATTGATCGGTTAGATCAAATGACTAAACAGCTGTATGCGGTATGTTTAGAGCATGTGTTGGATAGATGTGGGGGTGGGTTCACCTGGGGGTAGTTTTCAATAATATATCAGACTGCCAAAAAATGATCGGTCCCTGGAGTCGGGGTCTTAGGTAAAAATCACCCCGGAGTCGTGCTCGAGGTAAAGGAGCCAGGCCTTAGGTAAAACTACCACGGAGTCAGACCTTAGGTAAAGCTACCTTGGAGCAAGGCCTCAGGTAAAGCCATCCCGAAGCCAGCCCTTGAGTAAAGCCACCCTGGAGAAATGCCTTAGGTAAATTCACACTAGAGTCAGGCTTTAAGTGGGGTTGTTTTTAATAATATATGAAATTGCCAAAAAAAAGATCTGTTTGATCAAATGACCAACGTTCCCACTAAACAACTGTCTTACGCTAAGTTTAACCGACCAACAATTACATTGAGTTTAAATAGTCAACGGTCTGTGCAGGGAATCAACCTATCACATTGCAGGGGCTCGGTAGGCCTACGCCTGACGGACGCCTCGCATGCGGTCTCAGTAAGTCGTGGATACCCCAAGGTCTGAACGGTGTCATCATCCGCTGATACTGAAGGACGCCTCTCATCTATGTATAACCTATCAAGATATCTACCATAAATATCCCTGTATTTGTGTAAACACTGACATATACGTGATGGACATCAGACGATCCATTGCGGCAGAGTTGCATAAGCCCACAATACGAAATTTCAAAACACGCAGAGTGCATTTAAGAGGTATAGACGATTTATATCAAGCCGACTTTGTGGAAATGATTCCACACACTAAAGACAACAACGGCTACAAGTACATACTGACCATGATAAACTGTTTGACTAAATTCGCATTTGCGCTCCCGTTAAAATCAAAATCAGGGTCTGAAGTGGCTGCCGCGCTGGAACGTATTTTAAAAATACACCCTATGAAAAACTTTCAAACCGATCAAGGTAAAGAGTGGTTTAACACTCATGTAGGTAAATTGATGGAAAAATACAAAATCAATCACTACACCACCCATTCCGATAAGAAGGCCTCGATAGTGGAACGCCTGAATCGTACAAGAAAGGAGCGAATGTGGCGTGAATTTACTGCGCTAGGGACATATCATTGGTTGAATCTATTGAAAAAAATTGTCAACGCCTATAATAATACAGTTCACCGTACTATAGGCTTGAAACCGAGTCACGTGACTAGAAAACACGAACAGATGTTGTTGGACAAGACACGAGGAGGAGCCGAGAGTAAGCCTAAAGCGCCTAAATTTCAAGTAGACGATAAAGTCCGAATCTCGATATACAAGAAAACCCTTACTAAGGGGTACTTGCCTAGTTGGACAAATGAGTTGTTTTCGCCATCTTACCAACAGATCCTGTCACGTACATCTTACAAGACGGTAAAGGCGAGATATTAAAAGGCAAATTTTACACCGACGAACTGAGTAAATCAAAAGTAGGTTCGATTTACCTCGTGGAAAAAGTACTGCGCACAAAAGGTAATAGAGTCTTTGTGAAATGGCTGGGTTTCGATAGAAACAACAACTCGTGGGTAGATAAAGGTAAGCTTATACTGTGACCGCATAAGGCCAACCTCGTCCCGGGGGCATCAGAGCACATGACGTCATTGGAAAAGTCATATGCGGCGCAATTGCTTGCACCAGGATATATGTTTCAAAAAAATGAATAAATATTATGATCGTCGCACAATTGACTCATTCTGGTTACGTCTTTCAAGATGCGCGTAGTGATTGCTCCATATACGATGCAACTACATAACTTCGACGCATATGTAGGTGAAAAGGAGAAACGAAGTCGTCACAGTCCCCTATTACCCAACACTATTAGAGCAATCGTGTGTGGTCAATCAAATTGTGGCAAAACAAATGTAATATTCAATCTTTTGTTCGAAGCAAACGGGCTGAAGTTCGCCAACATTTATATATTCTCAAAATCACTTCACCAGCCTAAATATAAGTTTTTATCCAAGGTGCTGGAAGAATCGGATATCGGTTATTTTCCGTACAGCGACAATGAAAACATCATCAATCCACGTGAAGCGGAACCGAATTCCATTATTATTTTCGACGATATACAGTGTGAAAAACATGATAATATACGTAATTACTTCAGTATGGGTAGACATAGTTCAATTGACTCTTTTTATCTAGGCCAAACATACAGCAGGATCCCCAAACATCTAATCAGAGACAATACCAATCTGATTGTTGTATTTAAACAGGACGATATGAACTTAAAACACATTCATTCGGATCACGTTGGCACGGACGTGTCGTTTAGCACTTTCAAAAAGCTCTGTGCAACAGCTTGGAAAGACAAATTCGGCTTTATAGTAATAGATAAAGACAGCGATATAGATCAGGGTTGATACAGAATCGGTTTTGATTCCTTCGTAAAAGATTTATAATGCGTATATACACGTATAATGTTATAACGCCATATGGCGGCACTACCAAAACCCCAAAATCAAATTTATGTTGTTTCTATTATCCCGATAAGAAGAGGTTTTGCGGAAACTACTGTAGCCGTACGAATAGGCACGGGCATGTATTTAAAAGGCGCTGTTGGAGACATAAGCGGTTCGGGTCGTACAGCAAGAGGTTACCGCCTATAATTCTGTTAATGATCACATCCGCAAATAGAATCTATAATCGGGACATTTGGATTAGGCTCATGCATGCGTGTGATAAAGGCGGTGTACCGTTTGAATTGATAATATACAATGAACACATGTTGAAAGGAACTGTTAGGCATCCGGAAAACTTGGTATCCAGATTTCAACCGTTTCCTGATTTTTTCAATCGGACTTTGACTCTCAGTCACGGAGGCATAGAGTACACGTAAGTATACCTCGACATGTTACAGTACATCTGTTCATTGCCGTATGCGTCCCGTTGTATAGTAATCACGGAAAGGACAATTCCCATAGTTGGCCCTATAAAGGCGTACAAGCTTATCAGCAGTGTAAAGTATTGTGTAGACATTAGCTACAATGTGAAATATGGTCCTAGACCTTCGTCACTACCCTTACGCGGTAGAGGTAAATTTTACGAGGCTGTAAATAATAAGGGGCTTGGTGTGTTTACAACCGAATTTCTAAAGATAGCCCTGCCGACGGTACCTAATAAGTGCCATCATTTCGGGTTGTCTTTTGACGGATCAAAATATACGGTTGTCGATAGTAAGCAACTTCAAATGTGGTGCACATACACGGGAGCAAATACTGATGAGTTTCTACTTTTGAAAAGTTATCTTTTCGAAAACTCTATACATAAGCTAAAACGGTACATGCAATATATGCCCAGAGATGATAATCTAATAGTAGCCGAAATACCTCAATGGCGTGAAAATATAAAACGTACCTTTGTCTTTAGGAGCGCCGAGAGGGTGGAAAGTATTTTGACATCAACATGTACAGATACTGCCGAGGTTTATCTTGGGCCAATTCGAAATTTATGAAAGTGTCCGGATCACAGGTTGTGCAGTACCTATTGCGTGAAAAGCGTTACGCCATGTTTTTTCGATCTTTGGAACTGTCTTAAAAGCTATATGATAGCCGAATTCGGGTCATTTCACAATATGACACCAAAGGAGGAGCAAGTTATCTCTGAGATCGCCCGTTTGAGGGAGAACATCAAGAGAAAGTATCTTCAGATGAAGTAATAGTCGAGTCTGAACCTTCAGTAACACCGATGCGTCAAAGTAATGTTGAATCAACAGACGAGTCTGGACCCTCAGTAACACCGATGCGTCAAACTAGTGCTGTTAAAGAACTACTATCAACACCGTCGGGCCAAGAAGATAGTGTTCGGTATGTCCATACAGTGTTCAAACATCGTCTACCGCGGACCTATGTGCTGAGAATGATTAAAGACCATAAGAATACAATTGATAACACATACGGTCCTCGAATAACAGGAGACGTTACTGTTATGATAGGCGATAAGTATATAAAGTTTGACGACAAAAACGGCGACATCATCATTGACGAAGACACTTACAAGGGAACCGAAGGGCTTTATGAATTGATATTTATACGCAAACCCGATGAAAACCTATACACAAAGGCCGAACTGAACACTTATAAACAAATCTGTGAACAAACCAATGCTCATAGGAAAGGTTATAATCATCTCTTAGCCATAAACCGTGCTAGTAAATCCGCCAAGTACAAGTCAGTTATATCGAGAATATTTCCACCGACCGGTTTACGTAGCGGCAAAGGTTATGCCTATTTAGACAACCCTAAGGAAATCTGTGATAGGTTACGACTCCTTTTGTCATCTCAAGAGGTAGGTCATACGGGTCATGAGAACGAAATTGCCTCATATTATAGAAGAGCTGAGGGAAGCGGGTTTTATAAAAGGCAGTGGAAATAGAAAAATTAGGACATTAATAAGATGAGCGTCGATAGGTTTGGACGTTTTCGGACCAGGTCAACGCTCCCCACCCCCATCATCAACAGCACGGTATAGGCCTGACTGCCGATGGTAATCATTATGACGCGATAGGCAAGTTATTGCGCATTGTTGGCGATCCTATTGAGGACAGAGATGCCGTCAACGCGGGCACGATAGCTAAAAAATGTTTGGGTTTCGACGAGGACAGGAAAAAATACTACACTAAAGGCTATTCTACAGAATACAGGCTGTCTAGGCCAACCCGTTTAGGACCGCGATGCAGTGTCCAAAACGTATCTCGAACAAAACTGCTTGACTCGAATAAAGAACAGATATCATACAAAAGGTTTACCTTTGGGACGTCTCGGAGAGCCAAAAGAAAAAGAAGATGCCGTAACGAGAGCCTACTTGGAATCGTTGGTTCTTATTAAACTAGCCGATTGTTTTTCCTTTGGCGACCAAAGGGTGTGCGGTGTATCGGCGCCTATGAAGGGCTCTGACGCTATTAACATGAAGAACGTCAGAGATAATTTCTTATCGAAAAACGTAGAGGGTAAATTTGACGCTCACGGAGTGGCCATATGTAATGTTAAAGCGCCTTTGTATAAAAATGACGCTGCTACAAAATTATACGTGGACGATAGGGTACCTCGAAAAGACAAAACTCTTTGGAGTTTTCAAAATAAGCGGCTCGCACAGGTCGAAGAACCTTTGTACCAACAAGATGCCGTCAAACTGGGTTTTCTAATAAAAAATACGCTGTTTCGCACCCTACTGCCGACCGGTGAAATGTATAACGCAAACGGAAAATGTATAACTAATGTTCGAGACGGTTTCACCAATGTTGGACGCTGTTAACGTTCGTCAGCTTCATGAAATTAAATCTTGGATAAGGAAATACACTCTGCATTCCGACGAGACAGGCGACTACTACTGGTTAAACTCTAAGCGCTTATCGGGGATAGCCGATGGTATAGCTGATAACGATGCTGTTTCGCAAAAGCAATTAAATACGGCTATTCAGAGCATACTAGACACGCTAATGCGAGAGATGTCGAAGCCTATCGAAAAATAGATACAGATCGACAAGGTCATATCAATAGGCGATAATAAATACGGGAACACTTTAAAAATAATATCAGTCGTTGAAATGTTCTTCGAGCTGACGTTACTGTTCGCCTTGTTGAGCTCATCGCTCGCAACGTCTTCGCCTACCCCTATCACGACGCCGACGGTATTTTGCAAATATACTGAAACTAACGGTAGTAGTAGTAGTAGTAGTAGTATTGTTCAGGCTAAGACCAACCGTAAATGGGGTATCAACGGACTGACTTGGTATATGCTATATCCGAATAAGAGAGAAGCTGATCCGAAACCCAAAATCATTTCGGAATGGTTAAGCTATTTGCGACCCGGTTTTACAAACGTTACCGCAGTTTATCAATCACCCAACGATCAAGTGGTGCTGATTGCTCACGGATGGGTTTACGCTATAGAATATCCTAGTCTTTTGAAAAGATGTATGTACACGCTGAAAGATTGGATAGGACGACCGATGAAGACGGTTAACGCTATTTTCAACAGTCATCTGGGTAAAATAATTGTCCTCTACGACAACGCCTATGTGATGAGATATGATGAATGTAGGTACACCGGTTTGTATCAAGGGCCTATGACCGGATTGTACCACGCTTTACCAAACGATTTGCGCGGCGGTTTCAGATATATGGACGGAAATCTTTATTTCTTCACCGCCGACAATCTGCTTTTTGTGTACAACGATTTTCTGGAAGCCGTGACGGCAGTTGAAAAGGATATTTTCGATGTTTAGAAAATACGCTGCATGAAGACGGCCAGACCCCGAGAGCTATATGCAACCTTGAAAGATATATTTTATAAGTAGGCGCGGTGACTGTTGTGGTTCATTAATAGAATGGGTGTCAAACGGGACACACCTGTTAGTCGTAAACGCGGTGTCGTAAAGACAGGACGTGAACTAGTGTCTGGTGTTTTGAATAAAGCTATCGATTTACTACCAGTCGAATTACACTTACATTCGTACAATTATTGCGGACCGGGGACAAAACTGAAGAAACGGTTGGCGCGCGGTGATAAAGGTATAAATCCGTTGGACGAGGCGTGTAAACAACACGATATCGCATACAGTAATTACAGTGATTCAGATAACAGATGCATATCCGACGGAATATTAGCGGGGAAAGCTTGGGGCAGAGTCAAAGCGGGTGAACGCGCTGCTGCTTTGGCCGTAGCGGCGGCAATGAAAGCTAAGACGGCATTTAGTGGGGGTAAAAAACGTCGTCCTCGTCAGCCTACCGTTCAACAACTGCTGAAATGTCTGCAAGGCAAAGGGCTTTACTTGAAACCGTACAAGAAACAAGGTCGCGGGAAGAAAAGATGTACGAAAAAAAAAACTTCGATAGATTGTTTACCCGTAAGACCGTTGACTAATATAGATCTGGAGAGATACGCTTTAGCCATGGAAGTACCGTGGTTCAGAGGTGTATACATGAGAGATACATTACCTTTAAGAAACGAATCGGCTATCCTGAATTTGGATAGTATAACTGGCTCCGGCACCCATTTGGTATGTTACAAAAAGAGAGGAAACTCTATAGAGTACTATGATAGTTTCGGGAATCTGCAACCGCCACTTGAGCTAAGTAGGTATTTTGGTGAAGACGTCAACGTACACTATAACTACAGGAGGCATCAAAAAGACAACTCAGTCGTTTGCGGTCATTTGTGTTTAAAGTTTCTCACGTCATCAGTATCGTGCTAACAGATCGCACACCTGTTTTGTCATGTGACTTTTTCCCGCCAATTGATGTTTCAAAAGGCGAGTGGGAAATAGGTTTTATCGATCTGGCAACATACAATTCGATACCGAACATCGTTGAGAATGTAAACAATCGTTTTCATTAAGGTGATGATAATGATATTCACACGATTTCATTACCCACCGGATCGTACGAAATATCCGATATTGAGAGGTATATTAAATCGAAACTAGTTACCGATACTGTTTTAGTATTTACACCTAATAATAACACACTCAAAGTGGAGATAAAATGTTCGCACGCGATCTTTTTCGGCAAGGATATGTCTATAGGCCAGCTGATGGGGTTCAGTAAGAAGAAATTAGAGGCAAATCAAAGACACTCTTCTGATCGGCCGGTAGATATCATCAGGGTTAACGTGATTCGAGTGGATTGCAATATAGTCATTGGATCGTTTCAAAACGTCATAGAATGCCATACTTTGCACGAATTTTATTCGCAGGTACCGCCCGGTTAGAAGTCCTACAGAGCGTAATATACTTACCTGTCAACGTAAGCGTCATTCATAATATCACAGTAAGTCTAAGAGATCAGAACGGTGATAAAATCGATTTTCGTGGAGAAGTCACTTCTCCGTACGATTACATTTATGTAGACGCCAAGATGGGTCTAATATCTAACGAGCGTATCTATAAGAAGGGTGCCAGTTTACGTCCGACGACGGCACAGTTAACACTGCGAAACGTTAGGTTCCTCAGATCTTTGGGGTTTAAAGTGAACAATGGAGAACCTTTTGGCAATCGAATCTAGCGCCGAGTACGACAACACCCTGAACGAGCTGGAGTACCATACTCATCGGCCGTATTCGTCCGCTACGTTTGGTAATAACGATGAAATTCGTATCCCCATTCATCAGCAAGATGTCATTACGATTCCTTTTCAGAGTACGCTGCATATAAGAGGTACGTTGAAGGCTACAAAAAACGGAGAAGCGACCGCTGAAGTGTCTTTGGTAAATAACGCTATAGCTTTTCTTTTCGACGATATCAGATACGAGCTCGGAGGCAACGAAATAGACAGAACCAGGAATGTCGGTATAACGACCACCATCAAGAACTTGCTTTCGTTGCGCGAAAACGAGAAAAATAATTTCGGAAATTGCGGTTGGCTAGGAGTGGCTAAAACAGATAACGATTGCAAAGAGTTCAACGTGGTTATACCGTTGCGTATGCTGATGGGGGTTTTCGAGGATTACAATGGAATTGTAGTCAATGTGAAACAGGAGCTTGACCTTTTGCGTTCATCCTCAAATTTTTACGCAATAGTTAGCACAGATGCAACAGCTATTGATCTGAAAATAAATACTATCTATTGGCGAGTTCCACACGTCTCCGTAGCCGATCCGATAAAATTAAACCTATTGAAGATGATTGAACGCGATGTCACCGTTCACGTGCCACACCGTAAATGGGAACTAATAGAATACCCAGGTTTGCCCAGGTTGAGTTTCATGCTTTCATCGACAACGCGGGTAAATACGTTGTCAAGGAACTGGCTGTGGTTGCCGAACACTATCACAGTGCTACAATTTTTAAACTGCCTTACGGCTTTCACAATTTAAACGAGTCAGCGCAAAAGTCTGCTCGTTAGTTACAGTCGCGCTATCACGTATCGGCTGGTACAAAGGTAGCATACCTTTTGACGAAGACACAATGCGAAACATGTTTGCACCGTTTTCCACCATATTCACAAAGGGTTTGGAGAAGGCTTGATTTCTAAGGCAGTTTCACACTGATGTACGTGAATTGCCCAAAGAGAAGCAAGACTTCTCTTGTAAATACTATAAATGTATATTACCTCAGCATAATAATAATAATGCTGTAGATTGTAGATGCGCACTGCGCAGTGCTAAATATTACTACGATCTGCTACTAGCGTAGTGTCACTTGTGTGTCTGGGTCACTGGCGTGGAGTTAATTCTTCCGTAAACCTGAGTGTGTCTGGGTCACTGGCGTAAAGTTAATCCTTCCGTAAACCTGAGTGTAATCACGTGTGGAGCAGATTTAAAAAATTAAAAATACAAAAATATCTATCAGGAGACTACATTTTGTCATGGAGTGGTAGTCACTTGTGAGTAGCGATGGTTGGGGCTACTCCCCAAGGGGTAAGCCTTCTGCTTGCCCCGGCTTGTAATGCGGGCATTGAATCGGCTTCACTGATTCAGTTGGCGGTCCTAACCCCGTGAAAACTGCAGAAGGCTAGCGTAGCGACAGCATATATGGCCAATGGGGTAAAATGTATCTCAGATCGAGGGTAGGCGCTTGATTGAAGTCGCACGGTAAGTGTAATAATCATTAAATTGTATTATTATTATTGTATATAATTTGTTCTTGTTGTTATATTGTTTTCGATCTTGTTTTTTAGAGACATTCTAGCTGGCTCAGACCGTAACGGCATTGGTCAGTGGATAATAGTCTCTACATAACTATTTTGGTATGCGTTGGTAGCTATCTATATATTGTCTAGGCTCAGATCATGAAGACTACTTATCGGATACTATGTGTTAACACATAGTCAAGCTACGCATCGGGTACTATGTGATAGCCAATAGCCAAGCTACGCGTCGGATACTATGTGTTAATGATTAGTACATAGCTATTGTGGTAGAGTGTGCGTCGGTAGCTATCTTTATGGAGATATTGTCTAAAGCTCAGATCCTAAGGGCTTTTGCCAATGGTTTACCGACATAGCAGGCAAATACGAAGATTAACTTATTTGTTAAGTGATATCGTATTTATAGCGACTATATATCAAGTTTGGGAGACCCCTTGTAGGTATGCAGCCCTCAGCATAAGGTTGAGAGGGCTATGCAGGCAGCAGCGGTATCAGCGGATGATGACACCGTTCAGACCTTGGAGTATCCACGCCTTACTGCGAGCGCATGCGAGGTGTTCGAAGCCTGCCGAGCCCCTGCAATGTGATAGGTCGATTCCCCGCACAGACTGTTGACAATTTGAATTTAAAGTAATTGTTGGTCGGATAAACGTAGCGTAAGACAGTTGTTTAGTGGTGGAAACGTTGGTCATTTGATCTAACCGATCTTTTTTTTTGGCAATTTCATATATTATTAAAAACAATCCCACTTAAAGCCTGACTCTAGTGAGAATTTACCTAAGGCATTTATCCAGGATGACCTTACTTAAGAGCTGGCTTCGGGATGGCTTTACCTGAGGCCTTGCTCCAAGGTAGCTTTACCTAAGGTCTGACTCCGTGGTAGCTTTACCTAAGGCCTGGCTCCTAGGTACCTTTACCTCGAGCACGACTCCAGGGTGACTTTTACCTAAGACCCCGACTCCAGGGACCGATCATTTTTTGGCAGTCTGATATATTATTGAAAACTACCCCCAGGTGAACCCACCGCCACATATATCCAACACATGCTCTAAACATACCGCATACAGTTGTTTAGTCATTTGATCTAACCGATCATTTTTTGGCAATCTGATATATTTTTAAAAACTACCCCCAGGTTAACCAACCCCCACATCTATCCAAAATACACTCTAAAGATACCCCATACAGTTGTTTAGTCATTTGATCTAACCTATCAATTTTTGCGATTTCATATATCATTTAAAACTACCCCAGGTGAACCCACCCCCACATCTATCCAAAATACACTCTATCTCTACCCTAACACGCAACACACATTTTTCCAAAATTTTCCCCAAAACTACCCCCAACCCCGAATCCACCCCCGGAGCAACCCCCGGGGCAGCTCCCAAACGTACCCAGGATCAACCCCGCACTTAGGGGTGGGTTAGGTTAGCTGCCATCTAACTGACTTAGGTTACTGCTTCAAGGCCAACTCCCCCCACCACTTTTTTGCCAAAGTATCGCAACTAACTACTTTAGTTACTTCTATTATTTTAAACTACGTTTTAATTGGAGGAGCATAAGTAACCAATTTTTTTTGCAAAAACCAACTACACTCACTACAACTCATTCATGATGCACTTTTTTAAAGATAAATACTAGAACACAGTGATGTGATCTTTGTAGATCACGGAGTTTTCAGATTCCATTTCATGTAGTTTGTCAGTATCCACAGTGAGAAAAATTTTTGTTTGATTCTAAACCATCCAGTATGAAGAAGTATCTGTTTGTAAATTTTTTTTTGATTAAAAAACAATAAATATAGTAGTAATTAGTAGTAGTAGTAGTAATTATAAAATAATATATAGCCTCGCTCAAATACTTATACTAAGCAATCATTGTAACACAAAATATTTTTAAAAGTTGAAAGAAAATTGCAGTTGAAGAAAGTCTTTAAAAAATGACAATACAACTCAGTAAAAAAATATTCTTAAATATAAATAAATTTTCAAACTATTTTAGACATTCATAATATTTTTAAATAATTAAAAACGTTAAAATAAATTGCATTTCGTAATTTGAGTTCGTTTTCCGGATGTGTAATATAAGAATTTGTTAATTTTGTCCATAAATTGATATCCCCAATGGAGGTTTTACTCCGGGATCGGACCACGAGTTAGTACTCGATTTACAGCTTCCCTGGCGGTTGACACAACCTGTAAGAATGAGTCCCTAAGGCAGTATTGCGAGGCTGAAGTGTAATGCTCGGCTACATTGCTCTCCCAAACCATGCTAGCAGCATAAACGGGCTTGAATTATTAGTTATGTTAAGATCTTCACTAGAAATGTTACAATTATTCATAGATAAGGAGTAGTAAAACGTTGCGGGCTTGTATATAAAACCTGTGGAGCATAACAACGTAAGAGAGTCATTTACTGTTACGGGACGAGGCTTCTAAAGTTTAAAACACTACACATTGGAAATGGTTGATGGTACTCGGAATTTTGTTTGAATTTTCCGATTATTCGATCATAAAGTTATTATTCAAAAAATAATGGAAGAGTAGAAATTACAGTCTAACAAACTGAAATTGGAACGGCAAATGTAGCGATACTGCACAAAATCGCTTCATTACTGCGGTAATTACATTATAACGCAGCTGGAACTTTTGTTTCGAAAGCAATTAAAAGCAGTGCACTGGCCACATTAATTATTATCGATTTCCCTTTCAGAATTGTTGCAAAACTAAATTAGTAGTCCATGCTATGGGCCTAATGAAGAGTCGAGCTTTAGATTCCAGAACAATTGAATCGTAAATGGAAAATAGTTCCACACTATTAAAATGACAATTTGACGTCAGTAGCATGCAATAAACATGATACAAAAACTGATTTAAAAAAAACGTGTTTGCTGGAGATTTTATGTCAATTTTGTTGTTTTATAAAAAAAATATGCTTCTATAGATATTGAAAGTTTATAAAAAATCATTGTAATCATATAACCAACACGTCTACATGTAATCATATAACCAACACGTCTACATGTAATCATATAACCAGCACGTCTACATGTAATATAACCAACACGTGTACATGTAATCATATAACCAACAGGTCTACATGTAATCATATAACCAACACACGACTACATGTGATCATATAACCAACACTTCTACATGTAATCATATAACCAACAGGTCTACATGTAATCATATAACCAACAGGTCTACATGTAATCATATAACCAACACACGACTACATGTGATCATATAACCAACACTTCTACATGTAATCATATAACCAACAGGTCTACATGTAATCATATAACCAACAGGTCTACATGTAATCATATAACCAACACACGACTACATGTGATCATATAACCAACACACGATTACACGTGCTCATATAACTAACACACGTCTACATGTAATCATATAACCAATACACGACTACATGTGCTCATATAACTAACACACGTCTACATGTGATAATATAACCAACACTTCTACATGTAATCATATAACCAACACACGTCTACATGTGATAATATAACCAACACTTCTACATGTAATCATATAACCAACACGTCTACATATAATCATATAATCAACACACGACTACATGAGCTCATATAACTAACACACGTCTACATGTGATAATATAACCAACGCTTCTACATGTAATCATATAACCAACACACGTCTACATGTGATCATATAACCAACACGTATACATGTGATAATATAACCAACACTTCTACATGCGATCATATAACCAACGAACGTCTTGTGTAGATGGGTACAACATTAAAAGTATCTAACTTCTTTAGAAAATATATTTCATGACAAGGTTTTATGAAGTAACTGATGCTACGTAGGCTATTTAAAAATAACATTGGGTTTTAAAAGTTTCTTGATGTAATCATCTTGAATTCACTGATTAAACTAAATTTAAACTACTTAACTAAGTGAATACATAATTGCTTACTTGCTGACGCGTTTCAAAACGATCGTTCCTTTTACGAAGCTAACCCTCTACTACTGTAGTAGCTTCATACAGAGTTAGCTTCGTAAAAGGAACGATCGTTTTGAAACGCGTCAGCAAGTAAGCAATTATGTTCACTTAGTTAAGTAGTTTAAATTTAGGTTATTGGGTTATACTTAATTAAGAAATAACTTAAAAAATCACTATTTGGATCACCCAATTACATTAGTATTTCAATCTCACATTAGGCCTGTATTCAATTTTAAAAAAAAACATTATAGGGTCGGACTACACCTGAAGAATGTCAGTATGAAGTATTAGGTTACATCGTTGAATTCAGATATATACATATTGTGTGTGTGCGTGCATACATGCGTGTGTGTGTGTGTGTGTGTGTATTGGTGTGATTTGTAGATGGCGTATTTCTTATTACATATTATCTTGCTAAAGCAAAAACGTTTCAACAGTTATTTACAAAATAAAGCGCTCAAAGATTCTCAACAATTTAATGCATTGATAACATAGGGAGCTTAACACACTGTAAACATCAAAGCCAGCTCGATTTTACTGTTCTACATACATCGCAACAAGACTAATTCGTCAATGCTACTATGATTGCATTTACGAAGTAGATGTTATATCTACGTTATTTCAACCTATGCCTTCTAAATATTGCAATATGTTATGATCTAACCTGAAATCTAGATTTAGGCATTCTAGACAAGAAACCATTATTATAAAACTATTTAGAGATACATGATTTATAAAATACTTAATTTAAAATACTTTTTAAAAATTAAACTCATTATTGAAATAACGTACGTCTTACTGTAGCTGTTTTTGTACACTTTCCTTAGTGTAAAGGTTACTCTCCCAAGATACTTATTGAGATTTTGTATTGAGCATAAATAACAACATAACTGCTTGACCGTTTAACAGAATTGGTTCAATAATCTTAGAAAAGTGAATTGTTAAGAAATAAATTCAAATGAACATTTTAAAAAATTAATTTGTTAATGCGAATTCTGTTTTACAGTTTTTAACCTAATTTTATTAACTGGACAGTTACAAACAGTAGCTCTCTATTTTACATGTAACAGTTTTACGTTAAAAAAAACGTCATTAGTCATGGAATATGCTTTTACGATTTATTTGCTTAGTTACGTAACTGTAATGATAAAGTAATGGTCTCATTCAATCATTTCTTCTGAAATAGACCCAAAAATAGCCTTTACACTTAATAGCTATGCTATCTGAAACGTATTATTATTATTATTTTATATTGTAGATGAAGTATATATTTAAAGATATAAAGTATTCTCTTTAGGAGATATTATAAATAATTATACATACATAAATGCCTTTTAATAATAAAGTTTAGTAAATAAGTTTAAATGAACTTTTTAAAATAAAGTTTTTCCACTGTTATAGGTTGCACCCATAAAAATAAAAGCATTTTCAATGCATGTTAGCTTACACAGTGCGGTTAGCAGATTGAATAGCTTAATTGATTTGTTACAACCTGGCAACCGGGTCAAAAAGGTCGACCATTCTGGGACTCTGTTGCTCCAGCAAGTTGCTCATAATTGCATGTAATTTTAATACAAAGGCCTTAAAATTACAAATTAATTTATAAAACTATTGAACAGAATTTATTACGGTTTTTGTTTTTGTTGGTTTGGGTAAGTGTTTGTAAATAATCTTAGAACTGGAAGGTATAAGTATAGTGATCTAAGAACTGTAAACAAATTTCAAGATATTATTAGAAATAATTTCACTCACAATAGTTAAGCTACGAGTATATAGATCGAGAATCTATTGACCAGAGATTTACCACAATATTTCCTTGAAGGATTAAACTGAGTTAAATGACAGCGTGCAGAAAAGGGTTAATTGTAAACACATTCTCTAATGTTATATTAATATATTAAATATGGTGATATGTTTTTTTGTAATATAGTTAATAAATTAAAAATATTTCAAAAACAAAAAAATTCATAAAAAGTATTCTGGTGTTTGAAATATTTTTAATTTATTAATTATATATATATATATATATATATATATATATATATATATACATATATATATATATATATATATATATATATATATATATATATATATATATATATATCAAAACCTCTCAATAACAGCAATGCTAAAATACCTAGTTAACTACAAATTGTTACCTAATTTATGTTTAGTAATAAAATTTATGCTAAACCTAATATACTATAAAATTTTAAAGTAGATGTGCATATCGCTATGAAATTGTGTACAACTATCTTTAAAAAAGTTTATTTTAATATTCGGCACTTGACCTTTAATTTTGTATTATCTGTCCACGTAAGAAGTACTAGCATAAACGTTATAATGTAATTTCTGTTGTCCCAAACATTTTTGTAGCCAACACACTCGAATAGGATAAGACGTACGGTAAAATAATCAATGTGGCGACATCTCGATCCGAATGTACTATGTATTATGTAATGATGTACGTTTGTACAAAATCACAACCATTCCATTGGAAGTAGATGTATGATTGTTTTAAGTAAATACGTTACACTTATTGAAGGTTGTAATTATATTTTAATAGCAATATAGAACTGTAAGTACAATTTGGTTACATGTATGTATGTACAGTTCCTTAATACTCTACTGTACATTGATTATCAGTTTTGGTAAAAAAAGATGTAATGGCGGTTTCCCTGTTTTGATGAACACGTTTATTTGATGAAATATCTCTCCACGTTCGAAAGAGTAGACGATCGGCTGCAGTGGCATGGTATTCAGTTCGATGTACTAAATCAACAGGTCAAATGCCTGGAAAGCTTCGCTACGCGCCATGGTTTGTTTACTTTTATCTTCTTCAGGCTCTGGTTGTGTGCTCACTAAGTCTATATCACGTATGCAGTTCGATGTACTAAATCAACAGGTCAAATGCCTGGAAAGCTTCGCTATGCGCCATGGTTTGTTTACTTTTATCTTCTTCAGGCTCTGGTTATGTGCTCACTAAGTATATATCACCAGTAGTAAACTCATGAGATTCATCCATTCATTCACGCCAACACTGCTCCTGTCTTTAAAAAACCAGGAATGTGTCTGAGAAGATCGACGATCACTTGTTTTAATAAGAAGATTTTTCGTTTGTAATAGGTTTTCAATCCCCTCAGTGTTTGATTTATGATGCAATAGTTTTTACCATGGTTTAACTAGTGTTATCGGCCTGATTGCATCCCAATGCATAAGCGTCATCTAGTAAGGTTTTTAAACACCCGGAAACACTTCTTCCCGTATCGGAAAAACGTCGCTATTCGCAATGGTTTTTTTTAAATTTTTATCATGACTGGCGTGTGCTCACTAAGTCTGCAATATCACTAGTAGTAAGCTCATGAACACTGATCACGTCTTTACAACCAGGAATGTTTCGGAGAAGATCGACGATTTCTTCATTTATTTCACTAACAAGCTTTCCGTTTGTAATACGTTTCCATTCCCCACAGTGTTTGTTTTATGATAGAATAGTTTTTGCCATGGTTTAACTAGTGGTATCGGCCTGATTGCATCCCATGCTGTAGCAGTCTATAAAGTCACATCTAGTGAGTCTAGTTGTTTAAACACCCGGAAACATTTCTTCCCGCATCCATACCCGCGATTATAACTGATAGTAACTTACGGCGATATGGGAAACAGTTTCTTTTTAGTTCCCGCCATACTGTGTATTGTAGATTACAAATCTGGGTAAAATAACTAACTCAATTACCTAATTATACAAAATCCTGTAAAATATATGACAACAACGGAGATTGTAACACGACTGGCTGAGTTGGGAAAGAACAGAGTCGACTGACAGAGCCAGAGGACTGGTCCAACGGAGTAGGGCGCCTTGCGGAATAAAGAATTGACTTTGTTATCATATTACGTTCGGACATCGGAGGTTCCGGATATGAGAGGTATTACTGCTTATTCAATTATTTTTCTCTTCAGATATCAGTGTTTTTATATTTTACTCAGTATATAAAATGTAAGTACTATATATTTCTTAAATTTCAATAGTTTCTGATATAAAAATCAATTACTTTATGCAATGATACCTTATATTCAGATATAAATACGAAAAAGACAAAATTTAAATTGAATGCAACAGTTGTAACAATAAAAACTCTTGGAAATTGTTTGAAACGAGTGGAAGATATTACTTGAACTACTGAAGTAGCATATTGCTGTAACCTGTTACCAGAAGAAATTGGAGCACCGGAAGCGATTATGGAATATGTCGTCTTTAAGTCTAGTACCAGCCTTCCTTTACTATCAATGTCTTCCTGTTACAGCCAATGAACCAGCAAAGTATGTTCATTATTATGATCTGGTAGCTCTAGAAAGATATGAAAACGCTGACGGTTACTGGATTGTCACAAACAGAGAAACTGCTCTTATTGTTATACTGATATGAGTTATAATTATTTTTTAAAAAAAAGTAGAATATTTAAATTTCAAGTAAATTTGTTACGGGTAAAACTGTTTGGGGTTTTAAAGTTAAAAGCTTTAAATTATAATTAATTAATAGTTTAAATTACCATATATAAAATAGCACACATGCATAATTATTCCATATGAATGACAATATCGGAAATTTGTCTTTTTTATGATTTTTAAACTTAGTCTGAAAAATGTTTTTCAAAGATTGTTTTGTATTTTTAAGAAGTAAAACTGCACATAAGTAAAACATAAGGGTTTTTCAAAACTGATATTGATCTACTACACGAAAGTGTTGGCTATTTTGTAATGAGCCTAAATATCAAACATGGTTTCCCTGGAGTAATAATTTTATTCTGCTGCCACTTTGGTTTAACATTGCTAATCAAACTGAATGTATATTATAATTACAGAATATAATATTTTGTTTAATATTTGTTTTACCAATTAATTGAGAAAAGATTTAATTCGTTTCACTTGGCACATTTCTGTTTCTATTTCAAACAAATGTGTGCAATGGATTTCAGTTTCCCCGCTTCTGTAGCCGTAAGTTATGTTTAGGTTTGAAATACGTTAATTTCGTTAAATAGATTTTTGTAAACAAAAGCTACAGAGAGAAGTTTAATTGTGAAGAGAATGTTGCCAAATCGCCCCTCAATAAATACACTGAAACTTTAGGTAAAGTAACTCTTAGGGTGCGAATAGCACAAGTGGGTCGCGGTAGAGCTGTAGATAGCGTAGGGTAAGGTGCGACTAGGTAAGTCGCGGCGATGTTGACAGCACAGAGTGAGGAGGTCACTTTCTCAGCTTAGTCAAGCTCACGCCGCTGTCGTGCTTGTTATTATATGAGAACAATATATGTAATACCTATATTAATTACACACACACACACACACACATATATATATATATATATATATATATATATATATATATATATATATATATATATATATATATGTATATATATCTATATGTAATTAATATTCAAGCAATAATTGTGGACTTTATTCACGAGTAAATTGTATACAATATATTGATTACACTAAGTACATCTTGACTTATACTAAGTACTACGTATCAATGTTGATAGTCAAATTTCCCTCGCTCTGCGTAATATGGCACGGAAGAGACGGGACGACCTAGAACGGACCAATCAGAGTGAAGCAGCCTGCTAGACCGCGAGGTAAGCATCCCTGTAAATCAAATACATTGCAACATACTGAGCTGAACATAACAGGTAAGGCATGGAGGTACATGGCGATGCCTTACCTGCTTACAAACATGCTTACAAACTGATTTGATTTTAAATGGATGCCTACCTCACGGACTTGCAGGCTGCTTTACTCTGTTTGGTCCGTTCAAGGTCACCCTTCCCCTTCCACGCCGTATCAAGCCGTGCAAGCCGTTTACTATTATCATTATAATTAGCCGTTTATTACTATTATTTTATTATAATAATGTGCTGCATTTTGTTTAATTTCATTATGAAACTTGAACCCGGGCTACTTTGAATATGCCGAGTCACTTGATCCTATCTATGGATATGATGATTTGATTTGCATTTAACAAAAACGAACGTGTCGTCTATAAACACTGATATATTGAAGAAAAACGTTTCCACATTCGGACTACTTCTTCATAGTAACGGCATTTCTAGATAATTTTTTCAATTTAAAATAAACTGTGTAACATAGTTCGCATTTACAAATAGTTGTAACCTAAATGAAATACTACAATATAAAGCTCTTGAATTGGTAACTGTACTAGGTTATATAAGAACTTGTGAACGGAGAGCTTTGTAACGAGTTATATCGTTCCAAACGGGTTTTTTGAAAACATATGTAAACCTTTTCCCATATACAAACAAACAAACAGAAAAGGAATTGTGTTTCAGCTTCATTACACATTTGTATTTACTAGATACACACGTAACTTCTGTTTTTTCGTGGATTGTTGCAGTATGTGTATGAGAGTTGTGTCTTTGTACGTAGCGTGTTGACGTCAGGGGTGTATGAGTGTGCGCGTTGGCACGTGCGTTCCACATTAATTTAGGGTTCCTCCAAATAACTTTATTCACATTTATTTCAAACACTTTTTAAATTCCCATTGCTTGTAGGTAGTAAGACAACATGTGCGGCTTGTCGCATAAATCTTCCTTACTCTTTGTTAGAATTGGTTACAACTCGGGCTTCATATTTGTTTTTAAAGGGAGTCATACATCACTGTACTTGCGGTAATCTCTGAGTTGTTCCTAGAACACAGTTCAAGTTGCATCAACATCTGTTTCCAAGCTATTCTTGAAATGTGTACAAATCTGTGATTGTATTTCTGAGATGAGCAACATACAGAACATATTTTAAACCGATACAAGTTAACTTTGTCATCAATGATACGAAGAATAAATAGATTTAGAAATATAAATTGAAAACATGCTTGCAACATAAATTTTATTCACGAACTTGAAGAGTAAAATTGAAACAAAAATTATAAGATACTGATTTTAATGAGTGAAATTAAAATAAAAGTTTGGAATTAATCTGTAAAAGCGGGGTTTGTTTAATCTGTGGTTTGTTGAATTTATAATGATTAGCTTCCAATTCATAACTTTGGCCGGAAAAATATTGTCGGTTGTCAGTTTATTTCTGTATAAATTTAATCTAATTAAATTATTGCTTCAAGTTACAACATTCAACTTTTAAGACAAGTGAGACAAAAACAATCAAAAAACTTTTGGTTTTATATCACAATATTTCTATCGTGACAAAGTTACAAAGTAGTAAATTTATGAAAACAGTATTTAAACTTTAAAATTCAAATATTTTGTATACTCGTAGTTTTATTAAAATTAAAACACGAGGTCGTTTCCAAACTTTTAAAAACCATTAATAAACATTTAGCGCCTTCCTTTTTAGCATAACTTTACCTGTTTTATCAGAATTTTTTATGAAAAGAAGAAACAAATTAAATGTTATCGTAAAGAGCGTCACACAGAACATTTGGATTTCGTACATAAATCACAGCTGAATATCACTGTATTCTTTCCTCGTCCTACTTCCTTTGTTTTATATGTTTAGGAGATTGTAGGCCTAAGCAGGATTGCCCTCACGCATCTTAAGTAATGATTATCAGAAAATATGATTAAACAAATCTAATTAGTTTTTAATTCAATATCACAAGCACGCGCGAATGTGTGTGTGTACTAGATAGCATATGGATAGGTTTTTTGATTGTGTGTATTTTATATGTATATATATATATATATATATATATATATATATATATATATATAAATATATACATACATACATACATACATACACATATATATATATGTGTGTGTGTGTGTGTGTGTGTGTGTGTGTGTTTGTGTGTGTGTGTATGTGTGTGTGTGTGTGTGTATGTGTGTGTGTGTGTGTGTGTGTGTGTGTGTGTGTGTGTGTGTGTGTGTGTGTGTGTTTGTGTGTGTGTGTATGTGTGTTTGTGTGTGTGTGTGTGTGTGTTTGTGTGAGTATGTGTGTGTGTTTGTGTGTGTGTGTGTGTGTGTGTTTGTGTGTATACACATACAATCACAAGCTAGGTGATTCTATTTAGGTATGTTATGTTAGAAAACGCAATTCAGGCATTTATCATATAAATGTATCATTTACACCTGAGGCTATAAACGGTTAAAAAATTTTAATCAATTTCCAGGGTCAAGTTGTCAGTATTTATTGGTCGTTGGATAATGTTAATCCAGGGGTCTCAGACCTGTAAGTGTTGGACACACCAAAGTGTAAAGCATAAAGGATTCCTTCTTCAGCCGAATGAAGGCATTAAAATATAATTCTTTCTTATTTTAGCTCAGTTCTTGAGCTTGGTCTACTTTAGGTATTAAAGTTGATAAAACGTAACGAGAAAAGTTTTTAATTTTACAGTGTTTGATCTTGAAAAAAATTTTAAAATTATTTAATGGCATTAAAAAGCGAATAAGAATAAGAGATTATATTTTCTAATTATAAAACTTTATATTTGTTTATGCAAAGGTAAATTGTATTATAAAAATAAACATTTAATTTTAAATCAGAATTACTCAGTTGTAATTTTATAACAATAAAAGATACAATTACAAATTGTAAAGTTGAATAGCACACCGCAAGGTGAAACACTTTGGCCCTTGGGTTTATGTTGAAGGATGGGAACGTTGTTTTAAAATATTCAGAATTAACATTTGTATTTAATAGTAATAAAATAGCTACCGAAGCTAGAAATAAAATGTAAATTACGTATCCCCACTTTGCCAAAGCAACTTTTAATTCAGTTAAACTTTGATGTACATTTCGCTAACTCAGTTAGCATCCTCAGAAGGTTGCATGTGTAATGTACATTAAGGTTTAAGTGATTTTAAAGTAGTTTGAGATAAAGCATTCGACGTTATTTACATAAAATAAAGTTAAACTGTTTCTGAAACCCTCAATATTTATAGCGAGCATTCATTTTAGAGAAACACAAGCACAGGCAGCGAAAATGATAATTATTGTAATTTATTTACACCGCTGTTGCATTGTGGGTGCAGATGTGCCAGGCCATGTTCTTGTATAGAGTCAGGCACAGAAGCTGCGGTTTAATTGTAACACAATGTTAAATTTAATTATTGTAGATCTTTTACGCGAATGAAACATGATTTTCTCGTAATATAAAATAATTTATGAATTTCAATAAATTATTATTAACTTTATTTTAAGATTTTTAATTCAAATCACCATTGTATATACATACATACATACATACATATATATATATATATATATATATATATATATATATATATATATAGACCTATATATATATATATATATATATATATATATATATATATAAATATCGCAGTATGTTTTCTTGTGTATTAATAAAGAACAAAAGTCTAAATACAAATACAAAAATTATAATTGAATTTACAATGCAAAGCTTTTTGTTGGCTAACAGTACCAACATCATCAGGAATATTAAACAGTTCATATTCCTGATATGAATTGTTTAATATTCCTGATGATGTTGGTACTGTTAGCCAACAAAAAGCTTTGCATTGTAAATTCAATTATAATTTTTGTATTATGTATTTAGACTTTTGTTCTTTATATATATATATATATATATATATATATATATATATATATATATATATATATATATATAATAGGCTAGGTCGAAAATAATTATTATTTGTTTTCTGAAAGCTTTAGTGCGGCAAAATTACCTACGAAGCAGAGAAGCTCATAATTTTTAGATATTATATGGTGTTAAAACCGGAATAAAAGAATTATAAACCCCTTTCAAACTAATAATTCTCGTAAGTTTGAATCAATTGTATTGAAAGATTTGTCTAATACATAATCTCTTTCTATATATAATCTTTTTCCGACATAAAATATTATTAAATAATAATAAAGGTTATATAACATAATAAAGATCGTTTAAAGTAAAATAGAATATAGTCTAACTTTTATTACTAATACAAATGAAATTTCTTCGCACTTCTGTACTTTAAATATAATTGGAAATTTTAAAATATAAAGTTGTAAATTAATAACTTACCTCTATATATTTAAATATTTGTGTACCTATATTGTGTAATTCGAGAGAAAATTATACTCATGTAAAAATATAAATGAAACTTATGAAGCTTTTGCAAATCACTGGAAGAAATGTGCAATTTCAATCGCTTTATATTTCACCAATTGCTATGGCAACGTTCTGCATAGTGTCTGGTTTTCAACGAGCACATTCAGCAATGTAATAGTGCTTGCCATTTACAACCCCGATAAAATACACGATCTCTTGAAACCAACTTCTTATCCAATCTCTTCTATTAGCTCACAATCTCCTGATATATATATATATATATATCGCAATATGTATTCTTGTGTATTAATAAAGAACATAAGTCAAAATATAAACACAAGAATTATAATTGAATTTACAATTCAAAGCTTTTCGTTGGCTAACAGTACCAATATCATCAGGAATATTAAACAATTGATCATGTTCTTTATATATATATATATATATATCTTGTACGCAGGTTTAAGCGTTAATAAATGACGCTATTATTGATTAAATCAAGTTGAAATAAATTTTTTTAAACATATAATGAATGACAATCAATATTAATACAGTTCATCAATATTTTTATTCAATAATTGAAATATTAAAAACATTATTGGCCCTGTTCCGTTTCAAACTGTGTAGTTACATGTTTGAAATTCATGCACTTTGGCACTGAGTCAACTTTCTCATAGCTTGAAATCAACCACTTAAATATGTATATGAAATTATAAGAGAAAAATCCTTGCAATATTGAAGCATTACAAGAGGTAGATAGAATGAAAAGTTACAGAGCACCATCAGCTTCATAAATTTGAAACGAAAGAAAGCGAAATAATAGTAACAAACAAAAATAAAAGACACACACCGTATACAGTGTAAAGAGGAAAATTGCAAGGAAATTTGCTTTATATTTTACCACTTAATATTGTTAATCTGATTTATGTATACACGTATTTATATGAATTGTTATTATAAAATAAAAAGTAGCTAAAATAAAATTTCTCAGTAGTTTTTTTCTGTATTACTTGTTTTTAATGAGTTTCGAGTGCTAAAGAAAAGTTTTTTTGTTGTCCTCTTTACAAATGGCGCGTTTAAAATAATGTTGGTTTTGTTTTGAAAAATGGATGTTTCTAAACTTTTACCTGAACACCAATTACAAAAAAGTTTTAAATATAAAAGTTATATTCTATTCCCATTTGTCGGAAGGTTTGGTTAGGTTTTATCGTATAGGAAATGGTAGAGAGCTCTATGCTCTTAAGGTCCAGGAGTCGAGCCTTGTGTAGAGTAGAGGAACTTTGGTGTAAAGTCGAGGATAAAGAGACAGCACTAAAAGCATTTTATATGCAGTTTATGTTCATTTGAACACAGTAATGATTTTGCAATTTACTTTCCAAATAATGCATAATGTTTGCAAAGCGTTCGCTCACTGTTACTATGCAAATGGACAAAACCAATGAATGCGTATTAGCTAATGTTTATTAGTAACAATCACACACACACACACACACACACACACACACACACACACACACACACACACACACACACACACACACACACACACACACACACACACACACACACACACACACATACACACACACACACACACACACACACACACACACACACACACACACACACACACACACACACACACACACACACACACACACACACATATTATTTATTAAGTTATTATTTAAAACCTTATAGAATTTATCAAGGAAATGATAAATCAAGCAATTCATAATTTATCAAGGCATTATTATTGCTATAATGTTTTTAGTCAGAAAAGATCATATTTTGTGTATGTTTTTAGTAGTGTTGTAAAACATTTATCTTATGGTATAATTTGTGTAGCAAATTCACAGTTTACGTTTTTTGTTTTAATGATAAAACCTAAAAACTGAGACACAGTCGGATTTTATTGGTTAATTAAACTTAAATCGTTTCAAGCTCATCATTTATATGAATAATCTATCCTACTTATAATTATTTTTATATTTCCCCATAACTTTTAGACGTTTAAAATGTATAAAACAAAAATATTTTACGTAAGTTCTGAACACATATGATATATATTTTGTACAACTATATTTGCAATGTTCTACCGTTGAATAATGTAACCACTAGTACAATATTTAGCGTTGCTCTAAAATTCGAAATTAAAATATGCTGTATATTATTCTTCGCGCATGGTGTTTTATTTCCATCAACCTATTTTATTCACAAATGTGAATTTAAACTTCAATTTCATTTGACAAATGCCCGTATTTATTTCTCTTTAGTTCGAAATGGTAATTCTACTTAAATTGTAAAAGCATTATATGATTATAAAAGGAAAGACACAAAAATATTTCACTAAAGCCAAAAGCAAAATTCGGTGTAACTGAATGATTCGACGCCATTGTTAATTAATTTAAAAATTAAAATATCTAAGAAAAAGTAAAACTAATATAAATATTAAAAAAAGTTTAGTATTTTATATCTCTGTGCTATCCTTTTTCATTGTAGATTTTATGTTGTACACTATGGTTTGTTTTCTGAAAATCTAAAATTTTCAAAATAAATTTGGTTATGTAGAACCATTATGTATATATATATATATATATATATATATATATATATATATATATAAATAAATATCGCAATATGTTTTCTTGTGTATTAATAAAGAACAAAAGTCAAAATACAAATACAAGAATTATATTTGAATTTATAATTCAAATATATATATTTGTGTGTGTGTGTGTGTGTGTTTTAAATACCTCTTATCATTCACTAAAAAAAAATTGTGATTGTTTTTAAAAATAATACACACTTTCGATTAATAACAATGAATGGCCAACAAATAATTGTATCTGGTTAAGTGTGAAAAAATATTTTATAATATTGTAGTCTACGTTTACATGGATTTCAACATGATACGATAAAAAAATCTGTTACATATAGATTAAATCATACTTGTTAATTTCTGAATAATTGCAGGAGATGAATGTGTTATGTAAGTAGATTAGGGATATAAATGGCAAGTTTAGGTCAGAGAGTAACGTACTTGGTCAATGCATTGTTGTGACTGATGTTCTTCTTCATACACAACGCGATCATCATATTACCAAGACATAACCTACCCAAATTTTTTAAATTATTTTTCATTTTGATAACAACGTAAAATAATGTTACAACTTTATTAAATTTTTAATTCGATTATTAGGCTCAGAAAACAAATGAACCGTTTCATCTTTTATGGTAATCATATACAGCAAATTCAAGAAAGAGTTTTTGAATTTCTGTAACGCAAGGCTAGCACAGAGTTGTGCTGGCTTTTTAAGTAGTAAAATGTTTCCTCCCCCCCGCAGGCAAAGACCCCTTGCCGGAACAGTTTAAGGCATTATTTCATCGCCCGAAGCCTCTATTGTGTTCAACATTTCTGCCTGGCATTCAGGTTTTATTGTTATGTATAATATTTTAAATATTTTGTCCAACTTCAGAGAGCTTAAATCATATCATAAAATTCTAAAAATGTTCACCACGCCCATTCTGCCTTGCGAATATCATTATGATCCGTTCGAAAAATATCAAAATTTGTACTTCAAGCTAAGATCTCTTACGAATACCAATTTAAAAACACAATAAAACTATAGTTAGGTATTTTTCAGAAATTTGGACCTAACAAAAAAGTAATTAATACCTTATTTACTTGAACTCTAATGTTACTATTTACTATTAATTTAGATTTTAAAAATTTAAAATGAATAAACCTCTTAAACCACAAAACCTTTACATATTATTAGCCTTGTGGCTACTATGCTTGCAATTTATAAATGCATGCATTACGCCCATTTTCAATGAAATTTGTGGGCTTTAAGAATATAAATTTAGAAAACTTTGAATGCGAACGACTAGTTAATTTGTACTTAAGTAAGCTTGAGTGATTCTCAGTGTTCTCATGCACTGGCTCGGGGTGAGCCTCTTGGTTTCTAAGATGACGGAGGAGCTTCCCTCTTATTCGGCTGAATCTCACCCCTACAGAACTTGCACATTTCACGCTTCCCGATTAAGCCACATATCTTGACACTCATATCTGCTGCCCTTCCCAACTCCCAAAATGTGTCTCATTATTTTATTTATAACTCCCAAAACGTCTCTCCGACTCCTTGGCGCTCTTTGTTTTTCATACTCTTTTTCTTCTTTTCTTGCCCACCCTCTTCTTTTCTCACTTGAGTTTATCCTGGCCTCCCTTTAAATTGTTTTTTTGGGGGGGGCTTGTTTGTGTTTATCCAAGCGTCCAACGTTGCGTTGTTGTTCGAAAAATTATTTTTAGGAACCACTTGTGGGTTTCCCTCATATATTTACGGGTGATGCCGAAATGGGCACACGGTCTGTTAGGGTCGTAAAAACGACGGTTGAATTGGGCCCATGGTCAGTTCGGAGGTAGTGTCGAATTGGACCCATACTTCTACAATCAAGACCTACAAAATGAAATGCTCCCATCCACCTCAGCTTTAAATACAATCAAAGATCTAATATAGATGTTTGGTTGCGGTCAGATGGAGGTCAAACATCTTTTTTAGATGACTGAAACATCTCCTTTTCATATAAATATAAATAGTCGTGTAATAATATTTTATGTTATATGTGCACAAAATAATAAAACTCCCTGGCCACGCCATTGTCAGGGGGATGTTGGAACGGTTCAGCATGTCACCGTTATAGGTTTAACAAAAACGGACACGTAATGGGCGCCTTGACCAGGCGAGCACTATGTTATTGAGTAGGATTATTTGTAAGTTTAAATAATAATTAAAATATGAAAGTACAGTAATTTTAATGAATTTTATATTTCTTTATGTTTTAATAAAGTTTTATTGTATTCATTTGCTTCCATTATGTTTTACTTTTTAATTATATCGTACATTAAAATAAATACGTCTGATCACTTAACAAAACTAATGTTGCCCGACTGACCAGGGGTCCTATTCAACGCGGACCCTCTGAGGGTTGACGGTAATCCACCTAGGGATGTTGTGACCGTGGTCCCAGTTCGACCTTGTCCATATTTACCTATCTCTTGGCTTATGTTTGAAGTCCTCACTCTAGCTTTTGCATGAATTTAAATGCTCGTTTTTTACCACGGTCTCACACGGCAATCCTTTGTCTACAGGATTACAAAAGTCCCATTATTTGTTCTAAATCGCCTCACCAAAGTAGGATAACAATCCTTATTCCTTATTTGAGCCTACTTTTAATATTTATACAAATTTGTTTTTATTTATATGTATAACTGTATATTATATTATATTTTACGATAGAATTTTTCTTTTTGGAAAATTTATGTGTCTAGAGTTTTTACGATTGGAGTCTTTTTATGGCAACCATTCACATTATTTTCACACAGCCTTCACACGCATAATGGAATAATAAAACACTGACAGGCCAAATATATTATGCACGGTGGGTCTATGCACCTTGTTTTATCCCCCTCGGCAGAGCTGTAAGGTTTTATGTCTCTCTATGCCATTTAATACTACGCCTTCTCTTTAAAAATTATAAACACTCTTGTGTCTCCTTAAAACAGGCGAGTGCAATTCAGAACAAAATAGCTCACAAGAGCTCTAATGGCGCTCCCCCATTAGGTTAAATGTTTGCAATAATATTTCGTTACAAAAATAACATAATATAATTATACAAGTTCTTACTAATGGAAATAAGTCAACTAAGTTTAATTGATTGAAACCAGAGATGCTCAAGCTAATAGGATCTACCATAGTTCGTATAAAAATAGAAATATTAAATTCTTATAGAAATATTAAAAAGATCGACGTTACCCCGGTCAAACATGTGCTAGTGATTTTCCTTTGGAATTAAATGTGGTTTCCTTTAGCATTGTGGATTTTATTTGCATATTTTTCTTTCCAGAATAATTTAAAATCGAGTTTAATAGGAGTACGAGATGAAGGTGTAGAAGTTTAGATAAATAGTTTTCAATTTAAAATATTTTTGAAATTCTCTAATATTGTTGTTATACATATAGTTTGAAATTGCTTCCAAAATAATTGTTTAGTTATATTTATGTGGCTTTATAGTTTCATGTTCGTCGAATTACCCACATGGTTTGTAATAAATGCTCACATAAACATGGAAATACATATTTTCACTCTTCGTTATACGGTTATAGCCATGCTGCCGTGCATATGCTATACTGTATGTTGTAATATCTGTAGGCTTACCTTAAGCACACAACCTGATACCCTATATCAGGGGAATTCTTTCACTACCTAAATACATTCTTTTACTATTCGTCATTGGATAGTATTATTTATACAGATTGGTCGTCCTAAACTGAAAAAACCAATAAAATAAAAGATTAATGGAGAGAATTTAAAATATAATATTTTTACAATACGAGTAACGGTTTGTTGCATCAAAACAAAGAAAAACAAAATAAATTCCAGTTATTTTTATGAATATTTCTCTTGAACTATGTACGTATTTATTTCACTTGCAAATTGCAAAATGGCGGTGAGAATGTTCCACGTTCCGTGTTGTATTTGTACTTAATGACGTACTAGACCGTTTGACGTTGGCCTGCAGGTTGGAACTCCATTCTACACTGAGACCACACGTATAGAAAAAGCGTCCACCAGAGCTATAATGGTAGGCTCGGGCTGCTTTCTCGAAACTTTTAGAATAGATTATATAACATGCAAGATACTTTTATTAACGTTAGGTTGTTGTGACTTGCGTTAAATGTGCCTCAATCCTACATGGTTACTTTCCTGTATATTGTGCAGTGGTTCTTTTCTATTTGTAATGTGTAAACATAGTTTCAACTTTCATTAGTTATATTAGAATATTAGGAAATAGTGGTATTAGTGGTATTTATTAGTGGTATTAGTAGTATTAGTGGTATTAGTGGTATTAGTGGTATATATTAGTGGTATTAGTGGTATTAATGGTATTAGTGGTATTAGTGGTATTAGTGGTATTTATTAGTGGTATTAGTGGTATTTATTAGTGGTATTAGTGGTATTTATTAGTGGTATTAGTGGTATTAGTGGTATTTATTAGTGGTATTAGTGGTATTAGTAAGGACAACATTCCCAGATAGCTTGCCTTAGCAACTGGGCGGGTCCACGGGTGGCGGATTGTGGAACGGCCTACAGATATATAGGTTACTTGTGAATAAGGATTCCGGAAGGTTTCTGAATAAGCAGGCCCGGACCAAGGCAATGGTTCAAAGGTGAGGAATTATCCCTCCTCATCAGTCAACCGGTTGGGTGTGGTAGAAATAACTGCTCTGACTGGGGACTGGGGTAGTTGGGAATTACGTCCTCACAATGCTACTCTCACCTCCCATGTGAACCAAGGACAATGTGGCTGTGAAGTATGAGCGGGAAACTACCCTAACGACACAGTTGTAACAAAAGAGAGTAAAGCAGGCTGTTCGCTCTACAACTGTTGAGCAACTGTTGAGCGACTGTTGAGCAACAGTTAATAATGTCCTGAACTTGGGGTGTACTTCAAGGTCAGTGACTGAATACCCAATCCAAGGTGGAAGGCATCGTGCCGATGGATGAATGGCTGCAGGGTATAAAATGCAGTAGCACACGATCCCCTTGAGGAACCAGACAAAACCTCATTGTATGTTGTCTTGCCAGGGCAGTGGGGGTTCTGCTCTGGTTGACCGTTCTTTCCCCCATACTTGGGAAGCTAATGGACCAAGTAAGTACACAAATTGATGTTGAGTCTGTAGACAACGGGAGCCAATGAGACGGCAAACCGTGAATCTGTAGCAGATGTGTCAACGGCAACCACCACTGGGGGTGCGGGGGCGGCTACCAAGCTGCCGACTGCAGAAACCAGTGAAATGGTTGTAGAGTTGAGCACGCTTTCTCTACGGAGAAAGCGTATGAGTGGAGCGGCCAGAAGGCGGCTCCAAAGAGATCAGGCGATAGCAGCGGGAGGGCCAAATATCCTGAGCACACAACGTAGGGGAGGCCAAAACCGAGCCGAGCATGTTAACGTCCAGGGCTTGGATGTTGTGAGGGGTGAGGTGCAACAGGTGGGAAGCAATCAACCACGAGCACGGAGATTGCATACTCGAACAACTGGGATAATCTCCCAGATGTTTCGGGACATATGAGTATCGAGTGCGTGGTCAAAGAACCTGTCTTGGAGATGGGCAGTGACCACCTCACTCGGACGTTTGCACCTGACCAGTCCCACCAAACTATGATGGAATGGTCAGGGTCAGTAACATCGGGAGCTCAGATCTGGTACACAGATGGCTCCAAGATGGACTTCGGCACTAGAGCGGGGGTGTATTGTAAAAACCCAAGGTACAACTAGTTTTTTCCTTGGGGAGGCATACCTCTGTCTTTCAGGTCGAAAAATATGCTATAAATGCCTGTCTGGGAGAGATAGCGAGAAGGGGAATACACAGGACCCGGATTGCCATTTTCTCTGACAGTCAGGCAGCAATTAAGGCACTAAACGGACATGTGGTCACCTCGGCCATAGTCAGGGAGTGCCTAAGTAACCTAGAAGCCCTGGCAAGGCACAATCAAATCAAGATAGGTTGGGTGCCAAGGCATAGGGGAATATTTGGAAATGAAGCCGCAGATGCACTGGCCAGAGTGGGGTCTTCAACTCCCCTAATTGGACCGGAGCCGGCGGTAGGTATTTCCAAATCCATAGTCAAGATTGCAGTGCGAAGGTGGATGACTGAAAGACACTGTGAACGCTGGGTCAGGGCTGAAGGAATGAGACACAATAAGCTAACCCTTAGGAAACCTTCCTTGGGGCTGCAGAAGAGTTTCATCTATCTGTCTAGGCAGGAATTGAGGATAGCCACAGGTCTACTCACGGGACACTGTGGACTAAGGAAACATCTGCATAATACGGGTATCTTCAAAGATGAACCAGTGTGCAGATTATGCGGGTAAGAACTGGAGACCGCCACAAACATCATTTATAGATGTGAAACACTGGCCGAGAGGCGCTTCAACCTCTTTGGTGATAGCACAGCTCTGGAAGAGGATGCTGAAGGTAAAACACTAGTCAGGAAACTTTTAAACTTTTTAAGAGGGAAGGGGCTCTTTGACTAGATCAGGGAGGTAAGTACAATATACCTAAGGTAGCGGTGTTTCGGGCAGTTTAAACCTGCTCCCAAGTTAATTAAAAAAAAAAGGACAACATTATTGAGGGGAATATTGGATAGTATTGCTAGGAGTAATAGGAAAGTATATTAAGAAAAATCATAATATTTAAAATAAAGATTCAGGTTTTTTCATTTCTAGTTTATTTGTCTTTTATGTTTTCCTCGAAACTGAGATGACGCTGACGTCGAGAAGCCTGAGATAAGTAATATTAGGAATAATTTTGTGAGATGTATTCGAACGCGTTGCCCTATATATATTATATTGACTCGTGCTTCAACTAGATGTCCATGCTAGATGAGATTCTAGCAAAACGTCGGAGGTGCGATTGTATGCACTGCAGAATGAATGTGTGTGTATGTATATGTATCACTTTCATTATATATATATATATATATATATATATATATATATATATATATATATATATATATATATATACAGATATATTGTTGTGTTTTCAAGGCGGCTTCCTGACACACCATATTATAACTGTCTCAGTATGTTGTATAACCACAGAAACCACAGATATAGCTTTTCTTCGGAGCCTGGTGCTGTTTTCTTTTTTACCATTCCTCTATCTAGATAACTCAAAATTTTGCCATCAGGTTGTCCAACACAGTTATATTTTTCACTAAAGTCTCATTGTCCTGATGGTGACACTCATCATGCTTAACAAACCCTTTATGTATCGACTTGCCGATTCTAGGAATGTCTAGTGATTTCTAGGCTCTTTACTTCTAGAAAGTTCCGAGTCTTTCTATGAGAAATATCTCGTTACTATGTCCATTCAAGAATGAAAGGACTTGTAAACTTGTCCTTTACAATCCTTGTTTCCGTTACAATACATTCTGAGGTTCCAAATACTTCTCTCTAAGTACTTATTCACGTTACTGTACATATTGGTAATACCATAAGTAACTACACAGTAAAATTATTTGCAACTCTAAACAGACGTTTTACAACACACAGGACACATAAACTGCTTACCCTATCGCTATCAGAAAGCCATCATATCATAACCATCTGGAACCAGATGTAAACTACAGTAGTATAAATGCCTGCCTGCTTTAGAGGCAAGCATTGTCTAATTAATAAGTCTATTTGTAATAATAATTGGTTCAACTTAGATTTTTAAAAATGAACTTCTTTCTCATAACGTCACTTTCTCGATTTATAGCGTTGACGCAGCCCAGTAATATCTATCAGTTGTGCCTAGTGTTTGCGTCAATAATACATCCAGAGGTGAAACTTCGCCACTGCTGAAGCTTTTTCATCTTGCCTTGCCAAACAAATCACTCAAAAACTTTACCAATTTTTCATATTCAATTGCTTTTTCTGAAACTTTATTCCTATTTTTTACGTTGTTTACCTCATTTGTTCAAATTTAAGTATTATGCTTGGTTTTATTTATTTAAATAAGATATCTTTGGTTTAGCGGAATGTTTTTGTATCAACCATAAATAGATTGATTTTACAACTTAAAGTTCGTTGTGTCATGAGCTCAGATTAGGTAGCGTTTCATATAAGATCGAAAATAGTTTCATATTACACTTATTTATTGAAAGTGCTAATGTATTGGTCAAGTTATTCTGTCAATAATTAGTAGCTTCATGATGAATAACCATGATGAATAATTAATTGAAATAATATAATAGAAACGTTCCAATACAAAGAATAAAAAACAAAATTACTAAACCCTTGGATTATATAATGTAAATGTATTTCATGTCAAATTATCCTAAAATATTCTTATTGTTTTCTCTACGCTACTTATAACATCAATTTATAACTGGCTTTTTTGTAACTATTCTTTAATATATAATATGGTGTTAAAGGAAAGAATGTAACTCCGAAGTAAGACATTTTATTAAACGTTTCTACATAATAAAATAATCAATTGGTTAACAAATATGCATACGCAAAACTTCAAATAGAAAGCAAACATTCTGGTTTGTGGCCACAGAAATACCCCTCATATAATAAAAAGACCTTTAAAAGTAATAAAAATACGTTTTTCGAAAGATTTACTTTTAAAAAGACTTATTCTAAAGAAATACATTGAGTTAATAAAAATGTAGAAAATGAATACTTTAATATGCTTTGTTCCTAAATAAACGTCGACTTCAATAGCTCTTTTTAATTGCTCTGTGGCTTTGTCTCTGTGTAATATAGCATCTTATATGGATTGATCTAACGAGCCACGCTTACACTAAATGTAAAACCTTATCTTAGCAAATCTGAATTTTAATAATTCGTCGAGATTTTCGATGTTTTACTCTGAAATAATAAGAGTCTAATCGATTATAATTAGAAATCGATTATTGCTAATTAGATTAATCACTTAAACAATAGTTTACGACTATCCGAACTTTAAATTTTGTAAATTTGTTAAAACTTACTGAGGCAGAACGTTTTCGATCGCTAAGAACCGATCTTCATCAGTGTCTTCTGCTTGGAAAAATTGGGTCAAGCGGTGACGGTTTTAAAGGTAGTTTTTCGATAGTATCAAATACGAGTAGTATGTGTGATTTGTATTGTGTTTGTTCATTTAGTATGTTTGTACTTCGTATTTTTGTGTCTCTGTAAATTTCATATTGTTCTAGTGTGTTGAGATGTGGTCCTTTTTTGCTGGTGTGTAGGATTTCTACTTTATGGTAAATGTCTGTGTATTTGTGTCCTGTTTCTTTTATGTGATTGTAAACGAAACAGGACATAAACACACAGACATTTACCATAACCTAGAAATCCTACACGTCAACAAAAAAGGACCACATCTCAACACACTAGAACAATATGAAATTTACAGACACAGAAAAACACAAAGTACAAACATACTAAACGAACAAACACAATACAAATCACACATACTATTTGATACTATCGAAAACCTACTTTTAAAACCGTCACCGCCTAATCCAACATCTCCAAGCAGAAGACACTGATGAAGATCGGTACATAGCGATCGAAAACGTTCTGTCTCAGTAAGGTTTAACAAATTTACAAAATTTAAAGTTCGGATAGTCATAAACAGTTGTTTAAGTGATTAATAAGATTCGCCGAACGTAATGGACTATAAAATTAAAGAATACTAATTAGAATCAACTAATCTGAATCACTTCACGTACTTTCAAACTGGTGTTTGTGTTGTTTATTTTAATTGTTCACTTATATTAACAGAGTGTAATGTAATGTCAAATTAAATATCTGTAAAATTGTTATTCAAGTCGATATTCTTTGCTAACTAAATCAAATTTAAATATATAAAACAGTATTAAATCCTTAAATTTCCGAAACGGTTGATTGAGTGTTATTCTGTATTTTTACTGTAAATTTTATTTGTCTTCCTATTTTAATATTTTACAAAATACTTTTTTTTAAATTATTTTTTATAGTTTAATTTTTTTATGTTGTAATAGTGAAAAATAACATTGCTAATCGTCGGTTCATATACGAGCCGTAGTAGAAGTGAGCCCACTTTGGCAAAACTACCCCTAACTGGCCCTGTACGTCACCGAGGACTATAGGGGTAGTTTTGGATGTTGGAGGAGGTCGGTGCGGCCTTGATCGTAGACTCTGGGGGTGGGTTCGACCACGTTTAGAGGGGTAGGGGGTAGTTTTTCGAAAAAATATAATCCAACCCACTAACCTAAGGCTGGTAAATTGCATCTAACCTAACCTACCCCTAGGTGAAGGGGTGATCTCAGCTACGTTCAGGACCTTCCCCGGGTGTAGCTCAGGGGGTAGAATCGGGGTTGGGGGTAGTTTTCGAAACAATTTATGGAAAAATGTGTCTTGACTGATAGGGTGAGTCTAGAGTGTAATATCGCTACGGTTGGGGGGTTGTTTCACCAAGGGGTAGTTTTTAAATAAAATATGAAATTGCCAAAAATCGATCGGTTGGATCAAATGACCGTATGAGATATGTTTAGAATTCAGTATGGACTGTTGTGGGGGTGGGTTCACCAAGGGGTAGTTTTAAATAATATATGAAATTGCCAAAAATCGATCGGTTGGATCAAATGACCGTATGTGGTATGTATAAAGTCCATTATGGACTGTTGCGGGGGTGGGATCACCAAGGGGTTGTTTTAAATAATATATGAAAATGCCAGAAATGATCGTAGTAGCTTGACTGAGTGTTTGTCTAATTAGCTGTTTAAAACTATTTTGCAACCCTTATTTCTATATTAAGTACTCTACTAGTATTGTTTTTTCAAAGAACGTTATTAATTTTAAACGAAATAAGATATATTATATATAATAAATTATGTTTTGTAAATTGAATAACCTTTTTAATTTACAAAATGCTTTTTCAGATATTACTTTGAAAACTCCCCTGGTTCAGTTTTGAAAGACTTACATCGGTCTGGTGTTGTTAACAATTGGTTACAAGATGAAGTAGATTTATATAGGAATTTCTTTTTTATGCATCCAAGTTTTAAGTTATCAATTGAACTGTTTAACCTAACTCTGACCTACATGTAAAGTTGTAATATAATTTATATAAAACACTAAGTCAAAATACAAATACAAGAATTATAATTGAATTTACAATTCAAAGCTAACAGTACCAACATCATCAGGAATATTAAACAATTAAAATTAACATATGTGCAAATTAGATCAAATAAATAGCTATGCCAAATTAATTACAATGTTGTTAAAAATTTTTATTTTGCTGCCCTAACATTACAAACACTGAATATATTATCAAACTTAGGTTTACTTGTATTTGTTCATTTATCAACTCATTATTAGTATTATATTTATGTATTTCAAAAGCTTCATAAATATTCATTCTAAGGCCTTTGTTATTTTCTTTTACAAGTATCATATTATCTATATTAGGAAATATGTAATTATTATTAATACAATGAATAGCAAAATTTGATTTATAAATTTCTGGCTTTTTATATGCATTAAAATGCTCTTTATATCTATCTTTAAGTTTTAATTTGTAAATTCAATTATAATTCTTGTATTTGTATTTTGACTTAGTTTTTTTATTAATACACAAGAATACATATTTCGATATTTATATAATGTATATGTATTGAATAAGGTTTTTACACGAAATACGTTTAAATTTCTAACCTACTTCAAGATGAATTAGAATTGCATCAGTACATGTAACATCAGTCACTAATGACGGTTTGGTTTCATTAAATACAAATATATGGCAAATGCTAGTTTACTCATTACGTTATAAACTCGTTTATTTGTTCCCTTTATAATAATATATTAATATCTATAAATATATTACACAACGTATAATTTAGTACGTACTAGTACTGCTGTTTTTTTATGATGAAATTTGGTAAAAATTGTTTGTGATATTTAAAATATCCAAGGAATCCTTTATAATTATTTAACATTTAGCAGTATAGTTTATTGAATCATGAAATGCAGGAAAGCGCCACAATTTCCTGCTTTTCTCAATAAATGTCACCTCCCGTGTTTGATGTATCGGTGAGATTTTCCTCTAAGCTTCCGCCTCTCTGATATTAAAATTACATTGAAATAGTGACTCTCTAAAGCAGACTGTTTTTATGAATGATAAAACTGGTTTTCAATAATTCAACTAATGTAGAGAGAGGTTTTAATTTTCTGTTGTAATATAAAATACTCCACATGAAAAATTGTCCTTGGGGACCAAACATTTGAATTAAAATTATTTCATTAGTATATTGTTTAATTCTCTATGAGAGATTTTAACTCATAGACTGTCTTGGTATTATCAGAAAATCTATTTATCTGTCGTCCCCATCAAGTAATATCATAGATTTAAAAGTATTACAATGACCGGAGAGGAAAACTGGTACTTTTAACGATAGGTTATAACAAAATAAAAATAACATTTTTTTACTGTTTTTACCACTAATTTCATAATAATAATTATTACAAGAAAAACTAAAATGGTTTTACTTTTTTTAAAATGAAATGAAACATCTATGGTTACATAGTAACACGGAAATGTTTTAATTTTTTATTCTTAAAGAAATAATTTATTATCAGAATGAAAGCTCTTATAATTTGTTCGTTATATGAAAAATAATAATAATAATATAGACATTATATTGAGAAACATCGAAAATGCTTTTTGGTTATATAAAAAACCTGAAATATTGTTACATTAATAAAGAAATACCTATACTATTAGGCTATTAATGTAAATGCATAAATAAAACATTTATAGAAGGTCATATTTTATTCATTAAAGTAAAATAATATTCTACGTCATTGCTAGGCTATTTGAAAATCTTCGAAAGAAGCACAGAAGCATAGAAAGTTAATAACAGAACTAAAGCCATATTTGGATGCTAAAAAGATTCTCAGAAGTGAAGATGGCTATTTTTTAGGGAATTCATTATTATTTACGAGAGAGCTTACACATATGTAAAATAATTTAAAGATATTCATGTTAAATGTTCACTGGAATTCAAAATAGGTAGCACATTATTAGGTTATGATTGGTAATTGTAGTTGTAACGTAGAACACGAAAGTTTAGAAAGTATGGGCCAAATAAACTAGGACGGGCAACTCACCATTGGAAGAGAAAAATAGAAAGTTTTCTAGATTTACTAGGTGACGAGCAGAATTTGAGTTTGGTATTTCTTGAAAGATGTCATACTCTGGCAATATAATAATTTTGTATCTGATATCCCAATACAAGGCAAGCTACAGGCTTTTAGAACAATCTTTAATCAATTACACAACTTACCATGAATAAATATAGATTTTAAAAAGTACATAAAAATATTCACATAAACCAGAAAATAATATTTCATTAGATTCTGAAAGTTTTGCAATTTATTTATTATTATCTTTAGTTTAAAAACGTAAATAGTAATATTTATTTTTGAGAAAGATAGATTTCTCGATCGTTGATACTACGTTAATTTAAAATAAAGTGTAATTGTTTTATATTCAAGTAACCTTTTGAATTTGATAACGTAAGCCACCAGGTGATAAAATTATATATGTTATAAGCTATATGTCATATCACTAAAATTTAAAACCCCCAATTCTAAGAAAATAATTGACACTCAATTCTCTATAGAAAGAACTTTCTCTCCTTAAGAAGCAATTTCTGAACAACATTTCACATGACATAGAATTTGCTGCTCATTCTTTAGGTCGCCTTTATTAGATTATTTTGTCAGCATTTTGAAGGGGAAATGGAATACGAGAGAGGAAATGCAATCATCTTTAAACCATTTTTATGGAGTTTAGAAGTGTCTCACGTTTCCTTGAAAATCTACCGACTTTTGATGTGTAAAACTAGTGACATTGTAACATTGTTAAATATGCTTTAATTTTCCATTACGTCAGTAAAATATATCATTTACGGGCACGTTCGGGAGTTATTTTGCGTGAAACAAAATTTATTAATGGCGATGAAGTTCATGAAATAAAACAAATTTTAAATCCCACATAATTCACATGTTGTTGTTGTTGTCGTGTGACAAGTGCAATAAAAACAATAAAAAAAAGGAAAAAAGTGTTCAGAGAAAGGTAGAGAGAGCACAGTTACACTGGTCCAAAGGCGTGAAGCACTGCACTGGCCACATCTACAGCATTGTCCGTATAAAGGGTCTCCCTAGAACAGTTTAAGTCAATTTTAATAGTGCTGCAATGATGGACGGGCCATTGAAGAGATGATCAGGATCAAGCTGTATCCCTGGGCAGTGCCTACATTCAGGGTATGTTCTTGATCCATCAGGCAAGATTTTCATATCTTTGAGGTGCATTGTCCTCAGTCTGGCAATTGTTTTTGTTATTTCCCTGTCGAAGTTAAGCTCGGGAAGTGATGATTTTCTTTGGTTGTTATGGCAGAGTTTCTGTTTTGGAACGGCATTTACGTCGGAAGTTGTTGTAATCACGGGGGCTGGTTCGATGGTCCTCGCTTCCTTGGCCAGAGAATCGGCCTCTTCGTTCCCATTGATGTCGACGTGTGCTGGGATCCATTGAAGCGTACAAAGCTTCTTCTTTTCCTCTGTTAAGAACAGGTGGGTATTGATCTTTTGGGCGAGGTTTGTATTTCCTTTTTGGAGGTTTGTATTTCCTTTACTCTCGGGGGAGCCTGTAACCCCTAGAGAGCGCGTCCCCAGGTGGCGGATAGGGGAATGCCTTTAGCTCCCGCGGACCAACTGGTAGAAGTCCAACCTCTCGAGGCAATGGCACTCACCATGACTAGTGCAATGAACATAATTCACATGATAGACACATATTAACTTAAACAATAATAAACATATATTGTAAAGTAACAACAAAGAAAATTTAGAAGAAGATGAGCCCAATGACGGAAACACAAAAGCTATTGACTTAAATTTCAAGGTAAGATAAAAATATACTGCAAACATAGAGCCAATAAGTTGACATCATAAACATTATGTCACTCATCCTAACCTGGATTGAATCCAGTCTCAAAGTTACACTTCGTCATAACAATGCTCGCACACACACTCAAGAGCGCCCGATTTTTTAAAAAATATGATTGTTTTCAAATTACTTATAAATTTGTCGTAAACCTTTAAAAGTACAGATTTCTTTTCAGAATGTATTTAAGCTTTTATCAATTTTATGGAAACTATCAATCATAAGACTAGTGTAAATATTTTTATATTTTGAATATTAGTTATTTTCCTAAAAAAAAGTAAACTTTACTCGTGAAACATATTTCGGTTTCGATGAAATATTTTCAAGCATTTCAAGTTTTTGTAGTTAGAGTTGTAAACAAATCTTTACGGGGAGTTATTTAAAGGAAAATTGCCAGAGATGACATAATAAAGCCTTGCTGTTTGTCCTCTCACAATGAGCGTTGTAACTGACAAGTTAATTTGTTAGTTCTTGTCTCCTAATCTTTCTTACAACAGCTGCTGACAGTTACTGCAAGAGACCACCATGTACTCGTTGAGTTATTCCTTTTAGACTAACTGACTGGCCTATTTATTTAATCTGGTTAAAAAATTTGAATACTTGATTTTCTTTTACAAATGTTTAGAAATTAATTACTTATTCAAGTTTAATTTTAAAAATATTTCAAAAAGTATTTTAAATTAAAAAAAAACATCATCAGCCCTTGTTTGTGCAAATATTTACCGACAACATTATTTAACATACTGTTATCAATTAATATATTATAAATATGTATATATATAATATTTTATAAAACTTATAACACTTGTTACAATATAGAAAATAATACTGCAATGTATATCGGTGGCTAGAGTTTACAGTACAGTTAATGTGACCGTAGGAGAAAGCATTAGGCAGAAATATTTCGTAATATTGTACCTTGGATATAAAACGTTTATCCATACATTTTCAAAAACGTTTCTTCCTCTTAGCTATTAAGTTAATTCCTAAACGAGTCTCATTTCTTTAATAATTTATAGAATTATGGACATTCTTAGAATACACCTAGAATACATTTTTAGTAACTATACAGCATTTAAACACATTCGAAAGCGCATTCTAAGACTTTCGCGACAGTTAGACATCGCTTCGTCGGTAATTGGACGCTTTGCATTTTTATTAAGAACGTCTGCAATTATTCTCATCAGTGGTACAGGTTAATTACTTCTTACCCCTGGGGTATTGTAACAAATGTTTATCAAGATGTACAGTAATTTGTGTTTAACATATTTCAAATTCTATATATATGGCGTTTGATATATAATATGAAGGTTTCTCCTGTTACAAGAAAATATTAATAAACGCTCTTTTCTCCAGTTTGACAAAATATTTCGTCTATTTTATTCATTAAAATTTATTTAGGTATGACACCGGTAATTCCCATTTTGGTGTCGGTTTTTTAAGTTACTGGATATGAGGGTATTTTACGTTTGTGTTTGGTTCCAGTAAAACTTAAAATTTGTAAATTATTCTATAATTTGGTATAAACAAAACTGGAAATCGTATATATTCTGTATAGAGAAAAATTAAATCTTTTTAAGGACATAATCTATAAGGAACTCTCTCATAGAATATTCGGTAATGGAAAACTCTCCCTAATGCACGTGGAAGGAAAGGGCAAGAAAATCGGAAGTTAAATATATATTGGCATCCTTCCAAAACTAGCTCCAACATATTAGTATTGATTTTCATATTAGTCCGTACAGCTTTTCAGAATAGCAATTTAAAATTATTTTCTCTTAATTTAATATCACAGAACATGCACATCATATATTGATGTTTACAGAAACAAACACACACACACACACATAAACACACACACACACACACACACACACACACACACACACACACACACACACACACACACACACACACACACACACACACACACACACACACACACACACACACACACACACACACATACACACACACACATACACACACATACATACACATACACACATACATACACACACATACACAAACACACACACTTAGTTTTTCATTTGTATTGGTAATTTCTAAAACTTTTACTAGGTTATCTTTCACTCACAGTAATATTGTTACACAGTAATAACAAAAACTGCCCTAAGACCTACTGTTTACAGATAGATTCATATTTACAAATCCAAACAGTAATTGTAAATCCAAAATATTGTTGTGTACCAATAAATGCAGAATTTACTTTTTTTAGTAGTAAATGAACAAGTTATATAATTAACTTAAATAAAAGTACTTATTTTTATTGTTTAATCAATTAAGTAAGCTTATCTCTCAATAGTTTTAGAGAGAGCTACAACAAATGTTTCGGTTATCTCTCTCTCTCTCTTCTAGTATCCCTTAGCCATCAGGTTACCTGTTAGCTATAAATATCATGAAATTTTTTCTATGGTTGCTTAGTCTAATTTCCTCAGGGAATATCCTCTTCTTGATTCCCAGTTTCTCTAACTCAAACTGCTCTGGAAGATTAGCTTAGAGTTATTGCTTTTCTTCATTGTATGCAAAACGATAGAAATTCCATGACGATGGAATATAATCATTAACAATAACATGAAACAGCACAGTTGAATTAAAATTATCTGGTAAATTTGGTTATAGTTTTAAATACACCACTTTGGATGCAGTTTTTATATTAGAAATGTATACGTTCTTTTGAAAAAAAACAATTTTATTTTAGATTATTTAATGTCCAATTACAGTTGTATGATTGTATGAAATAATTTACTATATTGGATTTCACTGACGTCATAGCTTTCGGAAAGTGTGCACACTATAGGCGTATACGTAGTAGGCTACGAACGCAATTCCGTACTCATTGTAAGGGTCCTAAGCGGGAAAAGACTAAATCTCTCTCTTTACATTGTAAGAGCATATAAAAATCAAGTAAAATGTTAAAAATCACGTTATGTATGCTTGGAGAACTTGAGAAATAGTTTACTATTAGTTTACAATATATGTAATAAGATAAAAATAGCATGCAATATATTTCGTTGGATAGTTTAATTGTTAGAAAAGAAAAGGACAAATTTTACATATACATATATATATATATATATATATATATATATATATGTGTGTGTGTGTGTGTGTGTGTGTGTGTGTGTGTGTGTGTGTGTGTGTGTGTGTGTGTGTGAGTGTGTATTTGTGTGTGTATAATCTTTTGTTGTGTTGTTTTTAATTTCGGTATATTGAGTATATTAAAATATTTACAGCAAATATAAAATATATTTGGGAAAAATGTTTCATGAAGCAAGTGATTTAATCTGTGTTGTTATTTTCATTTTTAGTAAATTTACGATTCCAGAGTACTTAACTATCGTATGTTTATAGCCATACTTGTGCATTAAAATGAACCCGTAGTTGCTATCCCACAGTTGTTATCGACTAATTGCAATTCCTAATTTCTTGCACTATCTCTTTAAAGTGTCTCAATAAAATAAGTGCCTGGCATTGGAAAAGTGTTCCAATAGGCAGTTTTTTTTAAATGTGCAATTTTAAATACATTCATTGAAATTAAATCTTTTAAATGATGAACACTTTTACATAAAATAATAATAGATACATATGTAGTCTGTCACTTTATAAAAGATTTGTTGACGAAATATTTAAAAAACCAATGTCAACAACAGCAACTTAATATTTACAATAAGAATTTTCTATAATGCAACATTTGAATGTGTGTTCATCTAAACGACATCATAAACATAAAAAAATGAATTAACATTTGACATTTTTAAATATACTTAAAACGTTTTTAATTAATACTTAATTTAATAATTAAAACAAATATTGCAATAATTACTCCTACAGTTTATAACTGTTACTTAACTTACGAATAAATAATTATAAATGGAATAAAATATCATCAAAGATTACCAAATGTTTTAATGGAAACAAATCTATTATTGGAAAAATGTTATTTGCTGAGTATTTCAAAGCCGGCGTGTTGTATTATAGACGATGTATGAGATATAATCCCTGTTTATACTGACTTTACTTTAAAGCACGTTTGAATAGTAAAATATTTGATTGTAAGTTGGAGTTTGTAATTATTATTACATTTTTAGGCCTAATTTTACTTAGTTTATCAATTCTTTTTTTTTCGAAATATCGAAATTTTGTTGCTGTTCATGACGAGCTGGTTGTTAATTCTTATAACGCTTTTGCTATTACTTGCGACTAGAGTTTTTGTCAACTAAAAGTTGTTAAATTGTTAACTTACACTTGGAGGAAACGTTTTCGTCTTACGACTTCTTCAGCCTCGTAATTTTGCCGCTAAGAATGTTGTAGTTGCGCTTCCTCGGTACCATTATTTTGAAAGTTAGAAATGATGTGATCGAAAAGTATGATCTGTGCCGTGTTTGTTCATTTAAGATGTCATTTTTATGTGTGTTGCTATGTCTATATATTTCATACTGTTCTAGTGTGTTTAATTTATGGCCTTTGTTGCATGTGTGGAGGATGCTCATGTTATTTTTCATAATTTTGCATGAGTGTTTAGTGTCCATGAGGTGATTTGCGAAGGTGGATTTAATAGTAGCGTGCAGTGCCCTTTTGTGTTCTTTATATCTTTCGGCAAAAGATCTGCCTGTTTGTCCAATATAGAACTTATTGCAGTTTTTGCATTTTAGTTTGTATTCTCCTGGGTTATTGTATATGTTGTTATTGTTATTAATGCTGTGTGTGATAGCCGTTTGGCTTTTATTTGTTGTTCTGTAAGCTACATTGTATCCTGCTTTTTTGAATTGGTGTGCTATTTTATTTGAGATTTTGTTTATGTATGTGAGGGTGATGAATTTGTTTGTGTTCGTGTTTTTGTTGTTTGTGTTGCTGTTACTGTTCTTGTTGAGTATTTTTCTGTGTAATTTGTCTATTAAATAATTGTCATATCCATTTTTGTGAGCTATTTTCTTATTTGTAGCTTTTTTCTATTGCCTACCCCTACCGATCGTTATTTGTGATCATAGTATTAAAAGTTTAATGTCTTTCTATTAATTTCCTTTTACTATAGCGTCAAAGTCTCTGAAGTTTACAAGCCTGGAGACTCGTAAAATTACTATATCCAAGAAATTAGAGATTTAGAGGTCGCACGTACAGTTACTGAATATAACCAACTAAACGTTGGGTAGGCCTACGTATGCCATATATGACAACTTTAATAGTTTAAACTGCACTATCGATAACGTTTCTTTAGTAGTATTTTCTTTTCATTTAACATTTTTTATGTATAGCAGCGTAGCAAGGAATTTGAGAGTAAATTCAATTTGAAACATTTCCCAATATCAAATGACTCCAATTGGAGTAGAACAGTGGCTGAAACTGGAGCAACGATGCCAATTAGCGAGAACAATGAAAACAGACAACAATGTGTGAAAAACGCTGTGAAGTATTGATTAACACGAGAGTTCACGTTAGTCCTATTTCTTTTGTAAAAAGATATTGTTAAAAACGTTGTATTTAGTTGTAGAACATTGTTATTTATTTGAAGGAGTTTCCTTCAAAGAATGTTAAACATTGTAACAAGCTTATATCAGCTGTTTTTGACGGACAGCTATTAATTTAAAACTCCAATTAAAATAAACGCATCTTTATTTAAAAACTCAATACTAGTAGTCATTTAAACATGGTTTTGTAAAGAAAAAAGATGTTCAACTATATTTCTTTATTGTTAATATATAGTCACGTATACATCTTGAGAACATTTCTCTATTGTTAATATATAGTCACGTATACATCTTGAGAACATTTCTTTATTGTTAATATATAGTCACGTATACATCTTGAGAACATTTCTTTATTGTTAATATACAGTCACGTATACATCTTGAGAACATTTCTTTATTGTTAATATATAGTCACGTATACATCTTGAGAACATTTCTTTATTGTTAATATATAGTCACGTATACATCTTGAGAACATTTCTTCATTGTTAATATATAGTCACGTATACGTCTTGAGAACATTTCTTTATTGTTAATATATAGTCACGTATACATCTTGAGAACATTTCTGTATTGTTAATATATAGTGTCACGTATACATCTTGAGAACATTTCTTTATTGTTAATACATAGTCACGTATACATCTTGAGAACATTTCTTCATTGTTAATATATAGTCACGTATACATCTTGAGAACATTTCTTTATTGTTAATATATAGTCACGTATACATCTTGAGAACATTTCTGTATTGTTAATATATAGTGTCACGTATACATCTTGAGAACATTTCTTTATTGTTAATACATAGTCACGTATACATCTTGAGAACATTTCTTCATTGTTAATATATAGTCACGTATACATCTTGAGAACATTTCTTTATTGTTAATATATAGTCACGTATACATCTTGAGAACATTTCTTTATTGTTAATATATAGTCACGTATACATCTTGAGAACATTTCTTTATTGTTAATATATAGTCACGTATACATCTTGAGAACATTTTTTTATTGTTAATATATAGTCACGTATACATCTTGAGAACATTTCTTTATTGTTAATATATAGTCACGTATACATCTTGAGAACATTTCTTTATTGCTAATATATAGTCACGTATACATCTTGAGAACATTTCTTTATTGTTAATATATAGTCACGTATACATCTTGAGAACATTTCTTTATTGTTAATATATAGTCACGTATACATCTTGAGAACACTTCTTTATTGTTAATATATAGTCACGTATACATCTTGAGAACATTTCTTTATTGTTAATATATAGTCACGTATACATCTTGAGAACACTTCTTTATTGTTATTATATAGTCACGTATACATCTTGAGAACATTTCTTTATTGTTAATATATAGTCACGTATACATCTTGAGAACATTTCTTTATTGTTAATACATAGTCACGTATACATCTTGAGAACATTTCTTTATTGTTAATATATAGTCACGTATACATCTTGAGAACATTTCTTTATTGTTAATATATAGTCACGTATACATCTTGAGAACATTTCTTTATTGTTAATATATAGTCACGTATACATCTTGAGAACATTTCTTTATTGTTAATATATAGTCACGTATACATCTTGAGAACATTTCTTTATTGTTAATATATAGTCATGTATACATCTTCAGAACATTTCTTTATTGTTAATATATAGTCACGTATACATCTTGAGAACATTTCTTTATTGTTAATATATAGTTACGTATACATCTTGAGAACATTTCTTTATTGTTAATATATAGTCACGTATACATTTTGAGAACATTTCTTTATTGTTAATATATAGTCACGTATACATCTTGAGAACATTTCTTTATTGTTAATATATAGTCACGTATACATCTTGAGAACATTTCTTTATTGCTAATATATAGTCACGTATACATCTTGAGAACATTTCTTTATTGTTAATATATAGTCACGTTTACATCTTGAGAACATTTCTTTATTGTTAATATATAGTCACGTATACATCTTGAGAACATTTCTTTATTGTTAATATATAGTCACGTATACCTCTTGAGAACATTTCTTTATTGTTAATATATAGTCACGTATACATCTTGAGAACATTTGTATCACTGATTACAAAATTGAAAATAAGGCATTTAAACAAAATATATATAATATAATGGTTAATACGATAAAATTTATTTAAACTAAATGTAAGTTTTGTCTTTGAGTTTGTAGTAAAAAATTAAACCTCAATTTTGAACGGACATTTTTAAATAATAAGCAATCATAAGACTAGTGTAAATATTTTTATATTTTGAATATTAATTATTTTCCTAAATAAAGTAAACTTTACTCGTGAAAAATATTTCGATTTCGATGACATATTTTCACGCATTTCAAGTTTTTGTAGTTAGAGTTGTAAACAAATCTTTAAGGGGAGTTATTTAAAGGAAAATTGCCAGAGATGACATAATAAAGCCTTGCTGTTTGTCCTCTCACAATGAGCGTTGTAACTGACAAGTTAATTTGTTAGTTCTTGTCTCCTAATCTTTCTTACAACAGCTGCTGACAGTTACTGCAAGAGACCACCATGTACTCGTTGAGTTATTCCTTTTAGACTGACTGGCCTATTTATTTAATCTGGTTAAAAAATTGGAATACTTGTTTTTCTTTTACAAATGTTTAGAAATTAATTACTTATTCAAGTTTAATTTTAAAAATATTTCAAAAAGTATTTTAAATTTTAAAAAAACATCATCAGCCCTTGTTTGTGCAAATATTTACCGACAACATTATTTAACATACTATTATCAATTAA